>JANUWF010000201.1:0-43941 GCA_026120185.1 Voacanga thouarsii
CTCTTGAATACTATATTCCTTGAACTCCTAGTGCTACATTGAAAATTCTTGTTACAAACAAGTGTTGTTGAAAATTAAAATGGGAAAGTATCAAGATGAAATTATTTGTGATGTAGTCCCTATACAATTTAGCCACTTAATTTTTGGAAGGCCATGGCAATCTAATAGGAGTGTCTTACATGACGGAAGGAGAAATTCCTACTTGGTTATTAAAGGAAGCAAGCTATATACTCTTCTATGCCTACCTCTAAGTGAGGTGAGAGATGTGCAAGGAAAAATGAGGGACAATGAGAAAAAGAAGAGTGTAGTAGGAGACCTTCCAAAGAAAGAGAATGGGAAAGAAAATAATGAGGGAAAAGAAAGAGTGCAAAAGGAGACCCCAAAACAAGAGGGAGTAAAAGAGGAGAGTGAAAAAATGAGAGAAGATGGAGATAAAATGAGAGTGACTCTTTTGTGCTTAAAAGATGAAAACAAAGAAGGAGAAGTTACAAAAAAGAAGAGTGAAGAAGAGGGGAAGAATGCCTTTTATGTGGGGAAACATAGGCTAACGTTTTGTTTTCACAATAAAACTTCTTGTTTGAAATCTTATATAGGTGCTCATTTGAAGACGTATTCGTATAAAGAAGGGAAAAATTATAGAAATCCATCCAAAAATATGTCAAAGCTAAAGAAAGGAGATGGAACTGCCAGTCACACTTCATGGCACCTTTGAAGAATCCAAGACATAAATGCTTACAAGAAAGAATTCAAACAAAACCAACCAACAAGTCAAGGATCATGAAAAGTGTGAAGAGATGGTTTCCAAAGAGAAGAGTGATTAGTGCTTAATTGGAACAACATATTATATGGAGGGCCAAGAAAATTGATCAACCAAGTCCTAAGAGTCCCAAGACAAAGGCTAAGATGATATGGGTTCAAAAGGGGCTCCAAAATCAAGCTAAAGAAGCTGCGATCGCAAAACAGAGGAAACTGGACTGAGCAGAACTGGCGCCGGCTTGAGAAAGTGGAACCAGCGCCGACCCTATTCTAGAAGTAAGAATCTTTGAAGTCCAGGCCACAGTCGGCGCCAATTGTGCCTCGAAATCGGTGACGACTCGAGTCGGGCACTACTTAGTTTTTTGTGCAATTTTCTTATTTTGTAATGTTTTGCTCCCAATTAAATTTTCACGATTTTTATTATGTAATAAGGATATTTTGGACCTTTTAAAGGATTAAATGGCTGAGATTTCATCTCATCTTAGTTAAGTTTAGATGTCTAAATATATGACATTATAACATTTCAGATGTAACTTAGATATTATTATTGAGATCAAAAGACACTTTTGAGAGAGTTCTTTAAGGGTTCTTTCATGAAGGCCATGACCAATCTTAGGATTCCATTCCTTATTTTTTATTTGAGTCTATATATTCATAAGAATATATCAAACTAATTTATCAAAATAGAATCTTAGTTTCCTGCTAAGCTAAGGGTCTAAAGTAGAGGTTATTTTTGGTTGCCTAATTCATCTACTTCAATTGTTCTTGACTCCTAGTTGGGTTAAGGTTTCTTGGGTATGAATTAGTAGACTTGATTCTCATTTCTAGAGTTCTAAATTCTTTATTTTGGCTTAGGGTCCTAATATTTAAATTGGGTATCTTATTTCTTCACAAATTCCACTGTTTTGAGCTCTTTAATGGGTCTTGCATTTTATCCCAAATTTAGCCACGAAATTCATTGAGAAATTACCCCCAAGATAATATCACGTATTAATGTTTTTTTTAGGTAACATGTGTATGACTACTTTTTTACAAGTAAAACTAATGAAATTACTAACTTCGTTTGATATTACAAACAACAGTTATTTTGGTTCATCATCTGACACATACTCTTCATCAATGTCATCATTTTCATCATCCATTTCCCAACCAGTCTCTCTTTCATCTTCTTCGTGACTTGAGTCATACCCTGATGTTGTAATAAACTCTACTTAAGCATCCACCATCTCCTTTTCACCAGATTCGTGTGGTAGGAAACCAATGTCATCTCCTATACATATGGTTATTGCTTCAGCTTCATCAGCTTCATCCACATCTTCTTAGTAGGCTTTGTCAACTAATGGTGCTTCAATTACATGTCGTGCTTTTGTTTTGCTTACGGCTAACCAATCACTCTTTGGTCTTTTGCTACTAGGATATGAAGTAAAGTATACTTGCATAGCTTGATGGGCTAACACAAATAGATCAAATCCAGTGTAGCTCCTCTTGTGATTAATGTCAACAAGCTTATATTGAGAATGCATTCTTGTACCCCGATTGGGTGTGGTATCAAACCAATCATATTTAAAAAGCATAACCTTTTAGATTAGACTGACAACAAATTTAACTTCAATTATTTCTTTCAATATTCCATAATAATCATTTCCAAACATTCCATCTCTATCACTTTTAACACATACACCACTATTCACAGTTTTCTTTCCATCCCCATGGCTATATGTATGGATCTAAACCCGTTTACAAAATAACCATTAAATGACTTTACCTGCCCCGAGGGTCCCTAAGATAAATTTTTTAGACATATGTTATCTTCTTTGTTACTTGGATCATGAATCTATTTAAATGAAAAAAATTAAGCACATGAGTAGCAGTGTTATATCAAATAATCAAACACTTTGTATATATTACCAAACTTACATAAGTCCTAAACCATCTTGTAAACTCATTCTAGAATCTTCTTTCAACGTTATGGTCCATTAAAATTGGTGCTAAATACCTCACATGCTGCTCGAATTTGCTGAATCAATCATTGCACGTATTATATCATATTAGCAAGCAGTTTTAGCAACTCCTTTATGATCAAAATCGTGTGTGTGTGTGTGTGTGTGTGTGTGTGTGTGTGTGTGTGTATTCTTACTTAATATATGGCTGCACCTTCTTACAATTAAGCTAGATGTAATTGATAACAGCTCTTAATTCTTATGTAGTTAAATATCATATTTTTAACTTTCTAATTGGCCTTTCAAAAATTGCACAAATTGATAAGACTGGTTCATGAATTAGAGCTTCATTGTCATCCACATCATTACGAGCTCTAGTAGTATGTCTCATTTGCAAGTGAGACTCAAAGTAATAGAAAAAAAAATATAGATGCTTCTTCAACTAGATATGCATTGTAAATTAATCATTCAACTCTAACCTTATTTTTTTACTTTAACCTTTAAATGATGTGAGTACTTAAATGGAAAAACAGCCATCCAGTAAAAAACTGATATGTGTACATGCAGTTAAAATTTGATTCACATAAGGTATCTATTATATTGAGTTACTTTTCAAACGGATACATCCATATATATTGAATAGGACCACCAACTTTAGATTTGTAAGGAAAATGCACTATTAGATGTTCCATCATATCAAAAAACCCCGATGAAAATATTTTCTCTACCTTGTAGACTAGCTGTGGTACATCTTTTTCCAGTTTGCACATATTTGTAATTGATAATTTAAGAGCACATAAATCCTTATAGAAGAGACTTAACTTGGTCAAAACACTCTATAAATTTGTTGGAAGCAATTCCCTTAGTGCTATGGGTAACAATCTCTCCATAAATATGTGACAATTATGACTCTTCATGCCGGATATCTTCAAGTCTTTCAAATCAACACACCAGCTTATATTGGATGCATAACTATCAGGAAGCCTCAATTCTTTAACCCATTCAAGCAAAAGCCTCTTTTGTTCTTTGGTTAAAGTATAGCATGCTTTGGGTGTACATAATTTCCCTTTCCCTTGGCGGCTTACACATAGTTCTTGCCAGTTACAATACTTGAGTAAATCACGGCGAGCCTTTATGTTATCTTTGGTATTTCCTTTAACATCTATGATAGTGTTCAACACATTATCCAACACATTCTTCTCATTATGCATCACATCTAAATTGTGATGAATGAGATTTGGGTGCTAATAAGGTAAATCCTAAAATATACTCTGTTTTACCCAATTGTGAAATTCAACCCTACCATCATTTTTTCTAAGTTCCATTGCAGTTTTGATTATCTTTTGATGATTACAAACTTGGTTCTACATTTGATCCCTAGAATTACATGATGGAGTTGGTAATTTTTTCTCACCTTTATCTCTTCTAAAAGACTTGGTGTCCCATCTAAAAGGGTGTTCAATTGGCAAAAATTGTCAATGATAATCAAACCAACATTGTTTCCCACTATTTGGTAGTTGGAATGACTTTGTACGCTCCATGCAATACGGGCAAGCAAGTTTCCCTATTGTATTCCACCCACTCAACATGCCATATGCAGGGAAGTCACTGATGGTCCACTGAAGGGCTGCCCACAATTGAAAGTTTTGTTTCTTTGAAATATCATAAGTCTGGACACCATCAAACCACAATTATTTCAATTCATCCATTAATGGTTGAAGATACACATCTAGTTTTTGCTTAGGATTCTTTGGCTCTGGTATAATAATTGTAAAAAACAACACCAATTTCTTCATACACATCCATGGGGGTAGATTGTACGAAGTGATAATAACATGCCAAGATGAATATTGCTTTCTTGATATTCCAGATTGTGTGAAACCATCTGTAAATAGTCCCAGTCTAACATGCCTTACCTCGTTTGCAAATTCAAGATAAGTCTGATTAATATGTTGCCATGCTTCACCATCTCTAGGATGATTCATCACACCTTACTTTATAAGGTTCTCCGCATGCCATCTTATGTGTTCTGTAGTTGTTTTAGATGCATAAAGTCTTTGCAAACTTGGTGTAATTGGGAAATAATACATTCGCTTAAAGGAGATTTATTTCTACTGCTTATTTTTTCCAACATTCTTCTTACTCATGTACTGGGGATGACTGCAAAACTTACAACCTCTTATATTAACACCATCTCTCCATTAAAGCATACAACCATTGGTGCAAACATCAATCTTCTGAACCGGTAAACCAAGTTCGAAAACTAACTTCTTTATTTGGTAGAAGTCACAGGGCATCTTGTTCCCTTGAAACAAAAACTCCTTCATCAATTGTATAACTTGATTGATGCATTTCTCTGACATGTTATTTTCTGATTTAATATTCAGTAATTGAGATACTACAGATATGAGCGAGTGGCTTGTACACCCTTCCCATAGGAGTATCTGCAGCTTTCAACATGTTATAAAATTTCTGAGTTTCAGAATTAGGAGGTTCTTTAGTAGTAGGGAAGGATGGATTTGGATGAAAATTTGGTCCTACTGCATCTATGACCATTTCCCGATACTGATCGATTGATCTCAAAGCATCTCCATCCATAGTTGCATTGGACATATGTGGGAAATTTTAAAATTTTTCGCCATGATATGTCCAATTATAATAATCTTTGGTAAATCCCTTTCTATACAAGTGTAATTTCATTTCCTCTGCAGTATGATGATGCAAATTGTTGCATTTTGTGCAAGGACATCTAACTTTATTAGGTTTAGTTGATGTTGCTACTCTTAATAAAGCATATTAAAGAAATTGATCGACTCCCCTAACAAATTTAGTTGTAATTCCTTTAACACCAATCACATACCACTTATACATACAACTCCTATCCTCCATCAAATTTCCTAGAAAAGTAAATTGGGAAAACAAAACATTTAGATGGTTTTTAGGAATATATTGTACAAAAGTAATCGAACATGGTTGCAAATTGGATCACCAAGGAAAATCATTAGGAAATATATTTAATAGGGATGGGTAGAAGCCAAATATAAAAGATGAACCACTTATTTCAAGGTTTCAATTTTATGAAGCAAAATACATTCTATGAATAAAATTTTTTGCACTATAATAGGTCTTCTGATGTTGAAATAACTGCCATAGAGTGGAATAATCATACCATGGTGGCAAAAATGAGGTGTATGGTGGTGTAGAAATATTTTTCAACATTAGTGGGCTTTGTGCTTGATTGAAAGTGATGCTAGTGCTGAGTAGTGACCATCCAAGAGGAGGTATAATGCTTGAATTTGTATATTTCTATTTTAGACTATAAAAGTCCAAATAGGAAAGGGTAGAAGCCAAAGATAAAGGATGATCAAATTGAGGGAGATTTAGTTTATGAATTTTTGCATAAAGTATCATAGAAAATTCATGGGTAGAACGACCTATAGCCAGTGAGTGGTAAATTGCTTCTTGGCCCCAGTTTGGTTAAAAATAACTTTTAAGCTCATTTGGTTGCATATTGTTATATTCTTAGTTTTAGCACAATTTTTAAATAGGTTTTAGCTGATGCTAGATTCAAAAAGTCTCCCTTGCTCAAAAAGTTGCTTGAGCAATCCAAGCTAAATAAAGAGAAGTAATTCTTTTTCTTTCATCTGACTGATTGGTCTTTTATCATAAAATGGATTGGCCAACAGCCGGGAGTCCATGAAAAGAAATGGAAATTTGTATTGCTTGATTTACTAAGAAGTCATATTTTTTTCTTCTTATTTCCTTCAGAATTAGTGTATGTAGTGGTCATTCTGTGTTGCTAAGTTGAGATTTGGAGGTTTGCATGAATTTTCTGAGAAGTGGTTCGATCAACTTGTCTATCCTAATAAAGATAATCAAAGATGATAAGGTTGGGAAGTCCAGCCTGGGTTCCTTATTTTCTATTAGTGCTGCAATATATATGTTCTAGTTATGTCCCTACAGTAGATTTGGGGCCACTATCAGATTAAAATCGAGCTACTTTAATACTTTTAAATGGTGTTTGATTAGAAGTTGTTAGTGTATAAATAACATTCTTGGATTTCATGGCAAGTAGACAGGTATGATATTTTTGTACAATAATTACTTTTGTTGTAAACTAGCAATAGTGATGTGACTGCTTAAATACTAGTATGAATTTTGTATTGTCCAAACTTTTGACCTGATAATTATGTTGACCATGTCAGGTAACATGTAACTATTGTAGGATAGTCCAGCTTATGTTCGTGTATTTGATAGCATTTTATGAGACATATTCAAGGAATAAACAGTAGAGTATGTTCTAGCTTTAATTGATGAAATGCTCACTGGTGAGTAAGGAAAAAATAGAGCATTGAATAATGGTTTCATATATCTGGTACCCTAAATAGTTACATGTTACTTTGCCTATTGTTATAACTGACTTGTTAATGGCACTGTTACAGAAAATCCAAAAAGAACAAGGTTGTTTCATGACAAGTCCCTTTTGTTCTTGCAGACTGCATTGGAAAGGTTCAACTTGTTTATATAAGAGAAGAGCTGTAAAATAAGGATATCTACTTCCATTGATGATGTTTTAAAGGGCCTAGTGGATTGGCTTTGTGGTAAAAAATGAAGTCTTATTCTACAGCCCATGCATGAAAAACCCAAAACATATGGACGCTAAGTTCATGAGACCCTTATAACTAAATTATGGATCACGCTGCCATAGGACATACAGAGCAACATATATAACAGAATTATATACTACCATCATGCTGCCATAGGACATAATAGAAATAAAAAAGTACATAAAAAGACAGCACATATAACAAAGTAATACCAAAATAAAAAAAAACTCATTCAAGTGCTTGATGCTTACATTAGATACTAAAATAGTGTCACTCATGTTAAAAGTACATGCAAGAAAAAGGATAAACTCTAACCTCTGTTAGAGTTTATGAGGAATGAACTCAGCCTACAATCTCAGTCTGCCAATATCTGAGAATAGAAGAATGGATAAGATAAAAATAATAATAAAAAACTCACAGACAAATTTATGGAACAAGTTTTGTGGTAATGCAAAAATAAATCAACTGTCCAAATAGTTCAATTTTAAGAAAAATGACACATTCCATCCCACTGAAAAATTTAAAAGTTGTTTGTAGTCATTGCTAATGCAAACCACTAGAAATAGAGTTGATAATATCAGATGGAGGTCCTATAAATGTCAAAAAAATAGAGAAGCTATCAAATAATATCATTATCTCGATTTTTTCCCCTTTTGTGAAGCTTTAAAACAACTAAGTATGTGATTTAAGCATAGTTCAAATAATGTCCTATGGCAGTCCCAAAAAAACAACTAATGTCCAAATAGTCCCAAAAAAACTTGGCCAAAATCAAATGGATTCATTACGTCAATCTAATTTCACAAGGCGATTAAGATTGTGCAAAGAAATTGTTCAAATCTCTAAAATTAATATCAGCAAAACTAAATTTAAAAATAACAAGGGGATTAAGTAATCCATCCATTACTGGCACACTAAAGAAATGCTATAAAGAACCATTTGACCTTTCTCTGTATATGCCCGTGGAGTACACTGAGCTTGAAAGTTGGAGGAGATAGCCTGCAAAGTTAGATGATATCTCCTCTAACAATTTCAATGAGGAATCTAGTTGTGTTGGAGACATTCTAAAATTCACTTAAAGCCCAAAGAAATAGAGGTCTTTGCATGGTTAAAGCACCTCAGAAGCTAAATGAAATTCTGTTCATTTATTGTTAATAGATGACAAAACACTAGAAATCATTTTCTTTTTACCAAATGGAATCAAGGGGATTTTCTTTTCTTTTCTCCTTTTACTATTTTGAACCATCACTAAATAACCATGCTTTCTTCCATCTCATATATTTTCAAATAGTGTTACTTATGCAGGTCACTAAAATTTGATCCTGCAAGCATATCCAACGAGTCAAAATTTTCAGGTCTGTTCATCATATGATACTCTCAATTCAAAGCAAAAACCCAAGCATGGTGACAATATCTCTTCTTCATTATATTTGATTAGAATAGAATAGAAGTTGCAAAGGGCAAAACACTAAAAGAGAATAGAAAATTTTCCTTAAAAAAAAAGAGAAATTTGAAACGACAATTGACACTTCTAACATAGGCATGCTACCTTTATAGAATACTGTCAATATCTCATAGATACCAAATCGAGCTCCCACACCAAGTACTCTCCCTAGTATCAACCACCTAATACCTCTGTATAATCCTACATTATTTTTTTTTTTTTGAAAAAAAAAAAGCTAATCATTATAAACAAATAAGAGTATATTTCTTAATGCCCTAGCTCAAGATAAACAGAAAATGGGGGAAAAATGATATATTTGAGGTGTCATTCAAGTGCAAATTACTTTTGCCACTCTTTCTCATGCATACTCAGTATTTTCAACTACTTGTATTTTCTTTGTAACTTTCTCCTTATGAATGTCTCAACAAGGATAAAAAAAAATGGGGTGGCTAAGTATCATTGAATATGTAAAAATATAGAATAAGAAACCAAAATGTTTGGATATCACAAACTAATGGCAACATTATATAGTAACTAAATTATCCAAAAACAAAGAACTAACAGATGCATTCCATATTATATACATCATCCATTTCTTTCTTGGTGCTGGGAATCTAGTTCCATGGCATTCTCTTGTCACAAATGTTGATTACTTTAAGGCCAAATAAGCATATTTTAGAGGTGTTTTTTGTGGCTTATATGGCTTCAACATTGCTTGTTCTTGTTGATTACTAAAATCTAGTTTAGTTATGCTGGGTAAATACCTTGAAGATCACTAACTTTTCACCATCATAGCGATTGGTGCACAATTTAGCCTACACTTGACATTTGGCAATATTAGACAAGTATAAAAGGGCCAAATGAAAAGCATAAACAACATACCTTTCAACAAACAACAATCCCTAATAGATGCAGCCCTAACAAAATAGCAAAATACCTTGCAGCTCCCACACTAAGAAAAGAGTAAGCTTCTGCCAATGGAATTCTTTTCTTCTATTTAAGACAACCTCAATTCTATATATATTTTCAATGCAAGCTCATTGTACTGTGGATCGGGCACAACCTATGATAAATAGAGGGGAAAGGAAAAAAAAATCAAAATCAGATCACAGAAATAAGAAATAAAATCTTGCAGATAATCTTGCAATGAAACTCTGGCTAGTTCAAATTGGAATAACTTGGTGATTTTTGTTGTTCATCTTTAGGAGTGATTGTATGTTTTTTTTTTTTTTTTTTTGCCTTTTGCCGTCTTTGCAACCATGTCTTTTAAGTGCTGACTGTGACAAAGTTTTAAGTTTTTCATTGTGCATGTTGTGATCTTTTTATATGGTTTGGATGGAAGGAAATTAGGCAAGTTGGTTGTTTTTTGTGGCATAAGGTGTTTGTTTTTAAGAGAACAGAAGGATATGCTCCTTCTTGCAATTTTAACTACCTTAAGAAATACATTGAAGCAATACTCGAGTCATTCTTGTAGTGGTATGGACAATAAGAAGGAATATCATTCTAATCTACCTAATCAAGGGCTTTTAAGCTTTCTATAGTTTTCCAGTGTACTTTCATCCATCTTATTTCTTACCTCAAAGAATAGGACCTCCCCCCCCCCCCCCTTCCCCCTAACTACAAGGTGCATTAGAAAGACAAATAAAAGGGATCTCTACAAGATTATCATATAGCATATCATTCCACAGGCATATCAACAATACACATCTGAACTACTTACTAGCCAACTCTAAACATTGCACTAGGATAAAAACAAAGAAGAAAAACAGTGATCATCTTGAACATCCATCATCCTACTCATTCTATAGCACAAACAATTTTACCTATATTCCTGTCCATGCCCCCAACCCCCTCCCCCACCCCGCAAAAGATAGTCGAAATTATTGAAATCCTTCTCTAGCATGTTATCTAGTTTCAACTTGAGATTCTACATACTTGATAGAAGAAAGTCCAAGAGCTTGAAAGAAGAAGAAATTCTACATACCTTTGAAAAGAAATTTCAGCTTGAGATTCCTCCAGTTGTCAAAATCCTTTTGCTCAGCAAAAGCTGTCACAACTATTGTTGTGTTGCCCTCGCTTTTATATGTACTTTTAGTGCAAGATCATTGTCCATAGTCTAGAAAGAGAAACGCAATATTCGAAGATGTTTATAAACAAATAGATCATCAATTTGATAATTTGACAACTAATAGATGTTAAGTTTCCAATTTCTAACCTTCACAAAAAAAAAATAAAATCTGTAACTAATTATCTACCATGATCACACCAAAAAATTTTAACTGTGATTTGAAATTAATTTTGCACATAATATTAAAATATATAAATTTCATGTAGACACTGAATTTCCTACAAAATGGATAGATCCATACACATTAATTAGTAAATAAAAAATTACATTTAATTGTGACTAGAGAAGTTTATAAATTAGAGTAGATAATTTCACATGGTGTTGAAGTAGAAAAATGAGGAATATAAAAAGGAAGTTCTAATACCTACAAAGTTGACAAGTACAACATCAATTAGAAAATTATGTTTATTTCATGAAGTAAGTTCATTATTAATAAAATAATTTTAAAACGGGATCATCAGAGTGACTGAAACATTAAATTCATGTTGAAGAAAAGAAGACAGCCACATTAGGAAGAATGGCAGGAATATTATCAAGACAAATGTGACAAAAAAAAAGTACTAACAGTACAAAAAGAAGTATAGGTGAATGGAATTTTGGTTAAGAAAACTATAAAATATATATTAGTTGGTTGTGTAATCATGTTTAAGAACATAAAAATGTGAAAAACTAAAGTTCCCATTGATTATACAGCCCTTCCAGATAAAAGTGAAGTAATCCTATGCATTTCTAAATAATATTTTGTGGCTTTCTGCATGACACCTCTACACAATGTGTTTGAACTGTTGCTCCTTTCAAAATAGCTTGAAAGAAGCAGATTTGAGTAGTAATGGACTAGAAAATCAAAATATGTAACTTAAGCATGTTGTCATTGAAGCATGTGGAAATGGATTCCTTCTTTGAGTTTTGGAACCTAATGAGAGGGCATATAGGGATCAAGAAATGAATCAAATTAAACATTCGGCTACTAAATCATAAAATGCATAGCTAAACTTCACCTATTGTAAAAAAGAAATGTTACCACCACATGTAGCAATATCACAGCTTTTATGCCCTGAATACAAATACTAGAGAGAGAAAGAGAACTTATGCCCTAAATACAAATCCCAATCGACTAAAAGATCATAGAAGAGAGTAAAAATAGGGAGTATTTATGCAGCAAAATCATAGTTCAAACATCAGCTTAAGGTAAACATACATCGGCATCAAGTATATGCATTAAACTAGGATTAAACTTTGGCTAATACAAGGATTAGTTGGAGAATTCTAGTAAAGGAAGAATCTTATAACATAGTGCAGCACAAATTTGATATGATAAATAAGTTTGCTAAAGTAATCCCGAAATTTATATGAAGTTATACTACAGCATCGTTAAAGTAAAATATTTTTGAAACAAAATGATGGTCTCAAGGTACAAATCATCATCATCATCATCATCATCATCATCATCATCATCATCATCATTATTATTATTATTATTATTATTATTATTATTATTATTATTATTATTATTTCTTTTTAAAACAATAAATCATCATCATTCCACTTTAATTCTATCAGAGATAAATCTTTTCTGTAGAAGATAGCAATAAGTTTACTTCTGAAAACTAGCAAACATACAAAAAGATTGCTCAAAGGCATAATATTTCACAATAAATACAACTTAAAAAATGAAATTTCTAGAATGGAATGAAATGGCATACCTTCTCAATGCCACCTCAGGGTGTGACCTCCACAAAAAGGCGATGTAAATCCAAAGAATTTCCTCCTATAGAAAGGACCCTATTAGATTGCAAAGGATCAAGTTATCAGGCTCCCTTATTCTTTACATGCAACTTCTATATTAGATGTTTCAAGCAACTAAGACAAGAAAGTCGCAGTCTATGTTCCTATTCTCCACTTTCTTAGATATTGGTGAAAATTTAGCCAATCTTTCAATTAGAATAACTCTTAAATTTTTTATCATAGACACCATAGATGACATTAGCTCCATACTGAAATCCAAGCAAAATCCGCACAGAGAATATGGCCACAGTATTAGAATGGATGTCCACTAAATAAAACCAGTACACCTTATATATATAATTTACATAAGCAGAGGAATATCTGCTACTTAATAGTAAGGAATTCAACTAACTAAAAAAAAATTGGCTAATTCCTATCATTAATGGGAAGCATTGAAACGGCTAAACATTAGTCCCAATAAACTCCAACAAAATGTATGTATCAAAACATTCCTAACCCAGTACACAAAATTCAATCTTAGGCTCAAGAAACCCATAAACCCATCAAAAAGCAAAAGAAACACAAGTCATATTTTCTCTGTTTAGTAACAAAGTACCCACAAATATACTGAAATTACATTATGTGAGCCTAACAAGATAGGCAATACATATTCTAATATATCTTTCCTTCAATTTTTATTACAGAGGTGCAGAAATAGTACCTGAATAACTTAGTTTGTGAGCTAAATAACTCGCCACTTTACTGCCATTACTAATTGGAACTCCAAACCCCTACTGCCCAAGGACAATTGCTGATGGGGAGACATAAGATATATTAACCAGATAGGAAGGGAATGCTAAATAGGAGCAGACTAAGAAGCTTAAGTTTTAGGCTCGATTTGGGAGATTAATCGAAGATGAAAGCAATGGCGCCAGCAAATTTAGGAATTCAAAGGGAAAGGAAAGAAATTGATGCTACCAGAGAAGTACATAATTCATGGTTCGTTTTTACTTCACTGGGTCAAAACACTGGTTGCAACTTCGGCCGACCAATTTCAAGAAGCAAGAAGACAGTAGGTGGAAATGCAAGTTGAAGACAATGGGCAGTCGTGTGTGAATGTAGCAGCCGGTAGAGGAAATGGGAGGCAACCTGAAAATTATCCGTGGGAAGAGGATTTTTGCCTAAGAATATAAAAAACGACATTGTTTCAGTATATAATGTGGGAAATCCATGGCAAATCCCTCGTAGACTGCCATGGATTAGTCACGGAAGAATTGAGAAATTTATTCTTCTTTGGCAAATCCATAGCAAATTGCTTTGGAATCGATGTGATTTACCTTTTCCGTAGCAACTAGCCACGGATTTGCAAGGCAACCAGTAAATAAAAATTTAAACCACATTCTTTTCATCTCCATTTTGCCTAACATATTTTTTGATATATTATTAGTCATAATACATTAAATTAAACTCAAAAGGCTCACAAAAATATTCCAAAATAAGTAACATACCTATTTTACTACCAATTGTTCCATGTATAACTTATTTCATCAATACAATTAACATATGAATATTATCTAAATCTAAAAATAATAAGGTAAAGAATTAAAAGGAGATAAAGGAATACAAAAATTCATAATTCTTCTCAATAGGTATTGAATTAGAATTAATAGAATAATATAATTGGCAAAAAAAAAAATATAAAAAATCAAATCCGTGGCAGATCCCTTGCTGACCGCCATGGATTAGCCACGGAAGAATTGAGAAATTCTTTCTTCCGTGGCAAATCCGTAGCAATCTGCTATGAATTTGCCACGGAATCGGTGTAATTTACAAATTCTGTGGTAAATTACAACGAATTTGCGAAAGAACCAATAAATAAAAATTTCAAATACATTCTTTTTATCTCCATTTTGCCTAACATATTTTTTGATAACATTATCAGTCATAATACATTAAAATAAACTCGAAAGGCTCATAAAAAATATTTCAAAATAAGTAACAAACCTATTTTTCTATCTATTGTTGCACGTATAACTTATTTCATTAATACAATTAATAAATGAATATTATCGAAATCTAAAAACAACGAGGTAGTGAATTAAATGGAGATAAAGGAATACAAAAATTCATATTTGTTCTCAATGGGTATTGAATTAGAATTACTATGAATTAATAGAATAAAATAATTGACAAAAAAAGGTAAAAAATCAAATCTGTAGCAGACCCCTCGCAGGCTGCCATGGATTAGCCATGGAAGAATTGAGAAATTTATTCTTCCATAGCAGATTGATACGGCTTTGTCATAGAATTGGTGAAATTTTCAATTCCGTGGCAATTCCATGGTAAATTGCCACATATTTGCGGGGGAACCAGTAAATAAAAATTTAAAATACATTCTTTTTATCTCTATTTTGCCTAACATATTTTTTGGATATATTATCAATCATAATACATTAAATTAAACTCAAAAGACTTATACAAATATTTCAAAATAAGTAGCACACATATTTTGCTGCTTGTTGTTACACGCATAATTTATTTAATTAATACAATTAACATATGAATATTATCGAAATCTAAAAACTAAAACGTAATAAATTAAAATGAGATAAAGGAATACAAAATTTCATATTTGTTTTTCAATAGGTATTGAATTGGAATTAATATGAATTAATAAAATAAAAAGAATTGGCAAAAAAATTAAAAAAATCAAATCCGCGACAAATCCCTCCCAGACCGCCATGGAGTATTTTCATTTAGTAATTCTGTGGCAGATTGCCACTGATTTGCAAGGGAACTCGTAAATAAAAAATTTAAAACAAATTTCGTGGCAAATTCCTTGCAGATTGCAATGCATTTGTGATAGTAGATAACACTTGCAATTTGCTACGGAATTGCGATGAGATTTTCTGTATTTATTCATTTTTTATTTATTTTAAAATATTATAAATTTGTCACGGACGTATTTCCATCGCAAATCAGTGGTAAATTTTTGAAGTCGTTTATTTACTACAGATTTGTGATGAAGAATTGATTCATGGCTAGTTGCTACCATGTTCGTGGCAATTTCGTACCAAATAACTACGAATTTGCTTTTGATTTTTGTTCCTTGCAATTTGCTTGGACTTGTCTTGTTTAGTGGCAATTCCATTGCATTATCACGGAATTTTTTCTGTGGTATGAATTATAGTTTTCTTGCAGTGAAAGTTGTCTTATTCTTCAATAATAGTCAAGTCATTAAGTTTCTTTAATATTAAAGTTTTTTGTCCAAGATCCACGTTTGTAATCATCGATCTATTGAAAACTCTGTGAGGAAACAAAGGTGAAGACTTTGACTAATGATGGACAGAGACAAATTGAAATGATATAAGAAATTAAAGAGTCTTTTAAAGGCTATTATTGATGACAAGCTCAATAATGAAGATCCTGTATTGAGTCCATAACAATCATCCGGGAAGTCTCTTTCGGTCCTTGGCTTACTGCCTTGGATGAATTTACAAGTTCCTTGATCTTTGATTGAATCAAATCCTGGGACTATTGCCTCAGTTCGTTAGCAAAGTGGTGTGCAATGTCCAATGCTTCGGCACAGCGGCAAAGCACTAAATAGTCGTAAGTCACAAAGAGAACTGAAATACTAAAACAAAGGACCATCATCTTCCGTTATTTATCTAATAACAGATGGTTCAATTCTTCAGTGGCACATAAACCGGGCGCGAACTTTGGATGCAGAATTTTAGGGGGGGGAAAGCTTCAAGGCATGGAGCGAATGATATTTCCAAGAAGTTGCTCTTTTGAGCAGTCTTGCATTGACTGGAAACTAGCACTCACCCCCGGCTCACAACGATAGACTTATCTCCCCCTCCGCCGCCATACCCCCGCCCCTCCCCCCGCAACCTCGTTTTTTTCTTCCTTAAATTATAAGCTTATTTTTTAAAAGGATAGTTAATATATCAATTTTCTAATATGCCCTTAGCTAAGGCTATGTTTGGTTGGAATGTTTTATGGAAGTAAATAAGAAGGAAAAATAAATAATATATTTATCTTATTTGGTTAGATATAAATGTGGATGGAAAGTAAATTAGAAGGGGATACCACTATCCTTCAACATCAACATTTTCTTGCATCCCAATTTAAAGGGATTGAGAGAGAAAAAATAAAGTGGAAGTAATTAATGACAGTATCGATTCAATTTTTAATATTAAAACTTTTAACAAGATAGATAATAAGATATAAAACAGTAAATTGGTTATTCTCTCTCTTATTCCTTCTCCTTTCACATTTTTTCCCTTCATACCAAAAAAAAAAAAAAAAAGTAAATGATATTACTTCTCTTAATGAAAGTAAATGTGTCTCTTCCCTTCCCCTCTCCTTTTGCGAACCAAACATAGGCTTGATGTATATCATTATCAACAAATATTCTTAATTATTAACAAAAATATTACACTTTTTATTTCAAAATATCTGTTATTGTTACATGAATCACACATATTAAGGAAGCTCTAATATCTATTGAATTTTTAGATAAAAAGATCAAATTGCCCTTATTGAAATTGTATAGTTGATTTAAAATTTAAAAATCAGTTAATATTATCATTTGATGAAGTAATAAATGATAATTGTTCTAGTTAGAAAAAGAAAATTATAAATAAAAGAAGTTAGAATTACACAGTTCTAAGAATAATTTAATAATACGAGACATTTAACGAAAGAGTAGATGAGAAAAATATTAGGAAAAAATAATTGTATTAATTATATTTTTAAATCATTGTGAAAATAGAAGTAGGTTTATCTTTATGGAAGGAAAAGAGTTTTTGGAAGGGCAATAGCCTGATAAATGATATATTTCCAAACTGGTTACTGGTTGAACACATTTTATTTGTTGTTTAAGAGTAGTAGAATTTTATGTTATTGATCAAACAACGATTTTTTTTTCTTTCTATATCATTGTGAGCAATTTTACTTATTATGAAAGAAATAGAGCATGTAGAGGCTTTATCGATCATTTTGAGACTAATTTTTATTTTCTTTTAATTTTTCATTTTTAGATAGGAACTTTACTGAAAGAGAAGGGACATACCCTGGCAATCACATAACTAAGTGCTACAAAACAATAGGCATAGTTTGATTGACACACAAGAAATTAATGTTACAGAATCTAAATTCCAAAAATGAATTTATGGAATATGATTTTGGATAGATTATATTCATCTGTTTGGAGAGTTGAAAAAATATTAAAGGAAAGTAATATAAAATATTTTTAATACATTATAATAAAAAATTATACGTATAAAAAATTTTAGAATTATTTTTAAATATTTATCATATTGTTGTACAATTTAATTATATATTATTCTTTTAAATGGTTATAATAAATAAAAATCATATAAATATTGTTTTTACATATATTAAATAAATATTTTGTTTTGTTTTACTCAATTTCTAATTATTCTTGAAGTTTTGTTCAAATTCTAATATTTGATTTAAAAAAAAATAACATTTGATTATTGTCAAATTAAAGTATTTATAGAAAACCCAATAAAATTTCTTCTCATATAATTAATTCAATCATGATATAATTTTTAAATTAAAATTTTATAATTATTTAAAAATATTTAGTCTTTTAATTTTGTGAAAAATATTTATTATAATTAGAAATATAGAAAATTTTAATACACAACTAGGTTAGGGGAGCTGTGAAGGGAAAAGAATTGTAAGAAAAATGTGAGAGATAAAGAAAATGATATAAATTAGAATAATTTTCTTATTTATCTTTAGTTTTTAATTTTTTTTATCTTTAATTAAGAAGGATTTATTTTCTCAATATTTTGTATTTATTTTTCCAAATCTGAGGAATCAGATTCTTTTTCCAAAATATAAATAGTTCAGCAAATGCTAAATTTTAAAAATAAGAATTGTAATTATTTTTTCAACTCACTTTCCTTGACAATCAAACAAAGCCTAAGACTAATCTTAAAACCATATTAGTTCTCACAACCGTGACGAACATCCCAAACGGGAGAGGTTTATATGGTATGTGAATCTGATACATTTGGCCTAAATTCTTATTGGTTTTTATAATCCTCTTGTCCATGAATATATAATAGAGAAGTCATTTAGGTTTCTTTCAATATCTAAACTTCAATTTTGTATAAAATAGACGTTTGAAGCCTTTGGTATGAAGTCTCGCATGATGAAAACAAAGGGCAAGACAGCGATTTAGAAATAAAATAGGAGAAGAGCTTTCTCTAGTCTGATTTTTTGTTTTCCTTCCAATCCCAAAATAGCCTTATAATTTTCTACCGATGAAGGAATATTTGAGAAGGGAGATCACTAAAGAAACACTTAATAAATGATGTTAGTGAGATTCTCCTAGATTCCTTCCACTTTATAAAAATGTCTTACCCACAAATAGTTATAATTACATAGGTTTCTTTTAACTTTAAAACTTTTGTGTAAGACCAAAATAATTTTAAAGGTCTTTTCTTAGTAATTGTATCCTAAACTAATTGCAATGACTTGCACAAAATACTTAAGAAACTAGAATGGTAATTAAATTAGATTAAAAACATGATGTTAGTGTATAATTTAATTGACGCTCACACTCACGAGAATATGGTATTTTAATTATATAAACTGTACAAAAACATCCATCACACTAAGGGCTCGTTTGATAAGATTAAAATTTAAAGATCGAAGACTAATATGTAAGTATTGAATTTTGGAATTTGAAATTTAAATTAATTATAATTTATTTTATATTACATTTTGTTATAATTAAGATTAAATATATAAAATAATATTAATAATTAAATGAGTATTTAATATATTTAAATTATAAATTTAAATAATTTTTAAATAACTTAAATTTTATAATATAATTTTAGTACGTCTTAATTAATTAAATAATAATAAAAATATGTTATTAAATATACTTAATTAATTAAATATTTACAATTATTTGTTATTAAACATATTTAATAAAATAAATATTTAATTAAATTACCAAACAAATCCTGATATTGATACTTAATCGGCCGTTCCTACCACCAACAGACGAATGTAAAGGTTTGGTACAAAGAGATTTATTGGAAATAATTTAATTAATTATCCACCTCTAATATTATTAAATTATTAATTATCCACTACTAATGTTATACCTAATTGACCATTCCTACCACCAACGCATGAAAAGGTTAGGTAGAATGAGATCTACCGGTGATAGCAGTGCATAAATTGGCACCGGGAAAAGTCTTCGTCGCTGGCTTCAAAAAAGTGCTGCTATTTGAGAGCAAAGACTGGCACGTCCCTTTCAAGCTTTTTGATAATTTTCTACCTCAAACCGTGACAAATTTGAGAGAGATTGGACTTTTTCTTCTTTTCCCACTATAGTGTTTTAATGAATTTAGTTGATTTCGATTGAGATAAATTTATAAAAATATAATAAAAATTAGTAAATATATAAATTAAGTGAAATTTAAAATAAAATAAAAACAATATATTTATAAATATGCAACAATTCTTTAAAAATAAAAATATATAAAATAAAATTTTTAAAAAATTAAAGTAATTTTAGATAGATTAAAAATGGGTATCCAATTCTAAAAAAAAAAAAAAATGAGGAAGGGAATTGTAAGCTTATAAACTACTTAGTTTATAAGAATGCTTTTCCACGAACAGTTATCATCTTTCGTTTGAGACCAAAACACACATTTGAAATCTTTGGTATAATGTTTTCCCTTTTAAAGCTTTACGAAGAAAACAAATAAGAAGACTTTGAAAAACAGAGTTGAGAAAGATGGAAATAATTTTAGAAAAGAGCCTCTGGTGCTATGGAAAATTTTTCCTTCATCTTCAAATATAGCCCACTAATTTTTACTCATGAAAGAAATGTTTAAAAAAAGATTGTGATAGAAACATTAATAAGTGATATTAGTGAATTTGGTCTAATTATATTCTTAGCAGTTATAAAATTGTCTCGCTTTAGAATATTAGTTAAGTCACTACAATTTTTTCAACGTTAAGAATTTAATTTGAGGCGAAAATTCACGTTTGAGGTCTTTGTTTGAAGTCTTGGCTGAAAATCCTGCCTAGAAAACAAATGAAAAGACATATTAAATAATGAATTGAAAGAGATCGAAATGACATGGAGTACTTGGTGTTCTGAAAGTACTTATATTTCTTCTTTTACCAAAAGCCTATAGTCTCTACTAGTAAAGAAAAATATGAGAAAAAGGATTCTAAATACCCAACCCGAATTAGGTTTAGACTTGATATTTACTAACCCAGTTGGGATAATTGGTTATTTGGGCTTGAGCCAACACTAAGGATTAAAGAAATTAAATACGCTTAGATGGAACCCTAATTAAGTTTAGGAATTTGATATTAGTGTTCCGTTCACATTTAAGCATTGCGTTTGATATATATTGGCAGTGGAGGAAGACCTAATGAGAACAATTGTGTGCCACTGTGGGTGATTGAAAACTAATCAAAGCAGTGAGCATAGTAAATGTGGATTCACGAAACCCTAATATTTTCTGAAGAGTTCATCTTTTTTCCATTCTCTGTACAAGCATATTTATACAAGAAGTGTTTTATGCATGATAAACAACTACTCCTAATCTACCTTATCTTCACGTTTTCACAGCTATCTTCTTACAGACACATTTACAGAAGATAAATTCTACAGAGGATAAATTCTACACTCCCCTCAAGTTGGTGTTGGTGTATAACAATCTGTCATGCCCAACTTGGTAATCACACTATGAAATACCCTGCTTGATACTGCTTTAGTAAGTACATCTGCTAGCTGATCTTCAGACCTTATGTGAGGACAACAAATAATACTTTGACCAATTTTTTCTTTAATAAAGTGCCTATCAACTTCTACATGCTTAGTGCGATCATGCTGAACAAGATTTTGGGCAATTTTGATAGCAGCTTTATTATCACAATAAAGATTCATTGGCTTAATGAACTCTATTCTCAAATCTTCCAAGACACGGGAAATCCAGAGCAATTCACATATTCCATGTACCATTCCACGAAATTCGGCTTCAGCACTTGATCTAGCTACAACCTTCTGCTTCTTGCTTCTCCAAGTAACAAGGTTACCTTCTACGAACATAAAGTAACCTGCTGTGGATTTCCTCGTCATCTGATCTCTTGCCCAATCCGCATCTGTGTACCCTTCAACCTTAGAACCTCTATTCTTTGCAAAGAACAACCCTTTCCCAGGTGAGCATTTTAAGTACCTTAGGATTCTATAGATAGCTTCCATATGTTCTTTGCTCGGCTGATGCATGAACTGACTGACCACGCTTACTGCATACGATATATCTAGTCGTGTGTGGGACAAGTAGATTAATCTCCCAACTAACGCTAATAGCACCCTATATCAACTGGACTTTGATTTGGGAAGATTCCAAGCTTATGATTCATCTCCATGGGCGTTTCTGCAGGCTTACATTCCAGCATTCCGGTCTCTCTCAGGAGGTCCAACACATACTTCCGTTGGAAGAGTGCAATTCCTTCATCAGTTCTTACTACCTCAATGCCCAAAAAATACTTTAGTTCTCCTAAGTCTTTCATTTCGAATTCGGCTGCCAAGTACTCATGTAGTAATTTCATCTCATTGCAATCATTTCTCGTTACTACCATATTATCTACATATACGATCAAAGCAGTGGCCTTACCGTCTTCATGCTTGGTAAACAAAATATGATCTGAACCACTTTGTTTGTAGCCAAATTTCTTCATTGCTGTAGACAATCTGCCAAACCAGGCCCTAGGAGACTGTTTTAAACCATACAGAGATTTCCTCAATTTACATACCTTGGTGCCATTCGATGAATCCATTCTCAGTTCTGGTGGCACATCCATATATACTTTTTCCTCTAGCTCCCCATTTAGGAAGGCATTCTTCACATCAAACTGTCGCAATGGCCACCCTCGATTCACAGCAATGGAGATGAGGATTCGTATGGTGTTGAGTTTTGCCACTGGAGCAAAAGTTTCCTGAAAGACTACTCCATACCTTTGGGTATATCCTTTAGCAACAAGCCTGGCCTTGTATCTGTCAATGCTCCCGTCCACATTAAGCTTTACGGTATATATCCATCTACACCCGACTGTTTTCTGCCCTTCCGGCAAGGTTACAAGCTCCCAAGTAACATTTTTTTGTAAAGCCTCCATTTCTTCGTTCATCACCCCTCTCCACTTCGGGTCCTGTAATGCTTTCTGTACACTACTAGGAACCGAAACACTAGATAATTGATCAATAACAAATACATATGATTCGGGCAGATTTTGTGTGGAGACATGGTTACTTATGGGATATTTAGCATTTGTTTTCAAGTCAGGCTCGTATTGTTTCTTTGGCACGCCTCTATTAGATCGTTGAGGGTATTTTGAGGTAGAAGTACCAGGTATTGGGTCAACATGTGAAATGTTAAGCTCAGAACTAGAAACATCAGAATCAACTATGGGAGAATTAAGACCAGAGGGTACCTGAGTATTCTGGCTCAACTCTTCATTAGTTAGTGTTAAATGAGGTAAGCTAGTATTGCCCTGATCATCCATGTTTGCATAAACTTCTTCCATGCTGTCCTCACTTGAGTAGGTGCCTGGTCTAGCTATTTCCATTTCAGTGCCACCTCCAGTGTTGTCTGTTCCATATTCCAAGGACACATTCTCGGTACTACACCTCTCCCCTTAAAGGAAAAATTGTGACTTTTCTTTGTGATAATAAGGCTCATTTTCCCTGAAGGATACGTCCATGCTGATGTGCACCTTCCGTAATTAAGGATCATAACAACGATAACCTTTTTGGGAATCTGAATATCCAATAAAGACACACTTGGTGGCATATGGATCCAGCTTATTGCTCAAAGGCTTTGGAACATGAACAAAAACAGTACATCCAAAAATCCTCGGTTCAAGATTTGGTATATGAGGAGTGTTAAACAAAGAGTTTAAGGTTTGCTGTGGGGTTTGGAAATCTAGCACACGTGAAGGCGTCTGATTTATGAGGTACACAGCAGATTTCACTACTTCTCCCCAATAAAACCTTGGCATATTCATCCCAAATAAGGAAGCACGAACTACTTCAAGTATTTGTCTGTTCTTCCTTTCTGCAAGGCTGTTCTATTGAGGAGTATATGTGCAAGAGGTGTGATGCCTAATTATATGTCGAGTCAAAAAATTCCTAAGTGAACCATCCATAAACTCCATAGCATTGTCAGTTTGCCACATCAAAATAGCCACTTGATATTGAGTATGTACCATATTCCAAAATTCATAAAAAGTATCACAAACACCCCTCTTATTACAAAGCAATGCTATCCAAGTCATACGGGTACATTCATCAATGAATGTGACAAAATATTTTGCATTGGATAAAGAAGACAGTTTGGCAGGACCCCAAACATCTGAATGTATTACAGCAAATGGTTTAACACTCTTATTAGAACTAGGCAAATAAGGAACACGATGACTCTTTGCAAGTTCACACATATCACACGCAAATATTGATTCATCAAAATTCACAAACAATCGAGGTTTTAATTGCCTGAGATAACTGAAAGACAAGTGCCCCAGACGATGGTGCCATAACCAGACATTTTCTTGTGCTTTCGTCTTCCTATCCATAAGATGTACCTGACTGACTTTTCGATCCCCATCCTCTGTCAAATCTAGGTAATATAGCTTTCCCTGTTTAACACCATAACCAAGAGTCTTGTGAGACAGAATATCCCAAAAAACACAGAAGAACGGCCAGAAGGTTACAGTACAATCAAGAGAGGATGTGATTTGGCCCACTGAGAGGAGATTAAACTCCAAGGAAGGAACTACTAATACTGTGTCTAATTTAAGATCTTTAGATAAAGCAAGAGAACCTTCACCATTCATCGGGCATTCATTACCGTTTGCAGTGGACACAATAGAATGAGAGGATGGAAAGGAAGATTGTAATTTATAGGAATCTCTAATCATATGATCCGATGCACCTGTATCAATTATCCAAGCATTTGGCCTAGAAAAGGCAGAGAAAGCATGTTCCTTACCTGCATTACCTGCATCACCCGAGTGAGCAACGTGAGCTATAGGTGCATCATCCCCCTTCGTAACAGCCTCACTGATCATCACCTTTCTAGCAGGTTTCTTCCTCGGCTTCTTGGAGAAATCCCACCACTTAGGATACCCCGATGATTTCATAGCATCGTTGTTTGGAATGGCCTGTCTTACCACAATGATCACACACCAGATTATTTGTCCTCCATGAAGGTGGTTTTTTATTCTTGCTAGCTCCAGATGGTGATACTTGACGAACCTATAATGCTGTGTATTTAGGGACTCCTCCCATAGTTTTGCGTTGTTGATCCTCACGCCTCACATAGGCATACGTACTCTCCAAATCTAACTTTGGATCTTTTCGTAATATTTCTCCTCGAATCTGATCAAACTCGGGATCCAATCCACTTAAGAAAATATGGACACGGAGTCTAGCCATGGCTGAATGCAGTGTGACTATGCCATCCATTGTGGTTTCTTGTATGGTTGCTCGATGATCAATTTCCTGAAAGATGGCCATGAGTTCAGAAAAATACGTGGACAATGGTCTGCCCTCCTGCCAAATAGAAAAAGACTTTTGGTTTAATTCAAATAGCTTCGTTTCATCGGAGCCATCATAAAATGTCTTCGATACAGCCTCCCATACGTCTTTTGTTGTTGGCAAGCGAATAAATCGCTGCATAAGCGATGGAGACACAGAGTCGATAAGCCAACTCTTTACCTTCTGGTTCTCAGTGATCCATGTGGCATATGTCGGATCAGTAACCGCAGGTTTTGTTTCTACTCCGGTGAGATAGCCGGCTTTATTCTGTGCTCCAATTCGCATCTCCATTAATTGAGACCATAAAGGGTAATTGGTTTTGTCGAGAATGACACTGGTTGGGAACATAGTATTCTCTTGTTGAATGACGATTGACTGTGGTGGTGGGGGTTCGGTGCTCATGTTGTTCGTTCAAGGGAGGGTATTTCGATTTCAAAAAGCTTTTTCTAGGGTTTATGCGGCTAGAATGTCTCTGATACCATGTGGATTCACGAAACCCTAATATTTTCTGAAGAGTTCATCTTTTTTCCATTCTCTATACAAGGATATTTATACAAGAAGTGTTTTATGCATGATAAACAACTACTCCTAATCTACTTTATCTTCACATTTTCACAGCTATCTTTACAGACACATTTACAGAAGATAAATTCTACAGAGGATAAATTCTACAGTAAGTAATCACTAAAAGTATGTTCTCCTAATGGTATCAATGAAGGAATAATGTTTCAACAAGTATAATCTAATCTTGTCTAATGCTTGATAATTCCTAGAATTGAAGGTGTCTAGAATGAATATTTGATTTGAATTTGCTTTCGATTTGCTAAATTTAAGGTGAGAGTAACTTGGAAAACTCTTGCTTTATCAAATTAATTTGACTAAACGGCTTTCATAAGATTTTTGAGCCCCAATTTATGTAGAAAAACATGGATTCAATTTGTATAAATTGGGATTTTCTATATATAAATATTTTTAATTATGTTAATTACTCATTGTTCAGATTTGGTTTGAAGGAATCCCTAGATTCTATAGATTAACCATTGGGGGACTCTTCCAACCCCTAAACTAACATTGGTGACTCGTTTTTGTCATGGTGAGCCAGTGATTGACCTTCCTGGTGACCTTTTACACGCCAAAATCGAATAAAAACAGAAGTAATATGCAGTAAAAGAAGGTGTAGCAATGAAAATTTCTGAAAGAAAGAAATCTAGTAATGGGGGGAAGGTGGTTTAGCTTTGGCAAAAAATCTATGGCGTGAAAGAATTTTAAAACTTAATGGCCGCTTAAAAAGTTAATGGAAAAAACTAGTTACAAATTACATATTTCCCTCAATTTTTGGTAAAAATAAAAATAATTTAGTTATAACAAAAAGACTGGTGTTGATTTATAAAAATGTCCCTTTTTTTCTCTCTTTCCCTCAAGACAGTTATCCAAATGACTATATTTAGATCATATTTTAAATTATTTAAATATATTATTATTTTATATAATTTTTATTTTTTAAAATATATTATATTTTCTTTTTTTATATTCACTTAATTTTACATATTTAATAATTTTTTATAAAATTCATCTAAAATCATTTCTTATCTATTTCCTTTTAATCTATAGAAGTTATGGTACGTAGTCTTTCGATGAAAGTATTCTCCCTCTGAAAGCTCTGTGAAGAAAGCAAATGGGAGGAGTTTGACTTTGAATAAGAACTTGAGAAACATTGATGTGACATATGAAGGAAAATTTTGTGGATTGACAAGCTATGAGATGACATGAGTGAAATGCCCCGGTCACAAGTGGATGCAGTTTCAAAACTAAATCCCAAGTCCTCTCCCTCAGAGAATTACCTTCTCCCTCACAAAACTACTCTCTCATGCATATTCTTGATTTACTTCTTGTCTGGTCATGGGGAAATATTCCTTCCTTCCCATTATAGCTCCATAATTTCTTCTTATTTTTGGACTATTGGGCTTCTTTTCCCATTCTCATTATCGTGTCCCAAACACTATGATTCAAAAGAAGACACCATATTGGAACATGGAAGTGTTGGGAATTTGCCCTCTTAGACTAGTTTTCTAATGAAAATATCGAATATTTTAATAGAAGAATTTACTTGTGAAAATCGTTTGTGAAATAATTTTCTTTATTTATATACATTTTCGTTTAGAACAGACCCATTGTGTTTAAATAAGTGATCCATATGAATAGAGGTCTTTCACGAGTAAGGTATGGATCATGGGTTATTTAAACACATAAATATTTGTTCTTAACCGATTGATGAGAATGGAAATCTCATCATGTTTAGGTTATTATGTTATGAATTCCAAATGGGGGACCATAAGGAAATATTGACCCCAAAGACAATGTTGCATTAGCAAAGTCTTCGACCTACAAGTGAAATGACTCAAATACCCTCTCGCACGTCACCGTACATTTAGAGAGGAAGAAGTGTACTAACACCTCTCTAAATGACATTTACCATCCTTAGGCTAGGCTTCTAGTCCAATAATCCACGACTTCTGGAGTATTTTTGCTTTCCAAGAGAGCTACTCTAAAGTAAACATCCAAGTCACGTTTCCCAAGGCCGTGAATATTTAGCCCATCCGGACAACTACAAGGGGCACCATATCCTGTAGTCATAGTGACATGCGATGGCAAGGAGGATACAAATAGATTTAAGCATGGCCACCGGGAAAAAGATTTCCTCATAATCGATTTCTTCTTTCTAAGTATACCCTTTTGCCACAAGCCCAGTTATGAAGGTTACCACCTTCCCATCCGCTCCCCTCTTCCTCTTGTACACCCACTTATACCCAATGGGTTTTATCCCTTCAGGTGAAGCTACAAGTTCCCAAACCTGATTGAAGTACATAGACTCAATCTTGGCTTTCATTGATTCATGCTATAGATTTGTAACGGCATCAGCAATTGCCTCCTCGTATCTAGTGGGGTCTTGTTCCTGATGGTTAGAGACCAGCTCAAAAGCTTCTTCATACCATCTATCTAGAACCTTAGACACTCTCCCACTACGACGAGACACCATTTGTACAGGCTCTTGAGGCTGTGCCTCTTCTTGTTCCACAATCGGGTCAGAATAAGTTGCTTCCGAAGATAACTTCTCCTCGAGTCCAACCTAGTTGAACCTTTCGTGAAAGTACTTTGATCATCCTCTAAGTATCTAGTATTGGTATTAACCAGTACTTTCTGCTCCTTATGATGATAAAAGTAACCACCATTTGTTCCTTTTGGATACCCAACAAAATAGCATAATTCTGATCTTAGTTCCAACTTATCTCCCTTGATCAGTACATAAGTTGGACAACCCCATATCCTGAGATGATTCAGACTTGGCTTATGCCCAGTCCACATCTCATAGGGAGTCCTAGGTACTAATATGGAAAACACCAAGTTCAGAATGTATGCCGCTGCTTCCAGGGTATATCCCCAAAAGATACTGGAAGAGTAGCATGAGACATCATACTTCTGACCATTTCCATCAATGTCCTGTTCCTTCTCTCAGCTACTCCGTTTTTCTGGAGTGTCCCCGGCGGAGAGAGCTGGGATACTATTCCATGATGTACCATGTAATCCTTGAATTTACCTAGGAGGTACTCTCTACCACGATCCGATCGTAA
The DNA here is from genome assembly GCA_026120185.1 of Voacanga thouarsii. Classification (NCBI taxonomy): domain Eukaryota; kingdom Viridiplantae; phylum Streptophyta; class Magnoliopsida; order Gentianales; family Apocynaceae; genus Voacanga; species Voacanga thouarsii. The sequence goes on from JANUWF010000201.1 coordinate 28,837, forward strand.
GGTCTTGATTAATTTACCTGTCCGACGCTCCACTTCAGCCTTAAACTCTTTGAACTTGTCAAAAGAGTTAGACTTATGTCTCATCAGGTAAATGTAACCAAACCTTATACAATCATCTGAGAAAGTGATGAAGAATTTAAAACCTCCTCTAGCTGGTGTAGACAATAGACCACACATATCAGTGTGAACAAGACTTAGTATCTCCTTGGCTCTATCTGCCTTTGGGATAAAAGACCTTTTGGTCATCTTTCCCATTAGGATAGATTCACACTGAGGCCAATTTTCCAATCTCAATGTGCCCAAAGGCCCATCATGGATTAGCCTTTGAATCTTGGTTGAGTTAATGTGACCCAACCTCAGATGACAAAGATATGAGTCATTAATATTGGTCTTTCTCTTCTTAGTTAAAGGTTCAGATTGAGCGTTGTTTGATTGATTGTTAATAGGGTTTAAATAGAATAGATTTCCATACATGTACCCAGTACATAATATTTCTCCATCTCTACTGATAGAAATACCAGAATGGAAATATTCAGAATATCCTTGATTTATAAGTTTCGCAACTGAAATCAAATTCTGACAAGAACCAAGTACATATAAAATATCTATTAAAACCACTTTATTATTACAATAAAAAACAAGATCCAGCTCTCCCACTGCAAGGGTCCAGACTTGTGTTCCATTTCCCATGCGTAATCCATGTTCACTCTTCTTGAGTCTACTTATCTTTCTAAACCCCCGGAAGGAGTTACAGATATGATCAGTGGCTCCTGAATCAACAATCTAAATGGAAGTTGATCCAACCATTGATATAGACTCTAGATAGAGAACATTACATGTGGGGTTTTTCTTGACTTGAAGATTTGGACACTCTTTTTCCCAGTGTCCATTCTTCCCACATTTGAAACAATTACCCTTTAGTTTATTTTTGGGCTGGGTCTTAGGTTGAGCTACTACATTTCCCTTCTTCATTTTGAACTTTCTGGGTTTCGTCCCAGTTCTTGAGGAAGAAGCCTTAGCAATCATGGTAATTGAATGTGGCTTCATGACCTTCTCTGCCATATGGAGTTCCTTCATCAACTCAGTCAAACTCATATTAAACTTGCTCATATTGTAATTTAGTTTGAACTGAGTAAAGAAAATTGGTAGAGATTCGAAAATCATGTCCACTTGACTCTCGGGGTCAGTGATAGCCCCTAAGATTTCCGCCTCCTTGAAAGCAACAATTATCTTGAGCATATGCTCCCTGACTGATGCTCCCTCAGCCATCTTAGTGTTTAGTATACTTTGAAGAACCTCCTGCCTTGTGGGCCGGCTCTTATCCGCGAACATAATGGCCAATGAATGACTAATGTCACACGCAGAAGCCATGTGCTCGTGTTTAGGCTGGAGCACATTACACATGGAGGCTAGCATATAGCAACATGCCATTTCATTAGCCTTCTTCCATGCCTTTTCAGCCTCTCGCTCTTTGTAGGTGGAACCTTCCCTGTTCACAGGGCAGGTCTCGTAAAGGACATATTTATACTCCTCGGCTGTGAAAATTATTGCACTCACGGTGCTGTACAATGAATGCGATATCTATTTAAGTTTTATATTTAGATAGCTAAATTTGTTTAGATACATTACTTATTTGTAACCTTAATTTTTAATATTTGTTATATAGCTTACCTTAAATTATTTATCTTTACTTTTTGTTTATTTTTTTGTACTTAATTTGATGTTTGCTATGCATCTTACTTTTGTGTTTATTTTTAATTTTCCAAAATCAGTTTTATTAATTAGGATAGAATATATGAGCCTACTTCACACGGAGTGGATCCAGGTCCTATTATACCGGACGTGTTGAGATTACAACACAAACACGTCATCGCCTATTTGGGTAGAACAGTTATACAGTAACGTTTTAAATGCAAAGCGGAATGATAGCATGTTTTGGGAGGCTCAGCCATTCGATCATCGTATTGAGCAACTCATAGATATTGCCGATTTTGGTGGACTACATCGTTTATGTTACATGAGGATCGACCATCCACTGATAACGGCATTAGTGGAAAGATGGCGTTAGGAGACGCATACGTTTCACTTTGCAGTTAGAGAGGCTACTATCACCCTACAGGACATAGAGGTTCTGTTTGGATTACGTGTAGACGGTGATCCTATCTGTACCAGTCATTTTGTACATTCATCTGTAGAGTTGATTGACATGTGCCATGAGCTTCTGAGATTTCGACATACTCTGATGGAGCTTGATGTATATAGATTGAAGATTATTTCACTCGAGAGAGCATTGAGCCAGCCACTACCTGCAGATGCAATGCCAGAGATGATAGGGCAGCATACGCGGTGCCGTATTATGCAGTTCATCGGAGGCTTTCTATTCTCAGACAAGTTTGGCAACAGAGTACATCTGCGCTTTCTTAAACACATTCGTGATTTAGAGGTATCTGGCACCCTTAGTTGTGGAAGTGCTGCATTGGCTCATCCATACCGTTGTCTGTGCAATGCTATGTCTTACAGAGCGTACACCATCAGTGGCCCATTATTGTTGGTTCAGATATGGAACACATATTTTTAAAAAATCTAATTAGTATTATAAATTAATAATAAATATAGTATTTTCTTAAGAATTAGTTGTTCATGTTGAAATAGTTGTAGGCTTGGGAACGTATCCCTACTATCAGACCGAGCAGAGTTCTTCCGATTGAGGATGTTGATCCCCCAGCCCCGAGAGGATCAGTATGGGATGGACCATTAGAGCTTGCACGTACCCCGACACATGTGCTTCTTACTTATGGGGATCAGTTAGATAGAATGCAACATGATCATGTAAGTCTCACTTCAACTAATTTGCTTTCAACTCTATTTTTAAATTCGTTATTTATTATTGATACTGACAATTTACCTTTATACAGTTTATCTGGCAGTCTTATGATAAGCACATATTAGCTACTTTACCCCCGTATTACACTCATGGACGACACATTTGGGTATCTATCACATCCCTAATTTGTTGGGAAACAATAGAAGTGCATCGTCCAGATAGAGTCATGCGACAGTTTGAATTTTTGCAGACAATACCTGCTGTAGTTGATACCGGTGACAATTTGCATGCCCGTGACATGAGAACTACCGGTGCAGGGTGACCCGAGATAGATTCAATATATCTCGCGAACTGGGTTAATCGGCATTCAACAGTTCTCCTTGGACAACATAGTTACGGTCAGAATATAATCTCACCTGACTATACATCATGGTATTGGACTCACACTAGGCGATTGATTGGTAATCCGATTATAACGCAACCTAATCCTTCGGGCTACTAATTGAGCGGTGGGGCGACAGAAGTATTGGTATGTAAACTTTCTTACATAATAATATAAAATATATAATTTACACTAAAATAATTTATTGATATTTCAAAATACATATATAGGCTGATTCGATGCATCGGATATTGTACCTTGGCAATGAAAGCTATCAAAATGCAGATGCTGCGAGTAGACAAGTGTTTGCACCAATAACGAATCTCGCTACGCGTTCGTTGACTGCCGCTGGTGAGGCAAGTCATTTGAACCACCCGTCTTATGAGCCAGCTAGACGAAATTACATTTCTCAACCGATACCTCCGATCCCGCAAGAAGTCAATCGCGGAGTTCCCCCGGTGCAGAGAGGGGGTAGACGGGCATGCAGACGTGTTGTACCTGATATTCCTATGCAGGATTACTACTCACCAGTACACGATTATGAATAAGGTGATCCTGCAGAAGTTGAAAATAGACAAGTTGATTTTATTACTCCACAACACCTAATCTTCGATACTAGATGATTATCTTCAGCTGATGATTTTGATACCGGCCCTTCTTACGGACGAGTCTCAGATACGGCACAGACATTTTATAGATATTCTCGGTCCATCTCACCGTTACGAGCAAGGTACAATACAATCGGAAGAGCCACCGAAGAACAACAACAACGACCTCGGAGACGAGTTTAACCTCTAAGGAACCAGTCGAGGATTTCATTGTGGAACTAGCTTCCATCATTTTTTTAAGATTATTTCATGTGTAATAAATTTTATTATTTGTAATTAAATTTTATTATTTGTAATATTAAAGACAAATATTGAGATTTTAATTTTTTTTAAATGATTTTATTAGAATTTTAATATTTCAAACATTATCTCGAATTCAATTAATTTATAAATTATTTCGATTATGAAATGTAAGAGGATTGTGAAATTTAGATAATTGATATTTAATTAAATAGTTGACATTATAATTTTGGAATATTTAGATAGTTGAGAATTTATATTTTTATAATTTTTTAACAAATAATTAAATATTATAAATTAAAATACAAATAAAAATTTATTTCAAAATTTAATATATATAAAATTAACTGTAGTAAAAATACAGATATTACTTGTTATGATCATATTTAAATTAATAAAATTTAATTATATATTATTTAAATTTATTTATATCGGTCTTTATATATTTTGTATTATTTAAAAGTATTATTTTCTTTTACAATAGAGAAAAAAATTTAAAAAAAATATAATGAATGGATGATTATAGTAGAGATTTTAAATTCAATAGAAAATAAATAAGAGGAGTAAGTCACAAAAAATGATAAACTAGTTCCAATAAAAAAAGAAGAAGATATTTTTAGTATATTTAGATAGTTAAGAATTTAAAATTTTATAATTTTTTTAATGAATACTTTAAATATTATAAATTAAAAATATGAATAAAAATTTATTTCAAAATATGTACATAAAAATAAAATTAATTATAGTAAAAATATGCATATTACTTGTAATGATTAAATTTAAATTATTAAATTTTATTTTATATTAAATTCTTTTATAATAGAAAAAAAGAAATTAAAAAAAATAAACATATTTTGTTGTAAAAAGTGAGAAAAAAAAATTAACAAAAAAAAAAAGTAAAAATGGATGCTATTTGCGCAAGTCACATTCGCAAGATCATTTTTTTTTTTTTTAAAATGCATACTTCGCAAATCACATTTGCGAGGAGTACACAATCTCGCAAAGTAAAAAAAAATTACAAAAAAAAAATAAAAAAATCAATGCATGAATCTCGCAAAAAGCATTTGTGAGGTCGCATGCATCGTTGCAAACAACATTTGCGAGGTGCATTAAAAGCACCTTAGATTCCATGGAAATTCATGACAATTCTGCGAAAACTTCAAGGAAGCATATCTCGCATTCACTGAATGCAAGATGATGGCCCCTTGTCTACCCTCCCCACCATTTTCACCCCTGATTTGGCTTTTGATTTGGTTTTCGCACCAAATCAGTCAAAAGCCCTTAATTATAAGGCCGGGTTGCAACATATATTGCAATAGGATGGCAACTCAACTCTTTCCCGAAATCTTTGTAAAATAAAATGCATAAAATCTTAAGACTCAATTTGGTAGTAATGGACTGCGTTGTCTCAAGTTATTTCTTGTACTTGGGACTTCCATGTAAAACCAAATTTGAAAATTATTATTTTGTTACTGAAATTTCTTAATTTTTGCCAAATGAGTTATTATCAAATCTCCCGCTTCTATTAATCTTTTGTCAAGATTCAACGCTTACGTAGTAATAACAATAACAATAATAATAATAATAATAATAATAATAATAATAATAATAATAATAATAATAATAATAATAATAATAATAATAATAATAATAATAATAATAATAATAATAAATTTTCACCACTTGTTATCAGGCTCTTACAAACAGAAGAGCAAAAAGAAGAGGGAGGAAAAAAAAAAAAAAGTCGAAAGATGTACCAAACAATAAATACGATCGAGTGGCTCGGTCTCTTCGCTTTTGCTAGTATCTGGGAATGTATGTAAGATTAGAAAATTAGCAAAATTCCAATTCTTCATTCCAGAATTTACAAATATATAGATATATATAATCTTCCGAAACATTGTCGGCTAGAGCGCAAATAGATCCAGTGACAGTGAGATACGACTATCAAGTCCTCTCTCTGTTTCGAATCAATCTGCAGCTACTATAATGTACATCACTTGGAAATGACCAATCTTTTTGTATCAGTCTCACCAAATACAACAGTCATCTCATCTGGAAGGGACTCCAGGGGACTAGGAGAAGGAGCATTCATGGAATCATATTCAATTGACTCAGAATGTGGGGAAAATAGTGGTAAATTTATAGCAGTAGGTCGAGATTCGGGCACTTCCATCAATGGCTCGTCGGGGTTCAAGAAAATCTGGACAACTTTTCTTATTCTTGGTCGAAATGCTCTATCTGGATGCAAACAAGCTAATCCAACTAGTATAGTTCTTCTCATTTGCTCCTCGTTGAATTTGCCCTCAAGTGTTGGATCTACACAGGTGAATAACTCACTCTTTTCATGTTTAGTCCATACATGATCCACCAGACTGTCCTCATCCGTCATGCTCAGTGTTCTTCGTCCACAGACTACTTCCAGTACAACCATTCCAAAACTATAGACATCAGATTCTGGTGTTGCTCTTCCAGTGAAGCTGACTTCTGGAGCTACATATCCCGGAGTTCCAGCTACCATGGTTGAAACAAAGGTTTGATTCCGAAGCAATCTTGCAAGGCCAAAATCACCTAGATGAGCATTATAGTCTGAATCCAACATCACGTTATTAGGCTTCACATCACGGTGTATAACTGGATTATCACATTCTTCATGGAGATAAAGCAATGCAGATGCTAATCCTGTTAGTATGTGGTATCTAGTTTTCCAGTCAAGAAAGATCTTCCCAATATAGCGGTCAAGGCTTCCGTTAGGCATGTACTCGTATACCAGGAATAGTTGCTCCTTTTCATGACACCAGCCTTGTATTTGGACCAAATTTTTGTGCCTTAGACGCCCTATTGTGCATATCTCTGCCAAGTATTCCTTCTCACCTGGAACATAAAATTTGTTTAAAGAAATGCAACATATATGGGAAAAAAAAGCAACATATATGTACAACTTTTGCTTTAGAAAAATCATTTGCAAGAATTTCATTTCTGATATATAGTCCTTTTCATGATGCTTCCGCAGCACACAATTGGTAATTTGGTCCTAAAAAATAGGCAAGAGATCACTATTAGGATACTTTTCATGTCAAGAGTAGAATGAACCTTGTTGAAATTGTCCTGCTGATGCATTCATCTTCTTGACGGCTATAACTGTCGAAGAATCAGCTAAAACTCCTCTATAAACACATCCAAAGCCACCAGCTCCTAGCAGATTTTCTTTGTTGAAATTGCGAGTTGCCCTTGAAAGCTGCTTGTAAGTGAAGAACCTAGGAGCATTCGCTGCATTTCTTGTCAGCATTTCAATGTCTGCTCTTTTCATTTCTTGCCTTTTCTTTTGCCTCTTCCGAATTATAAACAAAGAAACAATTAGCACCAAAACCACAAGCGTTGGAATAGTTACGGACAACACAATCCTCCTTTTGTTGCTTCCAACACTTTGCTTTAAAGATTTCCTTGGCAATTCAAAAGAAGTGAAATTCCAGCTCAAAATTTCGTGGCTTTCAGCCAAATAGGCAGTGGAGGCACTAAAGCCAACATAAGCAAATTGTGGAACTGTATCTTCCAATATTATCTTGTGACTGAGAAAACTCGTTAAAGGGTTTCCGGCATACGCCACAGATATCTGGAGAATTTTGGTCCATCCATCATAATCAATCTTAACTGTGACTTCTCTTCCACTTCTAATATTAATTCTATTACTGCTGAGACTTTTCATCGCAACAGGGTACTCCACGCTTGTTGTGACAACTGCAAGATGGTTATCATCTGGTTCACGTTCGTTCTGGTACGAGTCTAGTTCCACTCCAAGTTGGCGAAGTACACCACCTGCACTTGGCAAAGCATGATCAGTTCAGCAAAGTGGATCCAGGTATTGGGGGAGAAGAATTTGCAACATCAACTTTAATACTTAATCTGAGAAGCCGTGTATGCACTGCACTCAAATAACGTTATAGATAGGTCGAGAAGGAAACAAGCACATAGACAACAACATTAAATATGTATAAAGAATCCCAATTCATTAAAGGGATTCTTGCTGAATTCATTATAAATAAAAAGAATTAACTGATATAATGAAAGAGTTTTGAATTGTCGACAAGACTAACTAGCACTGTAGTTTTATCTGGGGGAAAAAAGGGGGGGGTTGGGGGTGGACACCTTCTGTTGATGGATCAAGCATTCCAATATATGAACCGGAGCTCTGGCGCGGTGAAGGTTGATCATCCTGGGCAATTAGAAATGCCATTCCATCACCACTTACTGTTGAATTTATTAGAAACCTTACAGTAAAAATGGTGGAGAATGATGCTGGCCATGCAGTCACCGGGTTACCAAACAATACTCGTCCAATTTTCCTGCTTTCTTGTGGCAGATATGGGGTCAGGTACAAACTTCCATTAGAAGCACTCACTGATCCCCAGCAAATAAGCCTGCTTCTATTTTTGCAACTATCCGAGTTAAACGAGTTGAATGAGAAATTAAACGATTTTACAAAGCAGGGGGAATCTTGAAAGAACAGCAGTGCAAGGATTAGTAGCAGCAGCATTCTTACGTTTGCCACGAAATTGCGTTCAACTTTTGACGTGAAATAGTGGGAATGCTCACAGCCATTTATCAGTTAACAGTCTTAATTTTGCTTCTGTGAACTCTTTACGTATAGAAAACGTTCACTCCACTTTGTCGCCCATTACGTAGATCTTTTTGACTAACACTTATGGAATTAAAAATGACTTGCAAACACGGTTTGTATTAGTTTTATTCAAGGCTAGTAAGGTAATTTCATCATTATTTGTTTAAAAATTTTTCTTTAATTAGGTTTAGTAGGCATTGGTGGCTTCCCACTGAGATGTTTCATTCAACAATCTTAAGTGACATTCATAGGTTTGAAAGTCACTTTATGGACTACTTGTTTGGAAGAACAATTCTTAACTAATGGGTTTCACTATTTGTTTGAAGATTTAGAGAATTTTAAAAATTTATTCTTTTTTTTCAGATTCGTCCAATGATTTTAGGAAATTCTTGAAAGTCATATATATATATATATATATATATATATATATATATATATAACTAAAACTCATGTGTATGTTTATTTTCATTTCTTGCTTTAAAATGCTAGATGGGATCATATCTTTTATATAGAGAAAAAGGAATTGAGTGAACACTGTTCATTTTTCGTCACTAGGGACATCTTTGTCTTTTCACAATTTTGTTTGGTAGACATCTATTTTGGAGAGTCAGTGGGTGAGAAGCCCACGGTTTAGGAGGCCTCAGTCGATGCAAATCCACTCCCTACCTCCCCTTCCATTTTCCCTCTATCATCTTTCTCTTCTACCTTCGCCGCCTCCCCTTCCATCTTCCTTCTTTCCTCCTCCTTCTTAGCCTTCAACATGGACGTTGCAGTTACGCCCTCACAAGGGTTGGCTTGATCGGTGGTTGCAGATTGGGCGACTTGTCCGCTTCGCCGGAGGAAATCGTGGTCAAGTACCGGCAATTCCTTGTGAACCCTAATTTTGAGGTTTTTTCCTGTATAATATTGCTAAGGTTATATTGTATTCAGTTATGAATGTTCAATTTATTGTTTGCTAGGGTTTTATCAGCTTTGGTTAGGGATAAAAGACCAACATTATGGCCCGCCGCCAAATGCCAAGGTAGCTTCTTCTTCTTCTTCTCTTCTTCTGCATATCAATTTCTTTGCTATCCTTTTTTGTTTCCTGCCTCCCTTCCTCCCTGAAAAGAATTTTCTTATTTTGCTGTGAATTTATTGTTTGTTTTGCAGAGAGGATGATGTTATTCGTGTAGGTAAAAATCTAATTTTTGACCTGTTTCTTCAATGTCGGTTCTTGCCGAACTATTTTATCCAAACCTTTCCTCCTGCTAGGTGACTTGTTTCGCTGTTGGGCCTTCTGCGCCGTAACTTGTGTCGTCGAAGTTTGCGTGCATGCAGTCACTTTTCTTCTTTCTTATGCCTTTGTTGGGTGATTCTTTTATATGACTTCTTTCTCTAACTCAGTTTTTGTTTCTCTCATTTCTCTCTCTCTCTCTCTCTCTATTTCGTGACAGAAGGATGAATATACTTTGGAATAAAAAAATAAGGTATGTTGTTGAGAGGCAATTGGGTTATTTGGCGTTGAATCGGTTCCTTCCTTGTATATACTCACTAAGTTTTTTATGAATGTGATTTATGTCAATGGTGAATTTTTTTAATGAATTCGTTAAGTTTATAATAGTAATAAATTAGATGATTTTTGCAGGGAAAAACAATTGACTCTATTTTGCAGTAGAGTTAAGTTTGTGATGGCAAATGACAATGATTTTACCTTTTGTCAAGTAAGGTTTTGTTTGAAAGCAAACCCACTTTAGATCGTTTGATTCTTTGGGGAAAATAAAGAATGAAAGTATGAAAGAGAATTGTATTAGTGAAATGCTTTCAAATGTGGAGATTGTGACTCCTACCCCTACTACTCATGTGGAATCAGATGCCAAAGTTATGGCTCATCCATATCGAAATATTCAGTGGATGAGGTACGGATGATTTTAACCAAGGACAGTTGGTAAGCATTCTCTCTTCTATCATTCATGATTTTTTTTAATTTATATTTCAGCTAGACATTTCAAACTCATCCTAATTAAGGCCTACTTTATCATATTAGCATTTGAGTATTATTTTTCAAATAATCGCTCTTTCCTCGATGTGTTTTTGCATACATCTATTTCTTAGGCTGATCAAGCATTGACATAGCTTTTGGTTTTAATGCACATCACAATTTGAGTAATTATTTTGCAATTAATCACTCATTGTTTGATTTTTCTGTAGTTCTCTTCTTCCCAATGTACTTATATCGAAATGTTTTTTCTTGTTGATTCAGGAGTTTTGTATGCCTTATAAACTAAAATAGTATCAGGCTTTTATATCGAAAATAAAATAGGAAGTATTTGCACTTTTTATCCTTCAATTATTTTTGCAACAGCATAGTTGATTTTGTATTGCAATGATATACTTGTGTATGCCTGCATAGCTGTGTATGCATTTATGTATTTGAATCAGTGTTTCTGATTTTGAATCATCTTTTATAACAGTTGTTGATGTTTTCATGTGGAGGGACAAGAAAGTTTCTGCTGGTGTTGCCATTGCATTGTGGGTGCTTTTCGAATTACTTGAAAACCACTTGCTCACATTAGTTTGCCATATTTTGATTCTTGCTCTGGCAATTCTCTTTCTCTGGTCAAATGCATCCACCTTCATTAACAAGTATGTTTTTTAATATGCTTTTAGGTCTATTTTTTTCATTAGTCTGCCACAATTAGTTTGCCATATTCTGATTCTTTTTATGGCAATCCTCTTTCTCTAGTCAAATGCATCCACTTATATTCACAAGTAGGCTGTTTAATATGCTAATGTATCTATTTTTATTTCCACCTGATGTATTCAAAACCCAGCTTTTTGTGTTCAATGTAGGTCTCCTAGAGTGTTTAATTTGCTTATATGTCTATTTTTTTCCATCTAATATTTTGAAGATTGCATCAATGTAGGTCTCCTCCTCAAATCCCAGAAGTCATCATTCCAGAAGATATTGTCTTGGGTGTCGCTTTTGCTCTGAGGAATGAACTCAACACATCTTTTGCAATCCTACGTGATATTGCATCGGGAAGAGATTTGAAAAAATTTCTTGCAATATTTCAAACAAAATTGCACATCTTTTATAATTTGCACATATCAAACAAAATTGATGCCTTTTATTTCTGCATCATTCGTTTTTATAATTTGCATATTTCAGACAAAATTTATTTCTTTTATTTCCACATCATTTGCTTTAGTTAGTAAGCTTAGGAATATATAGTGAAAGATGAAGTTTCACTTTGTTGTGATTAAAAGGATAGTGACCTCCAGCACCATCTTAATAAATGGTTTATTCTATCAGATATAAAGTTGATTGAATTTGCTTGTGTTTTTCATATAGGATGGTGGTACTAAGGAGGTGAAGGAAGCTGCAAAAATTGATAATGAGTAGTGAAATGTTGTGTAAGGTTTGAGCTCTTTTTATGCTTCATATAGTTTGGTTTTAATTCAAAAATGCTGCTTGTAGCAAGTATGTAGCCCTGTATATTCTGGGGCATAATTTCTTGCTTTTTTAACACACTAGATTTAATTGTTTCTTATTTTAGAGATTGTATGATCATCCTAATCTTTGGCTTTAGATGGTATTAATGTTTTCCTTTTTCTCAAAGGAATTAATGCACTGCCTCTGACTCTGACGGCGTCTTTCATTATTTATTATAGGTTTCCTTCATAACTAGACTTGATATTTCATTATAATGGAAGAATGCATATGTTGATTACTGATAATTTAGAGTTTCGAATGGCATTATTTAGTTAGTGTTCTTGACCAAACACAGGTAATTATGTTGTGTAAGTCATCTTAAAGCATTTACTATCGTTAAACCTTTCAGTGCTTTGTGCTTGGTTTCAGCTTTATTTTCTCAGCTTGATCTGTTTCATATTTTTATTAATCACTTATCATCTATTATTTGATTGTAGCTTAAAGTGTTCCAGGAAGTTCCAACCTGAAGATAAGCTGTTTTCACTATCTTCTATCACTTCTCCAGTTGTATGTATTTGTCACATTCATTTCTTGATGATTCCACATCCATTGTTATTTCTCTTGTTTTGTCACCACTTGTTGTCTTTGAAATTTTTGACTTTTTCCTGATATGGGAAATTACTCATGATATATGTGTCTTATTATTTGCAAATTGTCCTTATAAGCAATGATGGAACGTTTCTTTTTTTGGTTCATATTCAATAAAAATGTCTTTTCAATCCTGGGGTGAGTAATGGAATCAGTAACATATCTAGGCTATTTAACGTGAGACACTTCTTGTCTTATCTTCTTCGATAGTGGTCTCAGTATGGCAGAAAAATGCATTTTAAGTTTTACACTTGGACTTTCTTTTGTTATTTGGGATCGGAAACTTACCTACAATTAAAGCTAATTAATTACACTAGTTAGAAATGTTTATAGGTAGACTGTAGTGTTGGTAATGACGTGAGAGTTTCTAAATTTTAGCTAGAAAGAATAATTTATTGAGAACATATATGCATATGATGTCCAACCATTTGTTGTGGCAAGATAATTACTCGGCTAGACTTCCTATTTGGAAGTGGGACATTCTAGGCCAACTCTGTTTACATAGCTTTGTTTTGTTTTTCCAAAGTTGTCATTGTCTTAAGAGTGGGCTCATCTGCAGTCTTAGAGGGAGGTGTACTTTTACAATAAAAAAGTTTTAATTTTACAAGAAAGAAGAAGTTAAATGGAATTGTGAATTGATAATGAGAATCAACTCTTCTCATCACAATTGGTGGGAGCGACTCTTTTTGGGGCCACCTTCACCTTTCATGTTTTGAGGTCTTGATGTTGGAGATCAAGTGATATTCTTCTATGATGATGCCCTACAATAAATTGTAACAAAATTAGCTAAAATTATCTGAATCAATGTTCAATGTAGTGATATTAGTGAAAATATCTCTGTTACTCGAACTCGCATCTCACACGAGAATCCTTACTAGTATGACAAAGAAGATTGAATGCGAACATTTGTTGTTCGGGATATTTACATAGTTGAGCCTTTATACAAGAAAATGAAAGGAATTCATAAGATTTTGGCTTCTTAAAACTTTCTACCATTCTTTGACCAAAAAATAAAAATAATTTTTTTAATAATTTTTTGTTTATGTTAAGATTAACTCAAGTGCCCAATTAGTGCTTAACCAATGAGTATTATTTTTTAGAAAATAAAATAAAAAAAAAGTTGTCCCATAAAAAGAAAAAAAAACTAATATTCATTAATTAAGGCCATAGCTTTAGCTAGTTATGTGAAACCGTTGTGGGGAAAAGAAATAGACTTTGAATAATGAATTGAGAGAGATTTTAAAGTGATAAGTCGTGTTTAGTGTTCTTTAAATTTTTTTGTCCATTTTACGATAAAGCATGTATTAATTCTTAGTGATGAAGGGGAAAAAAATTGCTAAATAGAATTCTTTTTTATATTTGTAAAAATCAAAAGTGATTACCGGAGTTAATTTGGTTTAGATAATTATTGATTTATAAAAAATTCTGAAAGACTATAGTAGAAAATTATAAAAGATTAATGTAGAAAATCTCCCTACCTCTCTTGTTCTCATCAATTGAATATATAATGTATAATACAAAGTAATATCATGATGATATATAAGATCTGAAAGATATATAAGGATATATAGAATAATATATCACAAAAATATAGTTTAACAAACTGTGCAGTCAGAATGGGAGAAGGAACAAGGTAGGAATAGAACCAAGGAGGGAGACTCCCTCGAACTCAACCCTCATTTTTTTTTAAATTATAACTTTTCCTTAAAAATTAAAACTTTTTAGCACACTTTTGAATTTTACGTTTCGCCTTAAATTTTTTTAAAATTATAATAATATTTTTTAATATATAAATTTTTATATTATTTATTCCCTAATCCTTAGTTTCTAATTCTGTCCCCGGAGTAGGAAGGGCACTCTATTTGGCCTTGAAGTCAAAGAAAAGTGTAGATGGAAGTCCTATGGTAATCATATCAGATACTAAAATGTGTCATAGGAAGGAAGGCAATTAGTCATGATCCTTGTCTGTCTCTCTCTAAATTTAGAGTCATTACATCAATGATGTGGCGGCATTGGTGATGATACGGCCTTTGTCATTGTGCCTTCATTCCCAGTATATACCTCTCTAGTATTTGTGTGTCATTCACCTTGATTTAAAATAAAATTTTATTTGGGAATAAGGCAATTGTTTGATAATGAAGGATATGATATTTTAAAGCATGTTGAGAAAGAATTAGGAGAAGAAGCCCAACCATAGAAAAAAAAGAAGAGAGAGTATAGAAAAAAAAGAGGAAAGAGTATTCAACTATAGAGGAGCTCAGTAAGAAGAGTTGTTCAGCAAGAGAGACAAGTAAGAAGAGACATTTAGCCATCGAGGAGCTACTTGCAGGCAATAATAAGCTTGAGTATTAACTTGATTTTGGTAATAAGATG
>JANUWF010000203.1:0-14768 GCA_026120185.1 Voacanga thouarsii
TTTAAATAATTTTTAAATAACTTAAATTTTATAATATAATTTTAGTACGTCTTAATTAATTAAATAATAATAAAAATATGTTATTAAATATACTTAATTAATTAAATATTTACAATTATTTGTTATTAAACATATTTAATAAAATAAATATTTAATTAAATTACCAAACAAATCCTGATATTGATACTTAATCGGCCGTTCCTACCACCAACAGACGAATGTAAAGGTTTGGTACAAAGAGATTTATTGGAAATAATTTAATTAATTATCCACCTCTAATATTATTAAATTATTAATTATCCACTACTAATGTTATACCTAATTGACCATTCCTACCACCAACGCATGAAAAGGTTAGGTAGAATGAGATCTACCGGTGATAGCAGTGCATAAATTGGCACCGGAAAAGTCTTCGTCGCTGGCTTCAAAAAAGTGCTGCTATTTGAGAGCAAAGACTGGCACGTCCCTTTCAAGCTTTTTGATAATTTTCTACCTCAAACCGTGACAAATTTGAGAGAGATTGGACTTTTTCTTCTTTTCCCACTATAGTGTTTTAATGAATTTAGTTGATTTCGATTGAGATAAATTTATAAAAATATAATAAAAATTAGTAAATATATAAATTAAGTGAAATTTAAAATAAAATAAAAACAATATATTTATAAATATGCAACAATTCTTTAAAAATAAAAATATATAAAATAAAATTTTTAAAAAATTAAAGTAATTTTAGATAGATTAAAAATGGGTATCCAATTCTAAAAAAAAAAAAAAAATGAGGAAGGGAATTGTAAGCTTATAAACTACTTAGTTTATAAGAATGCTTTTCCACGAACAGTTATCATCTTTCGTTTGAGACCAAAACACACATTTGAAATCTTTGGTATAATGTTTTCCCTTTTAAAGCTTTACGAAGAAAACAAATAAGAAGACTTTGAAAAACAGAGTTGAGAAAGATGGAAATAATTTTAGAAAAGAGCCTCTGGTGCTATGGAAAATTTTTCCTTCATCTTCAAATATAGCCCACTAATTTTTACTCATGAAAGAAATGTTTAAAAAAAGATTGTGATAGAAACATTAATAAGTGATATTAGTGAATTTGGTCTAATTATATTCTTAGCAGTTATAAAATTGTCTCGCTTTAGAATATTAGTTAAGTCACTACAATTTTTTCAACGTTAAGAATTTAATTTGAGGCGAAAATTCACGTTTGAGGTCTTTGTTTGAAGTCTTGGCTGAAAATCCTGCCTAGAAAACAAATGAAAAGACATATTAAATAATGAATTGAAAGAGATCGAAATGACATGGAGTACTTGGTGTTCTGAAAGTACTTATATTTCTTCTTTTACCAAAAGCCTATAGTCTCTACTAGTAAAGAAAAATATGAGAAAAAGGATTCTAAATACCCAACCCGAATTAGGTTTAGACTTGATATTTACTAACCCAGTTGGGATAATTGGTTATTTGGGCTTGAGCCAACACTAAGGATTAAAGAAATTAAATACGCTTAGATGGAACCCTAATTAAGTTTAGGAATTTGATATTAGTGTTCCGTTCACATTTAAGCATTGCGTTTGATATATATTGGCAGTGGAGGAAGACCTAATGAGAACAATTGTGTGCCACTGTGGGTGATTGAAAACTAATCAAAGCAGTGAGCATAGTAAATGTGGATTCACGAAACCCTAATATTTTCTGAAGAGTTCATCTTTTTTCCATTCTCTGTACAAGCATATTTATACAAGAAGTGTTTTATGCATGATAAACAACTACTCCTAATCTACCTTATCTTCACGTTTTCACAGCTATCTTTACAGACACATTTACAGAAGATAAATTCTACAGAGGATAAATTCTACACTCCCCCTCAAGTTGGTGTTGGTGTATAACAATCTGTCATGCCCAACTTGGTAATCACACTATGAAATACCCTGCTTGATACTGCTTTAGTAAGTACATCTGCTAGCTGATCTTCAGACCTTATGTGAGGACAACAAATAATACTTTGACCAATTTTTTCTTTAATAAAGTGCCTATCAACTTCTACATGCTTAGTGCGATCATGCTGAACAAGATTTTGGGCAATTTTGATAGCAGCTTTATTATCACAATAAAGATTCATTGGCTTAATGAACTCTATTCTCAAATCTTCCAAGACACGGGAAATCCAGAGCAATTCACATATTCCATGTACCATTCCACGAAATTCGGCTTCAAGCACTTGATCTAGCTACAACCTTCTGCTTCTTGCTTCTCCAAGTAACAAGGTTACCTTCTACGAACATAAAGTAACCTCGCTGTGGATTTCCTCGTCATCCGATCTCTTGCCCAATCCGCATCCGTGTACCCTTCAACCTTAGAACCTCTATTCTTTGCAAAGAACAACCCTTTCCCAGGTGAGCATTTTAAGTACCTTAGGATTCTATAGATAGCTTCCATATGTTCTTTGCTCGGCTGATGCATGAACCGACCGACCACGCTATCGCATACGATATATCTAGTCGTGTGTGGGACAAGTAGATTAATCTCCCAACTAACGCTAATAGCACCCTATATCAATCTGGACTTTGATTTGGGAAGATTCCAAGCTTATGATTCATCTCCATGGGCGTTTACGCGAGCTTACATTCCAACGATTCCGGTCTCTCTCGGGAGGTCCAACACATACTTCCGTTGGAAGAGTGCAATTCCTTCATCAGTTCTTACTACCTCAATGCCCAAAAAATACTTTAGTTCTCCTAAGTCTTTCATTTCGAATTCGGCTGCCAAGTACTCATGTAGTAATTTCATCTCATTGCAATCATTTCTCGTTACTACCATATTATCTACATATACGATCAAAGCAGATGGCCTTACCGTCTTCATGCTTGGTAAACAAAATATGATCTCGAACCACTTTGTTTGTAGCCAAATTTCTTCATTGTTGTAGACAACTACGCCAAACCAGGCCCTAGGAGACTGTTTTAAACCATACAGAGATTTCCTCAATTTACATACCTTGGTGCCATTCGATGAATCCATTCTCAGTTCTGGTGGCACATCCATATATACTTTTTCCTCTAGCTCCCCATTTAGGAAGGCATTCTTCACATCAAACTGTCGCAATGGCCACCCTCGATTCACAGCAATGGAGATGAGGATTCGTATGGTGTTGAGTTTTGCCACTGGAGCAAAAGTTTCCTGAAAGACTACTCCATACCTTTGGGTATATCCTTTAGCAACAAGCCTGGCCTTGTATCTGTCAATGCTCCCGTCCACATTAAGCTTTACGGTATATATCCATCTACACCCGACTGTTTTCTGCCCTTCCGGCAAGGTTACAAGCTCCCAAGTAACATTTTTTTGTAAAGCCTCCATTTCTTCGTTCATCACCCCTCTCCACTTCGGGTCCTGTAATGCTTTCTCAGACACTACTAGGAACCGAAACACTAGATAATTGATCAATAACAAATACATATGATTCGGGCAGATTTTGTGTGGAGACATGGTTACTTATGGGATATTTAGCATTTGTTTTCAAGTCAGGCTCGTATTGTTTCTTTGGCACGCCTCTATTAGATCGTTGAGGGTATTTTGAGGTAGAAGTACCAGGTATTGGGTCAACATGTGAAATGTTAAGCTCAGAACTAGAAACATCAGAATCAACTATGGGAGAATTAAGACCGGAGGTACTCGAGTATTCGGCTCAACTCTTCATTAGTTAGTGTTAAATGAGGTAAGCTAGTATTGCCTCGATCATCCATGTTTGCATAAACTTCTTCCATGTCTGTCCTCACTTGAGTAGGTGCCTGGTCTAGCTATTTCCATTTCGAGTGCCACCTCCGGTGTTGTACTGCTCCATATTCCAAGGACACATTCTCGGTACTACACCTCTCCCCTTAAAGGAAAAATTGTGACTTTTCTTTGTGATAATAAGGCTCATTTTCCCCGAAGGATACGTCCATGCTGATGTGCACCTTCCGTAATTAAGGATCATAACAACGATAACCTTTTTGGGAATCTGAATATCCAATAAAGACACACTTGGTGGCATATGGATCCAGCTTATTGCTCAAAGGCTTTGGAACATGAACAAAAACAGTACATCCAAAAATCCTCGGTTCAAGATTTGGTATATGAGGAGTGTTAAACAAAGAGTTTAAGGTTTCTTTGTGGGGTTTGGAAATCTAGCACACGTGAAGGCGTCGATTTATGAGGTACACGGCGGATTTCACTACTTCTCCCCAATAAAACCTTGGCATATTCATCCCAAATAAGGAAGCACGAACTACTTCAAGTATTTGTGCTGTTCTTCCTTTACGCAAGGTCTGTTCTATTGAGGAGTATATGTGCAAGAGGTGTGATGCCTAATTATATGTCGAGTCAAAAAATTCCTAAGTGAACCATCCATAAACTCCATAGCATTGTCGATTTGCCACATCAAAATAGCCACTTGATATTGAGTATGTACCATATTCCAAAATTCATAAAAAGTATCACAAACACCCCTCTTATTACAAAGCAATGCTATCCAAGTCATACGGGTACATTCATCAATGAATGTGACAAAATATTTTGCATTGGATAAAGAAGACAGGTTTGGCGGGACCCCAAACATCCGAATGTATTACAACGAAATGGTTTAACACTCTTATTAGAACTAGGCAAATAAGGAACACGATGACTCTTTGCAAGTTCACACATATCACACGCAAATATTGATTCATCAAAATTCACAAACAATCGAGGTTTTAATTGCTCGAGATAATCGAAAGACAAGTGCCCCGGACGATGGTGCCATAACCGAGACATTTTCTTGTGCTTTCGTCTTCCTATCCATAAGATGTACCCGACTGACTTTTCGATCCCCATCCTCTGTCAAATCTAGGTAATATAGCTTTCCCTGTTTAACACCATAACCAAGAGTCTTGTGAGACAGAATATCCCAAAAAACACAGAAGAACGGCCAGAAGGTTACAGTACAATCAAGAGAGGATGTGATTTGGCCCACTGAGAGGAGATTAAACTCCAAGGAAGGAACTACTAATACTGTGTCTAATTTAAGATCTTTAGATAAAGCAAGAGAACCTTCACCTGTTACTGGGCATTCATTACCGTTTGCAGTGGACACAATAGAATGAGAGGATGGAAAGGAAGATTGTAATTTATAGGAATCTCTAATCATATGATCCGATGCACCTGTATCAATTATCCAAGCATTTGGCCTAGAAAAGGCAGAGAAAGCATGTTCCTTACCTGCATTACCTGCATCACCCGAGTGAGCAACGTGAGCTATAGGTGCATCATCCCCCTTCGTAACAGCCTCACTGATCATCACCTTTCTAGCAGGTTTCTTCCTCGGCTTCTTGGAGAAATCCCACCACTTAGGATACCCCGATGATTTCATAGCATCGTTGTTTGGAATGGCCTGTCTTACCACAATGATCACACACCAGATTATTTGTCCTCCATGAAGGTGGTTTTTTATTCTTGCTAGCTCCAGATGGTGATACTTGACGAACCTATAATGCTGTGTATTTAGGGACTCCTCCCATAGTTTTGCGTTGTTGATCCTCACGCCTCACATAGGCATACGTACTCTCCAAATCTAACTTTGGATCTTTTCGTAATATTTCTCCTCGAATCTGATCAAACTCGGGATCCAATCCACTTAAGAAAATATGGACACGGAGTCTAGCCATGGCTGAATGCAGTGTGACTATGCCATCCATTGTGGTTTCTTGTATGGTTGCTCGATGATCAATTTCCTGAAAGATGGCCATGAGTTCAGAAAAATACGTGGACAATGGTCTGCCCTCCTGCCAAATAGAAAAAGACTTTTGGTTTAATTCAAATAGCTTCGTTTCATCGGAGCCATCATAAAATGTCTTCGATACAGACCTCCCATACGTCTTTTGTTGTTGGCAAGCGAATAAATCGCCGCATAAGCGATGGAGACACGGAGTCGATAAGCCAACTCTTTACCTTCCGGTTCTCGGTGATCCATGTGGCATATGTCGGATCGATAACCGCGAGGTTTTGTTTCTACTCCGGTGAGATAGCCGGCTTTATTCCGTGCTCCAATTCGCATCTCCATTAATTGAGACCATAAAGGGTAATTGGTTTTGTCGAGAATGACACCGGTTGGGAACATAGTATTCTCTTGTTGAATGACGATTGATCGTGGTGGTGGGGGTTCGGTGCTCATGTTGTTCGTTCAAGGGAGGGTATTTCGATTTCAAAAAGCTTTTTCTAGGGTTTATGCGGCTAGAATGTCTACGATACCATGTGGATTCACGAAACCCTAATATTTTCTGAAGAGTTCATCTTTTTTCCATTCTCTATACAAGGATATTTATACAAGAAGTGTTTTATGCATGATAAACAACTACTCCTAATCTACTTTATCTTCACATTTTCACAGCTATCTTTACAGACACATTTACGTGAAGATAAATTCTACAGAGGATAAATTCTACAGTAAGTAATCACTAAAAGTATGTTCTCCTAATGGTATCAATGAAGGAATAATGTTTCAACAAGTATAATCTAATCTTGTCTAATGCTTGATAATTCCTAGAATTGAAGGTGTCTAGAATGA
The DNA here is from genome assembly GCA_026120185.1 of Voacanga thouarsii. Taxonomy (NCBI): domain Eukaryota; kingdom Viridiplantae; phylum Streptophyta; class Magnoliopsida; order Gentianales; family Apocynaceae; genus Voacanga; species Voacanga thouarsii. The sequence goes on from JANUWF010000203.1 coordinate 6,581, forward strand.
ATATTTGATTTGAATTTGCTTTCGATTTGCTAAATTTAAGGTGAGAGTAACTTGGAAAACTCTTGCTTTATCAAATTAATTTGACTAAACGGCTTTCATAAGATTTTTGAGCCCCAATTTATGTAGAAAAACATGGATTCAATTTGTATAAATTGGGATTTTCTATATATAAATATTTTTAATTATGTTAATTACTCATTGTTCAGATTTGGTTTGAAGGAATCCCTAGATTCTATAGATTAACCATTGGGGGACTCTTCCAACCCCTAAACTAACATTGGTGACTGTTTTTGTCATGGTGAGCCAGTGATTGACCTTCCTGGTGACCTTTTACACGCCAAAATCGAATAAAAACAGAAGTAATATGCGCAGAAAAGAAGGTGTAGCAATGAAAATTTCTGAAAGAAAGAAATCTAGTAATGGGGGGAAGGTGGTTTAGCTTTGGCAAAAAATCTATGGCGTGAAAGAATTTTAAAACTTAATGGCCGCTTAAAAAGTTAATGGAAAAAACTAGTTACAAATTACATATTTCCCTCAATTTTTGGTAAAAATAAAAATAATTTAGTTATAACAAAAAGACTGGTGTTGATTTATAAAAATGTCCCTTTTTTTCTCTCTTTCCCTCAAGACAGTTATCCAAATGACTATATTTAGATCATATTTTAAATTATTTAAATATATTATTATTTTATATAATTTTTATTTTTTAAAATATATTATATTTTCTTTTTTTATATTCACTTAATTTTACATATTTAATAATTTTTTATAAAATTCATCTAAAATCATTTCTTATCTATTTCCTTTTAATCTATAGAAGTTATGGTACGTAGTCTTTCGATGAAAGTATTCTCCTCCGAAAGCTCCGTGAAGAAAGCAAATGGGAGGAGTTTGACTTTGAATAAGAACTTGAGAAACATTGATGTGACATATGAAGGAAAATTTTGTGGATTGACAAGCTATGAGATGACATGAGTGAAATGCCCCAGGTCACAAGTGGATGCGGTTTCAAAACTAAATCCCAAGTCCTCTCCCTCGAAGAATTACCTTCTCCCTCACAAAACTACTCTCTCATGCATATTCTTGATTTACTTCTTGTCTGGTCATGGGGAAATATTCCTTCCTTCCCATTATAGCTCCATAATTTCTTCTTATTTTTGGACTATTGGGCTTCTTTTCCCATTCTCATTATCGTGTCCCAAACACTATGATTCAAAAGAAGACACCATATTGGAACATGGAAGTGTTGGGAATTTGCCCTCTTAGACTAGTTTTCTAATGAAAATATCGAATATTTTAATAGAAGAATTTACTTGTGAAAATCGTTTGTGAAATAATTTTCTTTATTTATATACATTTTCGTTTAGAACAGACCCATTGTGTTTAAATAAGTGATCCATATGAATAGAGGTCTTTCACAGTAAGGTATGGATCATGGGTTATTTAAACACATAAATATTTGTTCTTAACCGATTGATGAGAATGGAAATCTCATCATGTTTAGGTTATTATGTTATGAATTCCAAATGGGGGACCATAAGGAAATATTGACCCCAAAGACAATGTTGCATTAGCAAAGTCTTCGACCTACAAGTGAAATGACTCAAATACCCCTCTGCACGTCACCGTACATTTAGAGAGGAAGAAGTGTACTAACACCTCTCTAAATGACATTTACCATCCTTAGGCTAGGCTTCTAGTCCAATAATCCACGACTTCCTGGAGTATTTTTGCTTTCCAAGAGAGCTACTCTAAAGTAAACATCCAAGTCACGTTTCCCAAGGCCGTGAATATTTAGCCCATCCGGACAACTACAAGGGGCACCATATCCTGTAGTCATAGTGACATGCGATGGCAAGGAGGATACAAATAGATTTAAGCATGGCCACCGGGAAAAAGATTTCCTCATAATCGATTTCTTCTTTCTAAGTATACCCTTTTGCCACAAGCCCAGTTATGAAGGTTACCACCTTCCCATCCGCTCCCCTCTTCCTCTTGTACACCCACTTATACCCAATGGGTTTTATCCCTTCAGGTGAAGCTACAAGTTCCCAAACCTGATTGAAGTACATAGACTCAATCTTGGCTTTCATTGATTCATGCTATAGATTTGTAACGGCATCAGCAATTGCCTCCTCGTATCTAGTGGGGTCTTGTTCCTGATGGTTAGAGACCAGCTCAAAAGCTTCTTCATACCATCTATCTAGAACCTTAGACACTCTCCCACTACGACGAGACACCATTTGTACAGGCTCTTGAGGCTGTGCCTCTTCTTGTTCCACAATCGGGTCAGAATAAGTTGCTTCCGAAGATAACTTCTCCTCGAGTCCAACCTAGTTGAACCTTTCGTGAAAGTACTTTGATCATCCTCTAAGTATCTAGTATTGGTATTAACCGAGTACTTTACGCTCCTTATGATGATAAAAGTAACCACCATTTGTTCCTTTTGGATACCCAACAAAATAGCATAATTCTGATCTTAGTTCCAACTTATCTCCCTTGATCAGTACATAAGTTGGACAACCCCATATCCTGAGATGATTCAGACTTGGCTTATGCCCAGTCCACATCTCATAGGGAGTCCTAGGTACTAATATGGAAAACACCAAGTTCAGAATGTATGCCGCTGCTTCGGGGTATATCCCCAAAAGATACTCGGAAGAGTAGCATGAGACATCATACTTCCGACCATTTCCATCAATGTCCCGTTCCTTCTCTCGCCTACTCCGTTTTTCTGGAGTGTCCCCGGCGGAGAGAGCTGGGATACTATTCCATGATGTACCATGTAATCCTTGAATTTACCTAGGAGGTACTCTCTACCACGATCCGATCGTAAGGTCTTGATTAATTTACCTGTCCGACGCTCCACTTCAGCCTTAAACTCTTTGAACTTGTCAAAAGAGTTAGACTTATGTCTCATCAGGTAAATGTAACCAAACCTTATACAATCATCTGAGAAAGTGATGAAGAATTTAAAACCTCCTCTAGCTGGTGTAGACAATAGACCACACATATCAGTGTGAACAAGACTTAGTATCTCCTTGGCTCTATCTGCCTTTGGGATAAAAGACCTTTTGGTCATCTTTCCCATTAGGATAGATTCACACTGAGGCCAATTTTCCAATCTCAATGTGCCCAAAGGCCCATCATGGATTAGCCTTTGAATCTTGGTTGAGTTAATGTGACCCAACCTCAGATGACAAAGATATGAGTCATTAATATTGGTCTTTCTCTTCTTAGTTAAAGGTTCAGATTGAGCGTTGTTTGATTGATTGTTAATAGGGTTTAAATAGAATAGATTTCCATACATGTACCCAGTACATAATATTTCTCCATCTCTACTGATAGAAATACCAGAATGGAAATATTCAGAATATCCTTGATTTATAAGTTTCGCAACTGAAATCAAATTCTGACAAGAACCAAGTACATATAAAATATCTATTAAAACCACTTTATTATTACAATAAAAAACAAGATCCAGCTCTCCCACTGCAAGGGTCCAGACTTGTGTTCCATTTCCCATGCGTAATCCATGTTCACTCTTCTTGAGTCTACTTATCTTTCTAAACCCCGGAAGGAGTTACGGATATGATCGGTGGCTCTCGAATCAACAATCTAAATGGAAGTTGATCCAACCATTGATATAGACTCTAGATAGAGAACATTACATGTGGGGTTTTTCTTGACTTGAAGATTTGGACACTCTTTTTCCCAGTGTCCATTCTTCCCACATTTGAAACAATTACCCTTTAGTTTATTTTTGAGGCTGGGTCTTAGGTTGAGCTACTACATTTCCCTTCTTCATTTTGAACTTTCCGGGTTTCGTCCCGAGCTTCTTGAGGAAGAAGCCTTAGCAATCATGGTAATTGAATGTGGCTTCATGACCTTCTCTGCCATATGGAGTTCCTTCATCAACTCAGTCAAACTCATATTAAACTTGCTCATATTGTAATTTAGTTTGAACTGAGTAAAGAAAATTGGTAGAGATTCGAAAATCATGTCCACTTGACTCTCGGGGTCAGTGATAGCCCCTAAGATTTCCGCCTCCTTGAAAGCAACAATTATCTTGAGCATATGCTCCCTGACTGATGCTCCCTCAGCCATCTTAGTGTTTAGTATACTTTGAAGAACCTCCTGCCTTGTGGGCCGGCTCTTATCCGCGAACATAATGGCCAATGAATGACTAATGTCACACGCAGAAGCCATGTGCTCGTGTTTAGGCTGGAGCACATTACACATGGAGGCTAGCATATAGCAACATGCCATTTCATTAGCCTTCTTCCATGCCTTTTCAGCCTCTCGCTCTTTGTAGGTGGAACCTTCCCTGTTCACAGGGCAGGTCTCGTAAAGGACATATTTATACTCCTCGGCTGTGAAAATTATTGCACTCACGGTGCTGTACAATGAATGCGATATCTATTTAAGTTTTATATTTAGATAGCTAAATTTGTTTAGATACATTACTTATTTGTAACCTTAATTTTTAATATTTGTTATATAGCTTACCTTAAATTATTTATCTTTACTTTTTGTTTATTTTTTTGTACTTAATTTGATGTTTGCTATGCATCTTACTTTTGTGTTTATTTTTAATTTTCCAAAATCAGTTTTATTAATTAGGATAGAATATATGAGCCTACTTCACACGTGAGTGGATCCGGGTCCTATTATACCGGACGTGTTGAGATTACAACACAAACACGTCATCGCCTATTTGGGTAGAACAGTTATACAGTAACGTTTTAAATGCAAAGCGGAATGATAGCATGTTTTGGGAGGCTCAGCCATTCGATCATCGTATTGAGCAACTCATAGATATTGCCGATTTTGGTGGACTACATCGTTTATGTTACATGAGGATCGACCATCCACTGATAACGGCATTAGTGGAAAGATGGCGTTAGGAGACGCATACGTTTCACTTTGCAGTTAGAGAGGCTACTATCACCCTACAGGACATAGAGGTTCTGTTTGGATTACGTGTAGACGGTGATCCTATCTGTACCAGTCATTTTGTACATTCATCTGTAGAGTTGATTGACATGTGCCATGAGCTTCTGAGATTTCGACATACTCTGATGGAGCTTGATGTATATAGATTGAAGATTATTTCACTCGAGAGAGCATTGAGCCAGCCACTACCTGCAGATGCAATGCCAGAGATGATAGGGCAGCATACGCGGTGCCGTATTATGCAGTTCATCGGAGGCTTTCTATTCTCAGACAAGTTTGGCAACAGAGTACATCTGCGCTTTCTTAAACACATTCGTGATTTAGAGGTATCTGGCACCCTTAGTTGTGGAAGTGCTGCATTGGCTCATCCATACCGTTGTCTGTGCAATGCTATGTCTTACAGAGCGTACACCATCGCGTGGCCCATTATTGTTGGTTCGAGATATGGAACACATATTTTTAAAAAATCTAATTAGTATTATAAATTAATAATAAATATAGTATTTTCTTAAGAATTAGTTGTTCATGTTGAAATAGTTGTAGGCTTGGGAACGTATCCCTACTATCAGACCGAGCAGAGTTCTTCCGATTGAGGATGTTGATCCCCCAGCCCCGAGAGGATCAGTATGGGATGGACCATTAGAGCTTGCACGTACCCCGACACATGTGCTTCTTACTTATGGGGATCAGTTAGATAGAATGCAACATGATCATGTAAGTCTCACTTCAACTAATTTGCTTTCAACTCTATTTTTAAATTCGTTATTTATTATTGATACTGACAATTTACCTTTATACAGTTTATCTGGCAGTCTTATGATAAGCACATATTAGCTACTTTACCCCCGTATTACACTCATGGACGACACATTTGGGTATCTATCACATCCCTAATTTGTTGGGAAACAATAGAAGTGCATCGTCCGGATAGAGTCATGCGACAGTTTGAATTTTTGCGGACAATACCCGCTGTAGTTGATACCTGGTGACAATTTGCATGCCCGTGACATGAGAACTACCGGTGCAGGGTGACCCGAGATAGATTCAATATATCTCGCGAACTGGGTTAATCGGCATTCAACAGTTCTCCTTGGACAACATAGTTACGGTCAGAATATAATCTCACCTGACTATACATCATGGTATTGGACTCACACTAGGCGATTGATTGGTAATCCGATTATAACGCAACCTAATCCTTCGGGCTACTAATTGAGCGGTGGGAGCGACGAAGTATTGGTATGTAAACTTTCTTACATAATAATATAAAATATATAATTTACACTAAAATAATTTATTGATATTTCAAAATACATATATAGGGCTGATTCGATGCATCGGATATTGTACCTTGGCAATGAAAGCTATCAAAATGCAGATGCTGCGAGTAGACAAGTGTTTGCACCAATAACGAATCTCGCTACGCGTTCGTTGACTGCCGCTGGTGAGGCAAGTCATTTGAACCACCCGTCTTATGAGCCAGCTAGACGAAATTACATTTCTCAACCGATACCTCCGATCCCGCAAGAAGTCAATCGCGGAGTTCCCCCGGTGCAGAGAGGGGGTAGACGGGCATGCAGACGTGTTGTACCTGATATTCCTATGCAGGATTACTACTCACCAGTACACGATTATGAATAAGGTGATCCTGCAGAAGTTGAAAATAGACAAGTTGATTTTATTACTCCACAACACCTAATCTTCGATACTAGATGATTATCTTCAGCTGATGATTTTGATACCGGCCCTTCTTCTGGACAGTCTCAGATACGGCACAGACATTTTATAGATATTCTCGGTCCATCTCACCGTTACGAGCAAGGTACAATACAATCAGAAGAGCCACCTGAAGAACAACAACAACAGCCTCAGAGACGAGTTTAACCTCTAAGGAACCGTCGAGGATTTCATTGTGGAACTAGCTTCCATCATTTTTTTAAGATTATTTCATGTGTAATAAATTTTATTATTTGTAATTAAATTTTATTATTTGTAATATTAAAGACAAATATTGAGATTTTAATTTTTTTTAAATGATTTTATTAGAATTTTAATATTTCAAACATTATCTGAATTCAATTAATTTATAAATTATTTCGATTATGAAATGTAAGAGGATTGTGAAATTTAGATAATTGATATTTAATTAAATAGTTGACATTATAATTTTGGAATATTTAGATAGTTGAGAATTTATATTTTTATAATTTTTTAACAAATAATTAAATATTATAAATTAAAATACAAATAAAAATTTATTTCAAAATTTAATATATATAAAATTAACTGTAGTAAAAATACAGATATTACTTGTTATGATCATATTTAAATTAATAAAATTTAATTATATATTATTTAAATTTATTTATATCGGTCTTTATATATTTTGTATTATTTAAAAGTATTATTTTCTTTTACAATAGAGAAAAAAATTTAAAAAAAAATATAATGAATGGATGATTATAGTAGAGATTTTAAATTCAATAGAAAATAAATAAGAGGAGTAAGTCACAAAAAATGATAAACTAGTTCCAATAAAAAAAGAAGAAGATATTTTTAGTATATTTAGATAGTTAAGAATTTAAAATTTTATAATTTTTTTAATGAATACTTTAAATATTATAAATTAAAAATATGAATAAAAATTTATTTCAAAATATGTACATAAAAATAAAATTAATTATAGTAAAAATATGCATATTACTTGTAATGATTAAATTTAAATTATTAAATTTTATTTTATATTAAATTCTTTTATAATAGAAAAAAAGAAATTAAAAAAAATAAACATATTTTGTTGTAAAAAGTGAGAAAAAAAATTAACAAAAAAAAAAAAAGTAAAAATGGATGCTATTTGCGCAAGTCACATTCGCAAGATCATTTTTTTTTTTTTTAAAATGCATACTTCGCAAATCACATTTGCGAGGAGTACACAATCTCGCAAAGTAAAAAAAAATTACAAAAAAAAAATAAAAAAATCAATGCATGAATCTCGCAAAAAGCATTTGTGAGGTCGCATGCATCGTTGCAAACAACATTTGCGAGGTGCATTAAAAGCACCTTAGATTCCATGGAAATTCATGACAATTCTCGTAAAACTTCAAGGAAGCATATCTCGCATTCACTGAATGCAAGATGATGGCCCCTTGTCTACCCTCCCCACCATTTTCACCCCCGATTTGGCTTTTGATTTGGTTTTCGCACCAAATCAGTCAAAAGCCCTTAATTATAA
>JANUWF010000205.1:0-108138 GCA_026120185.1 Voacanga thouarsii
AAGATTAATTATTATAGTTCATTTGGGCTCATTAATTATTTATTGGGTTACTTATGTAAGCCCAGGAAATAAATAATTAATATTTATTATTTTGGGCTTTTTGGGTCCAAGAAAAATAATAAATATTTATTTGGCCCAATAGCTTGGACCTTAGGGTTTTTTTCCAGATACGGTTAAGAGGAGTTTAAGGTTAGGCCAAATTGTTTCTCAGGATAACATCCGGGTGCTTTGAAATCCCGGGGATATGTTTATCAGAGATTGAGAGACCTAGTTTAGGCTAAATATAAACAGCTCTTTGAAAAGAAAAAACCCTAATTCTTTCCCTAGCCTCAAGCACTCACGTCTCTCTCTTGCACTCTCACGTTTCTTCTTCTTGTTTTCTCCTTGTTCTTTGCTAACCAATAGCGAGCGAACCAAGGAGAATTGAGACTGTTTCTCTTTCCCATTGTGTTCACCAACTAGAGGTTAGGCTGAGGAATATCCCGAGAGCTGGAGAGCTAAGCGTTAATGCAAACAAGGCGAAGTCGAAGGCTAGCGGGTGTTCAACCGGAAGCTCCTTCAAGTGTGCAAAGCGAGGCGATTCCAGTCGTTCAATCTGTTCCTACGCAACCTAGGAGGGTTAAGGAATGCAAATGTATGATCTTCACGCTTCCGCATAGCCTTTAAGGCTCACGTTTAATTTTTCTCTCTGTTTTTTTCCCCGTCCATGGCTCCCTTGTTTCTGCGTTCCCTCAATGTGGTATCAGAGCCACTGGTTTTGATCAATATAGGGAGCATGGTAGTTAATAAAATGGAGAAGATGATTATACCTATGATCCTTCGTGGTTTTGGTATGGGATAGATGGTTTTGTAAGCTTCACAGTGGAAGCATAGGACCCTCTGCAATATTTTTTAGCTTTGTGGTTTAATCGTGTAAACCCAATTTTAATGGGTATAGGCGGTTGTGTTTTTGGTTTGGATTTTTTTTGTAAGTAAAAATGTCCAAAGAAGCCAAAGAAGGCTGGAAAAAATGAAGCAGAAGAGTTTCTGCAATTTCGCGCGCGGACGGGTGAAAAACGAAGAAGATGACATTGTTCTTAAGCAGCCGGTCGAGCTGAGCCGTGAAGCCGAGCCAAATTGAGGGGAATTGAAGCCGTTTTCAATTGCAAGAATTGAAATTGAAATTCAATTCCGCGCACGGGTCAGCAAATCGGATCGGGCGTGCCATTCGGATAAAGGCGCGGATCCTTCGTGAGTCGGCAGCAGAGGGCAACTGGTTGTGGGTCGCGGGCGCATCAGCTCCGTGGGTCGCGCGGTAAGTGATCTGGTGCGGCGCGGTGCACCGTGGCCTCGGTGGACCGCAGGCCATGCGGGCGCGGATCCGGTGCGGCGGGTGCAGTAGACCGCCAGCTTTTTTTTTTTTGCAATTTTTTTTTCCTTTTTCGTTTTGGGTCCCATACCAGGCGAAGTTAATATTTTTGCAATATTTATATTCTTGGAATATATTTGCATGAAAAATATTAGTAAGGGATTTTAGGATTAAACAAGATAATTAATTAATTAATTAATTAATGTGTTAATTCTATTATTTGGGCACTTAGGTTTAAAAAATAAAAAAAGCATGAAAACGTTTACTGTTTTTGAGCATGCTATTTTTTTATGTACCTATGTGTGCTTTTCTCAAAGACCAAAGTCTTTGGGAACATTTTTGACAAGAAAAATATTTTTTCTTCAAAAACTAAATGGTTATTTTAATTGGTACAAAAATTAATCCTTGAATATTTTTCTCAAAGGATATAATCCTTGACATAGAAAATATTTGGATTTAGATATTTTTGTAAATTAAAATGGAGAGCCATTTTGTTTTATTTTGCACTAGAAAAATTATTTTGTCAAATAAACTTGAGACCAAAGTCTCTAGAAAGTTTTAATTGGAAATTTTTTGAAATCATTAAGTTTTAACTTAAATAAAATTAGTCCATGGAGGAAATCTCTCAAAGGATATAAGCCTTGACATAGAGATTTTATTGGACTTAGATATTTTATTTTTGAGTTAAGGAAAAACTTAATGGAAATTTCAAAAGGATATTTTCCAGAAAAACCTTTATTTTAAAAGACTAAGTGGGAGAGGGGTTCCAACGGCCCCACGGCTTCCATCACGGTCCTCATTAGAGATCGTGGATCCCCTCGCGTTACCCTGGGAGTGAACCCGTATAGGATGGGGATACCACAAGGATCTAGATCTAATGGACGGATGTAATTAATAACCCGGGGCACGTACTATGATCGGCCAGCCCACGTTGGAGGTTATAGTGCGAGGTATGTCCATAGGAAATTAGAGGAAACGACCATCCCACGATGGAGTTATTCTCTAGACCATTACCTAGAAGGGAAATTAATTTGTGGTGGTTAATACACTTAGCTTAGGAAACTGTTAATCTTCCCAAGAAGCTATGTTAGTTTTCCTAAGAGCTAAATTATTTTAAGGGCACCAATTTTATTTTGTTTTCACAAACTAATTTCTTTCTTTTATTTTCGATTTTCAGAAATGGTGGGAGGTTCTTTTAGTCCATTGGCCGTTATTCAGGGAGAATAAGTTAACGGGTCCAAACTATGCGGACTGGAAAAGGAACCTGGACATAAAACTCACAACCGAGGAGTATAAGTATGTCCTTTACGAAACCTGCTCTGTTATCGGGGAAGGTTCCATCGCTGAAGAGCGAGAGGCTGAAAAGGCATGGAAGAAAGCTGACAAAATGGCACGTTGCTATATGTTAGCTTCCATGTCTAATGTGCTCCAGTCAAAACACGAGCACATGGCTTCTGCATATGACATAAGTCAATCATTGGCAACTATGTTCGCAGACAAGAGCCGGCCCGCAAGGCAGGAGGCTCTTCGAACTATTGTGAACACTAAGATGGTTGAGGGAGCATCAGTCCGAGAGCATATGCTCAAGATGATTGCTGTTTTCGAGGAGGTAGAAATCTTAGGGGTTGTCATTGACCCCGAGAGCCAAGTGGACATGGTTCTCGAATCTCTACCGGGCTCTTTCACTCAGTTCAAGTTAAACTATAACATGAACAAGTTAAACATGAGTTTAACTGAACTAATGAAGGAGCTCCAAATGGCGGAGAAGGTCATGAAGCCGCAGTCTAAGGCCATGATTGCTAAGGCCTCTTCTTCAAGAACTGGGCCTAAGCCCAGAAAGTTCAAGAGGAAGAAGGGGAATGCAGCAGCCCAACCCAAGAACCAGCCCAAGGACAAACCAAAGGGCAAGTGCTTCAAGTGTGGAAAGAAGGGACACTGGAAAAAAGAGTGTCCAGATCTTCAGGCCAAGAAAAACCCCACAGGTAATGTTTACTATCTAGAGTCCATATCAATGGTCGGATTAACTTCCACTTGGATTGTTGATTCAGGAGCCACTGATCATATCTGTAACTCCTTGCAGGGGTTTAAAAAGATAAGAAGACTCAAGAAGGGCGAACATGGGCTTCGGGTGGGAAATGGAGCACAAGTCTGGGCCCTTGTAGTGGGAGAGCTGGATCTTATCTTTGATTGTAATAAGATAGTGGTTTTAAAAGACATTTTATATGTACCTGGTTTTTGTCAGAATTTGATTTCAGTTGCGAAACTTATTAATCAAGGATATTCTGTATCTTTCCATTCTGGTATTTCTATTAGTAGAGATGGAGAAATTTTATGTACTGGGCACATGTTTGGAAATTTGTTCTTTTTAAACTCTATTAACAAACAATCAAATAACGCTCAGTCTGAACCTTTAACTAAGAAGAGAAAGACCAGTATCAATGATTCATACATTTGGCATCTAAGGTTAGGTCATATTAACTCAACCAGGATTCAGAGGCTAATCTATGATGGGTCTTTGGGCTCATTGAGATTGGAAAGTTGGCCTCAGTGTGAATCCTGCCTAATGGGAAAAATGACCAAGAGGTCATTTACACCAAAGGCGGATAGAGCTAAGGAGGTGTTGAGTCTTGTTCACACTGATGTGTGCGGTCCATTGTCTACACCAGCTAGTAGAGGTTTTGAGTACTTCATCACGTTCACGGATGATTGTACGAGGTATGGTTACATTTACCTGATGAGACGCAAGTCTGACTCTTTTGACAAGTTCAAAGAGTTTAAGGCTGAAGTGGAGCATTGGACAGGTAAATTAATCAAAACCTTACAATCGGATTGTGGTGGAGAGTACCTCCTAGGTGAATTCAAGGACTATATGGTACATCATGGGATAGTATCCCAGCTATCTGCGCCGGGAACACCCCAGCAGAACGGAGTAGCTGAGAGAAGGAACAGGACGTTGATGGAAATGGTCCGAAGCATGATGTCTCATGCTACTCTTCCAGTGTCCTTTTGGGGATATGCCCTGGAAACAGCGGCATATATTTTGAACTTGGTGCCTTCCAAGTCAGTACCTAGGACTCCCTATGAGATGTGGACTGGGCGTAAGCCAAGTCTGAATCATCTCAGGATTTGGGGATGTCCAGCTTATGTACTGATCAAGGGAGACAAGTTGGAACCAAGATCAGAATTATATTATTTTGTTGGGTATCCAAAAGGGACAAAAGGAGGCTACTTTTATCATCCTAAGGAGCAGAAGGTACTAGTCAGTACCAATGCTAGATACTTGGAAGATGATCAAAGTACTTCCACTAAAGGTTTAACGAGGTTGGAACTTCAGGAGAAGTTATCTATGGAATCAACTTCTTCTGACCCGATTCTGGAACAAGAAGAGGCACAGCCTCAAGAGCCTGTGCAAATAGAGCCTCGTCGTAGTGGGAGAGTGTCTAGGGTTCCGGATAGATGGACTGGAGAAGCCTTTGAGCTGGTCTTCGACCATCAGGAACAAGACCCCGCTAGATACGAGGAGGCTATTGCTGTTGCCGATGCAAATCTGTGGCATGAAGCAATGAAAGCCGAGATTGAGTCTATGTACCTCAATCAGGTTTGGGATCTTGTAGCTTCACTTGAAGGGATAAAACCCATTGGGTGCAAGTGGGTATACAAGAGAAAGAGAGGAGCGGATGGGAATGTGGAAACCTTCAAAGCTAGGCTTGTGGTGAAAGGGTATACTCAAAAAGAGGGTATCGACTATGAGGAAATCTTTCCTCCAGTAGCTATGCTTAAATCCATCCGCATCCTCCTTGCCATCGCCTGTCACTATGACTACGAGATATAACAAATGGATGTCAAGACGACATTCTTGAATGGCCATCTTAGCGAAGACATCTATATGTCCCAACCGGAAGGCTTCATTGCTGAAGGCCAGGAACATATGGTTTGCAAGCTTAAGAAGTCCATTTATAGACTTAAGCAGGCATCGAGAGCATGGAACATTCGTTTTGATAAGACCGTAAAGTCTTATGATTTTATTCAAAACGAAGATGAACCATGCGTGTACAGGAAACTTGAAGGCATTAATGTGGTTTTTCTTGTCCTCTATGTGGATGACATTCTACTCATTGGAAATGATGTAGGGACATTGTCATCTACAAAGGTTTGGTTGTCTAGTCAATTCAGTATGAAGGGCTTGGGAGAAGCCAACTACATTCTCGGGATTAGGCTTCTTAGAAATAGGAAGCAGAGAATGTTAGGATTATCCTAAGTGACATACATTGACAAGATGCTGGCCAAGTACAGCATGGACTCATGCAAGGGAGCTCTAATCCCTTGCAGACATGGGTTGTCATTTTCTTCGAAGGACTGTCCTAAGTCTCAAGAAGAAAAGGACAGAATGAGTAAGATTCCCTACGCTTTGGCTGTGGGAAGTCTCATGTACGCCATGCTATGTATTAGGCAAGATATCTGCTTTGCCGTGGGCTTAGTTAGCAGATATTAGTCAAACCCAGGGGAGGTTCATTGGCAAGCTGTAAAGCATATTCTCAAGTACCTTAAGGGAACGAGAGATTATATGCTGGTTTACAGGGCTGATGATTTGGTTCCTACAGGATACACAGACTCAGACTTCTAGGCGGATAAGGATGAGAGAAAATCTACTAGTGGATATGTCTTCACCTTGTCTGGAGGAGCAATTTCATGGAGGAGTATCAAGCAATCTTGTATTGCTGACTCAACCATGGAAGCTGAGTATGTGGCAGCTTCGGAAGCATCCAAGGAAGCAGTTTGGCTCCGGAAGTTCCTCAGAAATTGGAGTCGTACCACATATGGACGGCCGGTTGTGATGTATTGCGACAACACTGGAGCAGTATCGCAATCTAAGGAACCTTGGAACCATAAGAAGGGGAAACACATCGAGAGGAAGTACCACCTGATCCGGGATTTCATCCAGAGAAGGGAAGTCATGGTGGAGCATATTACCTTAGAAAATAATCTAGCAGACCCATTCACCAAGCCTTTGGCTGAAAGAGTCTTCAAGAGACACTTAGACGCCATAGGGGTGGACACCTATGGACTTACCTAGTCTTAGAGTGCAAGTGGGAGATTGTTGGATTGTATGCCCTCTTAGACTAGGTTTCTGATGTAAAATCGAATATTTTAATGAAAGAATTTATTTTCAGAAATTGTTTATGAATTTACTTTTTGTTTATGCACGATTTTCGTTTGGAACAGACCCATTGTGTTTAAATAAGTGATCCATGTGAATGGTGGTCTTTCACAGTAAGGTATGGATCACGGGTTATTTAACACATAAACATTTGTTCTTAACCTATTGATGAGACTGGGAACCTCATCATGTTTAGGTTATTATGTTATGAATTCCAAATGGGGAATGGCTTACCTTTAGCCAGTGGGTAGTCCACTCACTTCATGACATAAGCGTATTTTGAATACGTAGAACAGGACCTGTAGTAGTGGTTTCTCAAAGTACTATATGGTAGAAACATAGACTACTACCGCTACAGCGTGGACTAGTACTCTACGACTTGAGTTTGAGTTGGTGGTCTAGCGAAGCTGGAAGCATATACTTTGATTTGCTGTAGTTGAGGTTCTATCGTAGGGCCAATATACTTGCATGTTGGGTATGTGTGACTAGTTAGTTAAGACAGACTTATACAAAATAGTTTCTGCACTATATCGCCCCTTGTGGTTGTCCGAATGGTCTAAATTATCTAGGGCTCTGGGAAATATGACTTGGATGTTTGCTTTAGGGTAGCTCCCTTAGAAAGCGGAAACACTCCAGGAAGTCGTGGACCATTGGACTAGAAGCCTAAGGATGGTAGATGTCATTTAGGGGGGTGTTAGTACACTTCTTCCTCTCTAAATGTACGGCGATGTGTAGAGGGGTATTTTAGTTATTTCACCTGTAGTTCGGAGACTTTGCGAATGCAGCATTGTCCTTGGGGTCAATATTTCCTTATGGTGATATTAGAAAATATTTAAAATGCAAAATACAGCTATTTATATAGCAGGGGTATTTTGGTTATTTTAGCAGCCAAGACGATGTGTCTTTTTGGTCCTCGAGATAGCCCGTAAGTCCTAACTATTTTGGGTTGAGGAATTGGTCTCAGTTGAAGAGGATTTTATTTTATTTTGTTTAATTTTATTTTATTCAGGAAGTCTAATTTATTATTGGACTGGAATAAAATAAATAAATAAATAAAATAGGAGTTGAGAGAAATTAATTATCTAGTTTATTTGGTTAATTAATTATTCAGGGCCTAGGTCCAGTATGAATAATTAAGAAATTAACCTGGGCTTAAACTAGGGGAAATAATTAATGTTTAATTATTTATTGGGTTATTTATATAGGCCCAAGAAATAAATAATTAAAGATTAATTATTATGGTTCATTTGGGCTCATTAATTATTTATTGGGTTACTTATGTAAGCCCAGGAAATAAATAATTAATATTTATTATTTTGGGCTTTTTGGGTCCAAGAAAAATAATAAATATTTATCTGGCCCAATAGCTTGGACCTTAGGGTTTTTTTCCAGATACGGTTAAGAGGAGTTTAAGGTTAGGCCAAATTGTTTCTCAGGATAACATCCGGGTGTTTTGAAATCCCAGGGATATGTTTATCAGAGATTGAGAGACCTAGTCTAGGCTAAATATAAACAGCTCTTTGAAAAGAAAAAACCCTAATTCTTTCCCTAGCCTCAAGCACTCACGTCTCTCTCTTGCTCTCTCACGTTTCTTTTTCTTGTTTTCTCCTTGTTCTTTGCTAACCAATAGCGAGCGAACCAAGGAGAATTGAGACCGTTTCTCTTTCCCATTGTATTCATCAACTAGAGGTTAGGCTGAGGAATATCCCGAGAGCTGGAGAGCTAAGCGTTAATGCAAATAAGGCGAAGTCGAAGGCTAGCGGGTGTTCAACCGGAAGCTCCTTCAAGTGTGCAAAGTGAGGCGATTCCAGCCGTTCAATCTGTTCCTACGCAACCTAGGAGGGTTAAGGAATGCAAATATATGATCTTCACGCTTCCGCATAGCCTTTAAGGCTCGCGTTTAATTTTTCTCTCTATTTTTTTTCCCGTCCATGGCTCCCCTGTTTCTGCGTTCCCTCACTCTATTATTCTACTATCATTCAATCTGTATAATAACCCTATTTTCATTCAAATATCTCATCTTTAACCCACATGCAATAGATCTAGGCCATCATAGCAATATTTAACCATATTCAACGCCATATATGCCTAGTTCACATATTGCACCATCAAAACTCATTTATCTAATCTAATAATACCACCAGATATTCAACCCTAATTTAAATAAGAAGATTTAAGCCTCAAATACGTCTTGGTCGATACAAATATGAACAAAGGTAGTGCCTTTGATGCTTGGTTGAGTTCACTGTGGGTGGAAGGGTTGATTGTATACTTTTGGATCCCTTGCTTGAAAATTTCCAACAATAGGGGAAAGAAATCAGCCAGTTGATGACCAGTATTTAGGAGAAAAGAATGAGAAGAATTGATTAAAAGTTGAAGGAGATTGAAGGGTCACTTACCTTAGGTTTAGTTTTCAATTTTGGAGGTGTTTGGAGGCTGCAGTGGCCGAATACTTGGAGAGGATGGCGGCTGGAGTTTCATGTAGTAGGGAGTGCTTAGGGTTTGATTAAAGGCTGGTTTGATGAAGGAAATATGTTAGGGTTGGGTGTTTTAGTGTTTGTAAGAGTTGCACTTTGTTTTGGACTCTTGATCACAACATAGAAAAATGACAGCTTTTGGTTCTTTTGTTGTAGTAGAAATTATGCAAGGTTTTGGTGGCTGATTTCTGGCTGCTATTATGGCTGAAAATCAGAGAGGAAAAGAGGAAAAGAGAGGCTGCCTTTTGGTTCTTGTATTGGCTGAAAATTGGAGGAGAAAAGTGATGGCTTTTGTGCTGTTGTTTGTGGTTAAAACAAGAGAAAATTTGACAGCAATAGGGGCTGGAATTGTCATGTGTGTGTGTGGTGCTTATGGTTGCCAAAATATGGTGAAAGAAGAGTAGAAAATCTAGTTGTTTAATTAGCTAAAAGAACTTTTAGTGGTTAAAACCACTTAGGGTAAGTTTCTCCTATTTTTTAGAGAGTTTGAGTGGAATTAAACATCCATTAGGTGGCGGCTAGGGTTTTAGTTTTTCCAGAAATTTCAAGTAATAATAATAGGATATTAATTCAAGAAATAATTTAGTTAATATCCTAATTTATTTTAGGCAAAAAATTAATTAAAGAATAATCATATTTAGAGATAAAATCTAGTTTTTATGTGATAAAGGTGAATTTTTCTTTCATCCTAATTCCTAATTTTCGAAAATAGACTAATCCTATGAAATATTTATTTCAATTAAAAATTTAGCATTATCTCTTTATTTTAAATTAAAACTCTTTAGAGAAAATTATTTTGGAGAGACTTTTCTTCTATTAAAACTAATGGCTAAAATATAGCTTCCAAGATAAATGCTCCTCTATTTTGTTTTCTTAATAAGTCCCTTGGATAATAACTTTAGAAAATTTCAGATGTTGAAATATTCTAAATTCCTAAAAGTTTAGAATAAAATACTAATTAGAAAATAATAGGAATTTAATTTACTTTAATTCTTTTAGCAAAAACCCAAAATAATCACATTCCTATATTTTAGGAGGTGGAAATTAAGGTGACGGCTAGCCCTAGGGATCTTGGCCAAGTGGATAAAAATAAGGGAAACAGAGTTTAATTAGGAATAAGAAGGAAAAGGTTTGTAAGAGTTGGGATTTGAACTCAAGTCACCAAAGAATATACACCAAGCTCTAACCACTATTCCACAATAATTCTTGTATATATATTCTTCAAATAAATTCCCATAAATCCAATTCAACTCACTTCATTATTCTTTCATTAAATTCTACTCCATAAGAACAAAAGCTTTACCACCTCATATAACACAACTATATCTAAATAAATAGCTCCATGAAATATCAATCACATAAACCACATATTCATAAAAATAGTTCAAATTTATCAAATAAAATATAAAATGATATGCTATTCCCCATGAACTAATGGTAGCTTGCATCGGGGTATTACAAAAACGTCTTGAAAAGCTTGATGTGAAAATCACGTTTTGCAAAACCAAGGTATTCGAAGTTTGTGAAAAAGGGAAATGATTCTGCACCTAATGGCGAGTGTTGAGTACTCAATAGGGGTGGGCTAGTGGTACTAGTCTTGGAGAATTAGAGTGAGTCTTCAGGCAGGTGGCCACCTCCAAAAAGTGAACTCTGCTCAAAGAGATATTAGTACTATTTAGTTAGGTCAGTCCGAGCTAGCATGTTGGTCCATGTGGACTATAATTTTTGGATTAGACAACTGGTGTGTTAGGTGTAGAGATGGAGGAGTATCTCACCATAGTGGGCGGATCACCTATAGCCCAGTGTTAAATAGTTACACTGGGAGCTATCATGATGGTAATCATGATATTGCTTGATATTGTTATTGGATCATTTCTATCCCTTCTTGGAACTATTGTATTGATGAGTGGATTTTTTGGAAATTTATTTGGCTAAAATATATATTGTTCCACTCAATGACTGTTTATTGATGAAAGATTACTTGCAAACATATTTTGTGGTTTTGATAAAGCTACATATACAAAATGTTTAATGTGACATTCGCACACACAAGGCTTACTGAGATGCCAATATCACACTATTTTTATATCATATTTTTAGGGGAGTGCTTTATTGAGCCGGTTGGATGAATAAGAGATGGAAGTTTATCTTATTTTGATTTTGGCTTTGAATTTCTTTTGAGAGACAATTGTTAGTTTTGAATTTTAGACTTATATAAGTTTTGATTCCAGTTGTAATAAGACTTTTGCTTTATTTTATATAGTTATTTTCCTCTGTACCTCGTTATAAAAACCCCTAGTCCACTGGATAGGGTGACTTTCCCACTCTTTTTGGGTACGTAGGTAGCGAGGTGTTACACTCCATGTGTTGAGGTAATTGACCAAGATATATATATGTGTTTTGCGCACCGATGGGTAGACTTTTTTTTTTGTGAAACACATTGTAGCTTTTCTTTTTCCCTTTCCATAAGAAAACATAGAGTATTTCTTTTCTTCCTTTTCAAAAGGAAGTTCTTCTCTTCTCTACTTAAATTAATCATATAGCCACTAAACATTATTCTACCAGCATAGTTTTTGGTGGTTCTTGAGTACGTTTTTCGTGTGGATTACTATTAGAAAATTCCTATTCTTGGAATTTGGTGGCTCGATTGGATAGACTTTAGAAGGGGATTCATGCAGAAGAAAAATTTTAAAAGCTACGTTTTCGAGGTAACTAATTTTTCTTCCTTCTCCTAATTCATTTAATTACATACGAGTGATCATTTGCATGGATTTCGTTTTATTTTTTGCTGCATGTAAACTAGTTTACATGATCGAAATCCAACAGTATATCAAAGACATCTCGTATAAGTTTTATGGGTTGTATTTATATTGTGAAATTCTTTCGTAAATATTTTGAATTTTAAAATTGTTTCAAAACTAATTTTGGTTTTGATTTTGGAAATTTTGTTTAGTGGGCTATTATTATTTTTCCCTCACATGTCAATTACTGAAAATTATTTTTAGTAGAAGAATTTATGAAATCCTAAGAATTTTGTTTTTTTTAAAAAATGAAAATTTAATTTTTTTTTAAACAAACGGCCGAATGAAAAAAAAAAATTGGTGATTGCTAGAATGTTCAGTGGTGGAAAGGAAAAGGATTTTTTTTTTTGGTTTCCAATTAAAAGAAATTGTTTACTACAAAATTGTTTCTTAAATGGAAAAGGAAACAACATGTCCAATTTCAATTATTTCTAAATCTCACAATGTCGGTTTTGTCAAACTTTGAATAAATCAAAATTATTTGGAAATTGTTTCCAATTGTAAGTTCAAAGTCAGAGCATGAATAGGAAATTTGTTCATGTTTTTTGAGAATGGAAATTGGTGGATGGTGTGCTTGATTGGAAATTGTTTCCAATTAATGTATATTTAAAAAAAAGAAACAGCAACAAACAATTTGAAACCGTGCCTGGCTATGCACAAGCCGCGTGCAGCTATAGCATAGCCGTGTGTAACACCCCACACCCTAGGTACCTAGATAGGGCAGGACATTGCCTCGTCCAAAGAACCAGGGGTCTTTATAACAAGGTACAAAATACAACAAAACTACTAAATAAAATTAAAAGAATAATTCTATTACATTTGAAAGCAAAACTTGTACAAGCCTGGAACTCAAAACTAACAAACGTCTCTTGAAACAAACTCAAAAATACAACTAAATAAATAAACTGGAGCTCAACCCTAGCTTCACCCTCCTGCTCAATGTAAGCAATCCCCTGAAATCATGATATAAAAGGTGTGAGATTGACATTTCAGTAAATCCCGTGTGTGCAAATGTCAATTATAACCATTTCGTGTATGTAGTTTTAT
Organism: Voacanga thouarsii; assembly: GCA_026120185.1. Lineage (NCBI taxonomy): Eukaryota > Viridiplantae > Streptophyta > Magnoliopsida > Gentianales > Apocynaceae > Voacanga > Voacanga thouarsii. The sequence continues at coordinate 12,832 of JANUWF010000205.1, forward strand.
CAAAACCACAAAATCGTATTTGCAAGTCAATTTCATCAATAACAGTTATACAAAGGAGCCTTGCTCAATAAATCCAAAACAGTTCACAATAAATCACTGTTTCATCATATTCATAATTCATTAAGTAGGGATTAGCAAATGATTCAACAATATAGTAACACAATCCATATCATGGTTACCACCATGATAGCTTCCCAATGTATTCTTTCAACAATGGGTAGTGGGGAATTCACCCACTATGTGAGATACTCCTCCATCTCTATATCTAACATTCCGATTGTCCAATCCGGATCAATAATGTCTAAATGGACCAATATGCTAGCTCGGACTGGCCTGACTAAGTAGTATTGTTGCCTCTCCAAGTTGAGTTTATCTTCTAGAGGTGGCTTCCTACCAGAAGACTCACTCTTACTCGAAACTTGTACTACTAGCTTACCCCCGCTGAGTACTCAACGCTCCTCGATTAGGGGTAGAATCATTTTCCCTTTTCCAAAAGTCTTTAATTAATTTAATTGCAAAATGTGATTTTTCGTAATAGTATTTTCAAATCGTTTGACAATGGTTTAAGAAATCACTTTCGAAGTTGAACAATTAAAATTTAGCAAATTCGTTTTGAAAATAAAACATCCACATTTTCAATCCAAATCTCACAACAATCCAGTATAACTCATCATTTTCAATCAAAGCCCAATCCTTGTGTCAAAATATCATATTGACATCAATTCCAAATAACATTATAAACATTTCTTGCAAACATGTAACATTTATCAAAACAGTTATGCATGGACTTACTTGAATATACTCAGCAATCAACCACAGCAATGTTTGCCCCTTACGTCAAATCTTTTCCTTATCTAAAATTAATGATTCTCAAATTAGAATCCAAGTATTAACCCTATATCATCATGCATCATGAATTCATATGATCATATTATTTATCTAATTCATCCATGGCATCTAGATGGATTAATTCATCAAATCGTCTCTATAGCTTCCCATGATCATGCATCTCATCATTATGCATGCTTAAAATCAAATCAACTCATCTAGGCCATGACCTCCGATATTCACCCACCCTTAATCTCATACAATGAACATATTTCCTTCAAAAGATCTCACCTTTAATCACCATGTAATAGATCTAGGTCATCATAGCATTATTTAACCATGTTCAAGCCATACATGCCTCTTTCATTCCATTGCTCTTTCAAACTCATCAATCTAGTCTATTTATGCTTTTCGTGCTAACTCCATGCATAATTATACCACCATAAAATCAACCTTATGCAAGATAAAAGAGATTGAGACCAAAAATACCTCTTGGCGGGACACACTAAGAGCAAAGGTAACGCCTTTGGTGGTTTACTTTGAAAGGAAGAGTTGATTGGAGACTCTTGGACCTTTGTTCAGAAATTTCCAACAATAGAAGAGAAAAATCAGCCCCCTTGATGACCGAGTTTTAGGAGAAAAGAGGAAGATTAATTGAATACGAGTTGAAAGGGTTGAAGGGTTACTCATCTTAGGTTTAGATTTCAAGTTTGGAGATGCTTGGAGGTTGCTAGGGACGGAATCTTTGGAGAGAGTGGCGGCTAGAATTCTGCAGCAACAGAGGGTGTTTTAGGGTTTGATGGTGGCTGGTTTGATGAAGAGAATAGGCTAGGCTGAGGTGTTTTAGGGTTTGGAAGAGGTGGTTCTTGTTTTGGGCTCTTGATCACAAGAAGGAAAGGTGACAGCTTTTGGTCTCCTTGGTTTGGACGAAATTGTGTAAGGTTTTGGGAGGTTTTTGGTGGCTGTTTCGGGTTGTTATGGTGGCCGAACGTAAGAGGGAAAAGAGAAGGAAAGATGTTGATTTTCTGGCTACTCTTGGACGAGATTAGGAGGGGAAAGATTAGGGTTTTGTGTAGCTATTTTTGCTGGACTGCTAGAGGGGTTTTTAGTGCAGGCTTTAGGCTAAAAATTTCAAGAGTGTGTGTGTGTGTGTGTGTGTGTGTGTGTGTGTGTGTGTGTGTGTGTGTGTGTGAACAGTAATGAAATTCTAGAGGCAATGGAGCTGAAATTCTGGTTTCCTTTTGGCTAAAATCAAGTCCTAATTGGTTAGGGTTTCCTTAGCCAACCCTAACTAGGTTTTGGGAGTGTTTTAGGTAAGTTGTCTTCACCCTATGTGGCGGCTGCTAGGAGGGAGTTTTCCAGAAAACCCTAGATAGGAATTAGGTTATCTATTTAGGGAATAGATTAATTAATCCCCTACATTAATTTGAGTACTTTTTAAACAGCTATTAAATAGCTATTTGGTAAGAAAATTTCTGGTTTCTTAATCCTTGAAACTACTGAATTTTCCCCTTCCTTTTTCCCCTTCAATATTTAGAAACCCTTGCTCAATCTAAGGCCCAAATATCTCATTTAAATCCAGCTTTTAAGGATCTAATCTAGTAATATTTAAAATTCTCTACAAGATTATGATAGGATATTAGGAACAAAAATTTAATTTACTAATTTTATAAAGTAATTTTCAAGTTAAAGTACACCCCCAATTCTTAGGAAATTGGTCTCCAAACCCTTAAGGATTTCGGCCAAGGCTAGGGAAATTAGGGTAGATGGAAAATAAAAGAAATGAGAGAATTTTGAGATAGCTAGGATTCGAACTCAAGCCCACCAAAGAACACACACCAAGCTCTATCCACTAAACCACATTAATTCTTGGCAAATATTCTCCTAATAAATTCCTTTAATTCTTACTCACTTACTCCATGCTTTTTCTAATAAATTCCCTTCAATAAAATAAAGCTCACCTACCTCAAATACCACAACCATTCCAAGACAAACTAATTCATGCAACAACAAATTGATATTTTCATGAAAATACTTCAAGTCATCAAATGTAGCATAACTCAATATGACATGCATGACTTTTCCCCATTTACTAAAGGTGGTCTAATATGGGGTATTACATCCTTTCCCCTTTAAGAGAATTTCGCCCCGAAATTCAGAGTGCTATACCTTTAGAGCAAGTTCGGGTATTTCTTCTTCACCCAATCTTCAGTTTCCCATGTTGCATCCTGAGTACCATGATGATCCCACAGAATCTTCACCACAGGTATCTGTTTACTCCTCAACACTTTGACACTTCGATCCAAAACCTTAATTGGTTTCTCAACATAGCTCAAATTAGGCTGTAGAATCAATGGCTCCTCGTTCAATACATGCTCCAGGTCAAGGTTGTATTTCTTCAACTGGGATACATAGAACACATCATGAAGTTCTTCAACTGTATTTCTTCAAGGTCACTTGTAAGAATCATTATTCAAGAAGTTCTTGACCAAGGCGACTATGTATTAAAAATAGTTCCAATTGATACACATGATGAGTAATGGATTCCGGGAACAAGAACTAAAATATTCAAGCCAAAATTAATTAATATTCTAGAGAGAGTTGACACTAATCCCTTGAATGAGATATTGTATGGTGGAAGATGTTTATTGCATAGTTATTTTGCTATTGAAAGGTTCACGCCAAGCCACTTGACTTTTTGTACTTTTGGATGGTCATAATGTATTGCTAGATGCTGCTCATAATATGCTAAATATGGATTTATTAATTGGATGATTAATAAATTTAATTCTAATTAGAATTAATAAATTAATTATAATTACAAATGGATATCATTAATTCTATTATGATAGAATTAATGCATATTAGCTACCAATTAATTAGAAAACCTAACAGGTCATATACAATAGAAGAATTGGTACTCAAAATATTATTTGATAATATTATGGAGTTAATTTGTAAGAAGAGATAATTTTATGGGGCGAATTATAAGCAGTTATAATTCTTAGGGCCAAATTGTAATTAGCAAGACCCTGTGGACTTAATAGTAATTTGAAAATCCTAAGGCCATAATGAAAAGGAAAAGAAAAGCTCTGTTATTTGATTTTTAATGTTTAGGAAACAAACAAAAAAGGGAGGGGGGGGGGGGGGGGTTTACTTCGTGTGTTGAGGCAATTGACCAAGATATATATTTGTATTGCGGGCCGATCTGTTGACATTTTTATTTTGTGAAACACACTGTAGCTTTTCTTTTTCCCTTTTCACAAGAAAAAAAAGAGTATTTCTTTTCTTCCTTTCCAAAAGGAAGTTCTTCTCTTCTCAACTTAATTAATCATATAGCCACCAAACATTACCTACTAGCATAGATTTTGGTAGTTCTTGAGTACGTTCTTTGTGTAGATTACTGTTAGAGAATTCCTATTATTTGAATTTGGTGGATCGATTAGATAGACTTCAAAGGGGATTTGCGCGGAAGAAAAATTTTAAAAGCTACATTTTTTAGGTAACTAATTTTTCTTCCTTCTCCTAATCTATTTAATTACATACGAGTGATCCTTTGCATGGATTTAGTTTTATTTTTCGTTGTGTGTAAATTGGTTTGCATGATCGAAATCTAACACAAAATCCTCTTTTCTTCTTCAATTTTTGGCCAAGCCAAGAACATCAAAGAAGTTACATTTCTTCTTCCTTCTATACTCAAGAAGACTAAAATAAGAAGGCATTCTTCACTCCTTCAAACACAGCCTTTATCTTTATCTTCTCTTGGATAGAGTTGGAGTCTATCTAAACTATATCACTCTCATCCTTTGCACTCTAGGACAACCGAAACACCCACTCCCCTACACACCACATTTTCAGCCATCACAACCACACACACACACACACACGAAATTACTCAAAGCAAAACACACCCTCATTTTGCCCAAAAAACAAAATACAAGAATCTCTCTCAAACTCTCTTTCGATTCTTTTACTACCTCTTCTTCTTCTCTTACTTGCTCAAACAACACCCAAAGGTAAAGACCAATTATTGGTTATTGCCGGTCATTCTTGACGCCAATCAAACCTAAGGCCTTGCTCACTTTTCTTTTTCAAAAACCGAAGCAACAAAGGATTAGATGTTTTCTCCCTTCTCTCTATTTCTCAAGGGAAGAACACTAGGTGAGAGATCTACCACCTTCTTCTTTTCCTTTCTTCCCTTTTCTAGATTGAAGCAAGGCTCTTAACACTCCTTTTCCTTGCAAACACACGAAGTCCTTTGACTAGGACAAGCTTTGCTGTCTCTCTCAGCCGGATCCAAAGCAAGATCAAATAAGACATATTTTCTGTACTTTTTTGGATCATTAGTACAAGAGGTAACCCGAGTCACCCTTTTTATGGAGTTGTAAACGAGATGAGATTTGATGTTAATATTTTGTTGGAGTGGATATCCCGAAGAGAAGGGGATTGAAGCACGGGCACGAAAAAACTTTAAAAGATCAATCAACAAGTCTAAAGAGTAAGGATTTTGACAACAAAATCCCCAATGCGAGACCCCATTATCTAGATATAGGGAATTGGATGAGGTACCAGAGACTTGTCTATATTAAATTCAGTTGACTTTACGTATGCTTCGGAAGCCACCGCGAAGGAATACTAATACTTTGAGAGACACAAAGTAAGATGTATTAGGTATATACTGATGTGATATATCAGTGATGTTGCTCTATTTGATGTAAGCATGTTATGGCAATTACTTAGGAAAGATAGGATTTTTTATTGGTTTGAGCATGATTACATTATTCAAATGACAATAGGAGATTTATAATATCTAGAAGTTTTGATCTCGGGATATTAAGGGATTTTGGACAATCTTTTGATATGAGCGTGCAATTGGGGATATTGTTGCAATTATTTTGTGATCTATCTAAGTATCTTTGATAATTGTATGACCCTTATTTGAGATGATCCTATGAGAACGGATAATTGAATATTGTAATTAAGACTATGATGATGTATTTGAAGGACATTCATTCTATGACATGGTCATACAGTTACTTTGGGATACATTGATGAATACATTGATTTATATAGATTTTATCATGTGAATGTTTAGGATAGTATGAGATATAAGATTATTATTTTGGGAAAATTTATGCAATGACAAGATAGTTGAATATGAGAATGGCCATTAGGATCATAGATCTAGCTAATTTGAATGATTTTGATTAATTATATCATGTATTAGGACATATTGTGACTATGAATTGTTTATATGGTTTAGATAAAGGATTTATCTAAAGTGAAAGATCAAGGCAGCTAATATTCCATTTTTGTCTGAACTAATACAAGTAAATACTTGCATAAATGATTTTCCTGTGTAAACCTCTTGTTTACAAATCAGATATATTTGGAGAAGTGTTGCTTATGATTATGGGTTGCAAGCCTAAACAGTTTGCTAAATAATTTTGACAATCGAGATTTATACAAATGTTTTCTTTTACACACCAAAGCCTTTTATCAACACCCATTTGCACTTGTTAAATGTTTTTAAAACTCCCTTGAAGAAAAATTCTTACAAAGTGAAGGTATTTAGGGATGTTGATTTGAATGCATTCTAGTTTGATTATACAACGTTGAGTACAATAAGGGTAGACTACTGGTGTTGATCTTTGTCAGCTAGGACAAGTCTTCCAGTAGGTGGTCACCTACGGACCACCTATTGGAAGATCAACTCTAACTGGGAGAGCATCGATACTTGTGGATTGAGCAGTCCAAGTACTAGTCTATAAAGACTATTATCCCAAAGTGGATAACCGGTGAGTGGGGGATGAGAGATGGAAGAGTATCTTATCTGGTGAACTGTACACCTACCTTGTATCAGCATGTACAAAGTGTGGCATTCTGATCGTTCTCTTATCATGATGCATAATGTGTGGCATTCTGATTGTTCTCTTGTCATAGTGTACAATATATGGAGCCATAACCATTTTTAGAGTGGTTATTTATTTTAGTTTTGTACAAAGTGTGACAATAGAAAACACCACTCCTTACTTTGAGAAATTGAGTTGTGACTTGCAAACGCTTTTCTATAATTGTTTATCAACTGTGCATACATGAAATCACTTTGAATTGTACAAGAGCACACATAGGACTTACTGAGATGTAAATCTAATACTCTTTGTATCATGTTTTCAGGAGTTAACCATTTTGAGCAAGTTCGGTGTCTCTAGAGACTGAAGATTCTCTTTGTTATTTATTTGTTTTTCTTGGAGAATTGTTTGATTGTTTTGATGTAGAACTTGTATAAGTTTTGAGACAGCTGTAATATGTTATTCAATTTCTTTCTTTTACTTTAGAATTTTCTTCTTTACCTCATTATAAAGACCCTTGGTCCTTTGGATGGGGTGACATCTCTGCCCTTTTTAGGTGCGTGTATAGTGAGATGTTACACACCCCCTGGGCCACCTTAGTTCAATGAACAAGGATTTTATCTTTCTTCCTAGGCAGCCTAGGTTGCCCCTCTCTTGGGAAAAAAAGCTTTTATATTGCACCTAGGTAGCCGAGAAAATTTGAAGTTCCCTCAGCTGCCTTAATTCTTCTCCATGCTATTCGATCTTTGCTACTAGGCTCTTAAGCCGCCATGTTCCTAGACTAATGGCAACCTTGCTATGCTTTGGGTGGCCTAGGGAAGTTCCACTTCCTTTGGCCACCTAGCTTCTTTTCCTGGGCATTTGATTTTTGTTCTAGGCAGCCTAAGGAAGATCCTGTTCCCTTGGCCACCATTTTCTTTCTCTCTGGACACCTTTGTATGCCGTAAGCAGCCTAGGAGAGTTGATCTTCCCTTGGCCACCTTGCTACTATCCATTTTTCCTCACATTTGCTCATTTTTCTTCCTTTTATTCATCTTCATTTGGTATTTTTAAATTCCTAACAAAAATAAGATGGAACAGGTGAGATATGGAGTGATTTAAGCAAGAACTTATCACAATTAAAGCTTAAAAAACTATAGAAAATATGTATATGATGAGCCCTCATCACACCCAAAAGGATAAAACCCATAGGGTGTAGGTGGGTTTTCAAGAAGAAAATTGACATGGATGGTAAAGTAATTACCTATAAAGTAGGACTGGTTGCAAAAGGTTATCATTAACAACAAGGTATTGATCAATACTATAACGAAACTTTTTCACCTGTAGCAATGCTAAAATCTATTAGAATATTCCTAGCACTTGTCACTCATTATGATTTTGAGATTTAGGAAATTGATGTAAAAATAACTTTTATTAATGAAAATCTGACTGAGGAAGTGTACATGACACAACTTGAGGGTTTCACATCAAATAATCACACTAACATTTGTAAGTTACAAAGGTCCATTAATGGACTTAAGTAAGGTTCTAGTAGTTGGAACATCTGTTTTGATGAAACAATTAAAGAATTTGGCTTCGTACAAAATATAGATGAACCTGGTGCATACAATAAGATTAATGGGAGTGCAATTGTTTTCTTATTGCCATATGCAGATGGCATATTTGCTAATAGGAAATGATGTCTCTACTTTTCAATTAGTTAAAATATGGTTATCAAAGAAATTCTTTATGAAAGACTTTGGAGAAGCAACCTATATTTTAGGAATAAGGATTTATAGAGATAGATCAAAGAAATTGTTTGATCTTTCACAATCTACATATATAGATAATGCTAAAGAGGTTTAGCATGGATTAATCCTAGAATGGATTCTTACCCATGACCCATGGGGTAAGCCTTTCAAAATTTATGTGCCCTCAAACACAAGATGAAAGGGATCACATGAGTACAATACCATATATTTCGACAATTGGTTCTATTATATATGCTATGATATGTGCTAAGCCCGATGTATATCTTGGTTCTATTATGTATGCTATGTATGTCTTGTTTAGTATTCTTAGCTTGATGAGAAGATAACAATCTAACCTTAGAGAAGGTCATTGGGTGGCTATCAAGAATATCCTTAAGTACATAAGAAGAACTAATGATGTACTTACAAGTCAAAAGGTATACTAATACCAATTTTCAATCTAATAAGGATGACTTCAGATCTGAATTTAGCCACATGTTCATTTTTTGCAATGGGGCATGTAGTTGGAAAAGTTCCAAATAAGACACAACTGCCGACTCAACCACTGAAACTGAGTACATAGTAGCCTGTGAAGTATCTAAAAAGGTAGCCTGGAACATGAAGTTCATAATAGAACTAGGAGTAGTACTTAGCATTGTTGATCCAATATCCTTGTATTGTGATAATAATGGAGCTATTGCACAAGCAAAAGAAACCACGGTCTCATCAATGATCCAAGCTTGTACTTAGGCTTTATCACTTGATTAGAGAAATCATTGATAGGAAAGATATAAAGATAGAGAGAGTTCCCACTGATCAGAATATAGCTAATCCATTCACAAAGGCATTATCCCAAAAGAAACATAATAGTCATATTCAATCATTTGGTATTTAATACATGAATGACTGGGTTTAGTGCAAGTAGGAGATTGTTAGGATTTTGCCGTAGAAGCAATCATTTATACAATGTATTTTGCACATTTATTCAATAAAAGGCATTATTTTTATCTTTCAGTTTCTTTGTTTCATAGGTGTATATTTATAAAACTGATTGATAAAGTCCCTAACACAATATATAGTATTAAGGAAGAGATTCCTACTACACTATGAAGTACGAGTGCTTAAACTATCCCTAGACATAGTATTAATAAAATAGAACATCATTAATGCACCTAGCGCATGGTATACTTTTTTATTAGATTAAGCAGTGGGTCTCACATCCATAAATATTATGATACTTAAAGTTAACTTGTAGATGCTGGTTATTTGAATAGTTCATTGGATACCTTAGTTATGAAATAATCACATGGACAACTATTTAGTGCCAGTGATAGATTCTCATTATAACAAAAGTGCAAGTATCCTTAGACTTAGACCTTAAGGTACTTTGATTCTAATATTTGGAGTCTCATCAAGGATCTATGAGATAGATATCGAGTACAATGTAAAGTAAATGAAAGTAGTTGAGTGGGCCAATAAATGATTCATTATTCCTAATAGAAGGGGTGTACATTTCATGACCACTTGTAGGCAATCATTACTCAAGAAGTCCTTGACTAAGACAACTATGTGTTGGAATAGTTCCAAATAATACATATGTTGAGTAATGGATTCTGGAACAAGTACTGTGATACCCCGACCAAATCTACCCTTAGTTTATGAGAAAAGTCATGCATGTCATAACATTTTATATACCATTTGATAATTTGAACCATTTTCATGAGTATATGTGATCTATGAGTTTGTTATTGTATGAATTTATTTATTTGATTATAGCTGTGCTGGTTGAGTTGGTGGAGCTTTTGTTTTATTGAGTAGAATTTATTAGAAGGAAAATGAAGTAAGTTGAGTAGGAGTTAAGGAACTTGTTGGAGGAAGATTTGCACAAGAGTAGTTGTGGTTTACTGGATAAGACTTAGTGATTATCTCTTAGTGACTTGAGTTCAAATCCCAGCTCTTGCAAATCCTTTTCTTTCTTTCCCTTAATTTATTTTCTTTTTCTTATTTTCCCTACACCTTGGCTGAAAAACCCTAGAGTAACTGCCATCTTGGAGTTTCCAATTCCTAAAATCTAGGAGTGTGATTATCTTAGGTATATTTGATAAGTAATAGTTAAATTCTTTTATGAGAAAAAGAATTCAATGCAAATTAAATTCCTATTATGACTTAGTTTTAATATCTTATCTTAATGTTTTAAAGAATTTTAAATATTACAAAATCTGGATTTTAAAGTTTTTATCTAAGTAATTTATTAAGAAATAAAAAATATAAATATATATCTTGTTTACTTTATTGTGGCCACCACCTAGTAGGAGATAAAGCTCCATATTTCAAATTTCTTTAAAGAGTTTTAAATGGAAATAAAGGGATAATGCTGATTTTTAATTTAAGCAATTATCTCTTGAGATTTTGGTATTTTCAAAAATATGGAGTTGGGATAAAAGAAGTTCTAGCTTTATATTTAAGAAACCAGATTTGTTTTATCTTTAACTATAATTATCTCTTAATTACTTAAATTTGTTTAAAGTAATTTAGGGTATCAATTAAATTATTTCTTGGACAATTATCTTATTTTCTTCACGTGATTTTTTTGGAAAAATAACCAGCTTGGCTGCCACCTTAAGAGTTAATTTTAGCTCAACTCAAACTCTTGAAAATATAGGATAAGTCTATCCAAAGTAGCTTTGACCAATTAGGTTTAGTTTTGGTAAAACAATACCAGAACTTTTTCTTCATTTTTCACCATTGTTTTGGCCAACAAACTCACACATACACGAAAATTCTAAGCCCTAAATGCTCACAAACTCTCTTCTTGTTTAGCCAAAACACCACACTCATAAGACCTCTCTTTCTCCTCTCAATTTTGGCCAAAGCAAGAGCCAAAATCCAGTCTTGATTCTTCTCCCTTTTCTCTCTTATTTTTGGCCAACCATAGAACCCAAAATACAGCCATAATCTTCTCCTAAACAATGCTCAATTTCGGCCAATATAGAAGAGGCAAAGCTGCCATTTTCTTATTGGTTTGTTCAAGAGACCAAAACAAGGAAAAACTCTTCCATACAACAAAACACCCAAACCTATTCTTTTCTCTCTATCAAACAAGTAAATCAGCACACCCTAAACCTCTCAAACACATGAGATCAAGTAGCCTCTCACTCTCTTTAAAGTTCTGGCCATCACACACACAAATCAAACCAAAACCGAAATCAACTCTTAAGGTAAACAACCCTTCAATCCTCTATAAATATTTCTTCATTCTTTCTCTTCTTCTTCCCCTAAATCACGGCTAGGAGAGACTAATTTCTCCTTTTTCTTTGTGATTCTTGGTCAAGAAGATCAACGTGAACCAACCGTTTCCTTTTCTCAAGTGGACGCAAGCCGATCACCAAGGAGTCATCTTATTTCTTTGATTTAATTCGGTCAGAGGTATTTGAGACCCTATCTCTACTGGCTTAAATGAGTTTGATCTTTATAGCAATGTTATAAGAATGCTTGTATAGAGAGACTAGCATGAAAAGCATGAATAGATTGGATTGTTGAATATGATGATGCAAGTATTGATCAACGGATGTATGAAATAGAACATTGTTATATCTTGCTGTGATGTACCTAGATCTATGCTATGCTGGTTAAGTTGAAACCTTTTGATTCAATTGGGATTATTATGATGGTTTCATGATAGTTGTATATTGGAGGTATCATATTGATGGTTTGAATTGGGTATATGTATGCCCGATGATGAATAGCATGACAAGGGAAAGTTATGAATGTAGTTTGATGAATTAATCAGTCTGGATGCCATGAATGATTTATGTAAATAATAGGATCATGGGGATTCATGTTTGCATGAAATGATAGTGGCTAGGCAATGTGTAGTATTGAGATTCTGATTATGGAATCATTGACTTTGGTTTAACTATTTGAAATATCTAAGTAAGTCCCTGCATAACTATTTTATTAAATAATACTCTTGTTTGCAAGTCACATGTTGTAATGATGTTGAAATACTATTGTTAAATTGAGATTACTTGGGTTGGGAACGTGGTTGTTTTACTCTCTAAATGATTTTTTCAAATGACAACTTTAACTGAAAACGGTTTTCCTTCTTTTATGATTGAAACATTTTGAAAACACTATACGTGAAAACCACGTTTTGCAAAGCCAAGGAATTTAAAGTTTGTGAATAAGGGATTGATTGTTGAACCTAATGGTGAACTTTGAGTACTCAATAAGGGTAGGCTAGTGGTACTAGTCTTGGAGGGTTAGAGTGAGTCTTCTGGCAGGAGGCCACCTCCAGAAGATGAACTTTGCTCAAAGAGACGTCAATACTAGTTAGTCAGGCCGGTCCGAGCTAGCATTTTGGTCCATGTGGACTATATTTTCTGGGTTGGACATTCAGTGTGTTGGGTGTAGAGATGGAAGAGTATCTTACTCTAGTGGGCAGATCATCCACTGCCCAGTGGTGAACAGTTATACTAGGAAGCTATCATGATGGAATTCATTATATGGACTTTGTTATCATTGAATCAATTTATCCCTTTATGATTCTATTATATTGATGAGTGGATGGTTTCCAGAGAACTGTTTTGGATATGTTTTATATTTGTTCCACTCTGTGACTGGTTATTGATGAAATTGACTTGCAAATATATTTTTTAAATATTGATAAACTTGCGTACATAAAATACTTAAAGTATCACGTACATACACGGGACTTACTGAGATGCCAATCTCACACTATTTATATCATGTTTTCAGGGGAGAACTATTTTTGAGCAGGTTGGATGTCCTAGAGATTGAAGCTTGTTTTATTTTTACTTTTGTACTTCTTTTGAGAGACAGTTACTTGTTTTGATTTTCAAACTTGTATTAGTTTTGGATCAGTTGTAATAAGATTATTCCATTCCTTTTATTAGCTATTTTCTTTTGTACCTTGTTATAAAATACCTTTGGTCCTCTGGACGGGGTGACATCCCCGTCTTTTTTGGGTACGTAGGTAACAGGGTGTTACAAGCGGTATCAGAGCCTAGGTTTAAGCAAATGATTTTATTAAATAGTACTTTACAATACAAATTGAGATTTAGTTCTGGCCTCTTTGTGTTCTATTTATAGGATGGCTAGAAGATTCGCAGCTGTGACCCAAGACTGGCCTTTCATGTGTGGTCCCGGGAGTGGTGAGTACCTGAACTAGTCCCCTTAGCAGACTCATCTTCATCTTATTTGGAGACGGAACTCGAGGGTGGATGGTTTTTGAGCGAAAATGAAGTGGAGCATGAACCACCCATGATGCCTTGACTTGAGAACCCTATACTAGAGTTACCTGAACCTGAGAATAAGGGAGTTATGGGTGAGTATGAGGGGGATGATGAGGAAAACATAGAGGAGCTTGACGGTGAGGATAAGGATGGAGTGGGAGAGCCTGGGGATGAGGGAGAGATAAGAGAGCTTGGGGGTAAAGGTGGTGAGGAAGTAGCTGAGATTGATGGTGAGGAGGAGGATAGGGTTGGCGCACCCACGACCCCATTTATAGAGGAGGGAATCCCGATGCTTTTAAGAAGTGACTCATATGAGTATGATGCTGAGAAGCCTACACCTAAAAATGCACTCATGTTAGCCATGGAGAAGCTTAGGGATGTGAATTTGAGAGTCGAGCTGAGGGGTAAGGAAGCTATTGGGTTAAGTTTGGGTCGACCTAGGAAGAAGTTCAACTTTTTGGCTTCGTGAGAGATTGTATGATAGACCATCCCAATAGCAATGCAGGTTGGCATGTATTGTAACATCCCGCTACCAATGTACCCAAAAAGGGAGGGGATGTCGCCTCGTCTAGAGGACCAGAGTCTTTATAACGAGGTATAAAAGAAAATGGCTAAATAAAATAAAAAAATAATCTTATTACAACGAGATTCAAAACTTATACAAGTTTGAAAATCCAAAACAACTACTGTCTCTAAAAAGGAATACAAATAAAATAAAATAAAATAAGCTCCCATCTCTAATCCATCTAACCTGCTCAGTAATAGCTCTCTCCTAAAAACATGCTATATAAACAGTGTGACATTGGTATCTCCTTAAGTCTCATGTGTACAAATGACACTTTAAATATTTTGGGTATGCAAGTTTATCAAGAACCACAAAATATGTTTGCAAGTTAATTTTCATCAATTAACAGTCACTGAGTGGAACAATATACAATATATCCAAAACAATTCCCAAAAAGCCATCCACTCATTAAAACAATAGAATTATAAAGGGATAGAAAAGATTCAATAATAATATCAAGTCCATATTATGATTACTATCATGACAGCTCCCAGTGTAACTGTTCAACACTGGATCCACCCACTAGGGAAGATACTTTCCTCCATCTCTACACTCAACACACCGATTGTCCAACTCAAAAAATATATTCCATATAGACCAACATGCTAGCTTAGACCGGCCTGACTAACTAGTACTGTCATCTCTTTGAGCAGAGTTCATCTTCTGGAGGTGGCCTCCTACCAAAAGACTTACTCTAACCCTCAAAGACTAGTACCACCAATCTACCTTCGCTGAGTACTCAACGCTCACCATTAGGTGCAATAATCAATTTCCCTTCTTCACAAAGTTTGAATACCTTGGCTTTGCAAAATATGGTTCTCACATCAAGTTTTCAAAATATTTTAGTCATAAAAGAAGAAAAACCATTTCCAGTTAAAAGTTAAGGTTTGACAAAATCATTTAGAGATCAAAATAACCACATTCCCAATCTAAGTATCACAATTCAACAATAACATCTCATCATCATTTCAACATCATTTCAATAATCATGTCAACATTATTTCAATATCATTGTACAAAAAACTTGCAAACATGTACCATTTAACAAAACAGTTACGCAAGGACTTATTTGAATATTCAAATAGTCCAAAGCCAATACTTATCCTCACTTCAAACTTCTTCCTTATCTAGAATTAATGATTCTATAATTAGAATCCAAACATTACATTCATTATCATTTCATGCAACATGAATCCACATAATCTCATTAATCACCTAAATCAACCATGGTAGCTAGACAGATTAATTCATTAATCTATGTCCATAACCTTCTCTCGATATGCTACTCATCATCAAGCATGCATATACTCAAATCAAATCATCAACATGATAACTTTAGTATCCAACTATCATTAAATCCACATAATAACCCCATTTGATTCAAAAGATCTTATTTTTAACAAATATAAAATAGATCTAGGTCCAACATAACAAGATATGACCATATTTTACTCCATATACACCTAGTGTAACACCCCACCACCTACGTACTTAGATAGAGCGGGATGTCGCCTTGTCTAGAGGACCAGGGGTCTTTATAATGAGGTACAAAATAAACCCCCCACCCCCCACTAAATAAAATAATGAAATACTCTTATTACATCCGAGGGTAATACTTATACAAGTCTGAGAATTCAAAACTAACAAACATCTCTTGGAAGAAATACAACTCAAAATAAAAGTAAAATAAATTAAATGGAAGATCATCTCTTATATCTTCGACCTGCCTATAAGCACTCCCCTGAAATCATGATATAAAAGGTATGAGATTGACATCTCAATAAGTCTTGTGTGTGCGGGTGTCATATACAACCATTTCATGCATGCAGGTCTATCAAAATCATAAAATCATGTTTTCAAGTCAATTTCATTAATAACAGTTATACAAAGGAGCCTTGCTCAATGAATCTTAAAATAGTTCACAATAAATTGTCATTTCATCATATTCATAAACTCATTAAGCTTGGATTAGCAATGATTCAAATAATAGTATCACAATCCATATCATGGTTACCACCATGATAGCATCTCAATGTATTCTTTTAACAATGGGGAGTGGGGGATCCTCCCACTAGGGTGAGATACTCCTCCATCTCTACACCCAACACTCCAGTTGTCCAATCCAGATAAACAATGTCCACATGGACCAATATGCTAGCTCGGACCGGCCTGACTAAGTAGTACTGTCGTCTTTCCAAGTTGAATTCATCTTCTGGAGGTAGCCTCCTGCCAGAAGACTCGCTCTTGCTCTTCAATACTAGTTCCACTAGCCTACCCCCACTGAGTACTCAACACTCCCCATTTAGGAGCAGAATCAATTTTCCCTTATTTGAAATTCTTTGATTAGCTTAACTGCAAAATGTGGTTTTTCATAATAGCATATCCAAATCGTTTAGTGATAGAGTAAGAAATCATTTTTTAGTTTGAGCAGTTGAAATTTGACAAACTCATTTAGAAAGTAAGATATCCACATTTCCAACCCAAGTATCAAAACATCACAGTATAATTCGTTAGGTTCAACTAATGTTTGAATCATCTTGTCAAACATCATATTGACATCAATTTTGAATAACATTGTGAAAAGTGCTTGCAAACATGTAACATTTATCAAAACAGTTATGTAGGGACTTACTTGGATAGATCAACAGCTAAACAAAAATCAGTTGATTGCCCTTACTTCAACTCCTCCCTTATCTAGTATCAACAATTCCAAAATCAGAACTCAAACCACACGTTACCTAGCCACTATCAATGCATAGCTTTTAAATTGATCAACTCATCATATTACATCCATATTTTTTCCTTGTCATGCTATTGATCATAAATGTACATTCCTCCAAATCAAACCACAATATGACAACTCCTATATTCAACTAGCATAAAATCATCATAATCAGCCCCATTAACATTAAAAGATCTAATCTTGGCCGACATAGCATATATATTCATCATGACAAAATACATCACTGTCCTATTTCATACATGCTTTGACTATTTCCTACATCATCATATTTATCATTCTAATCCATTCATGCTTTCATGCTAGACTCCATAAGCGTTCATAAGTTAGTACTTTAAAGATCAAAGCCATTTAAATCAGCAAAGATAGGATTTTAATTACCTCTTAACAAAATAGACTTAAGTACACATCAACTCCTTGGTGATTAGCTTGAGTTCAATGGAGAGTTGAAGAGGTTGGTCCGCCTAGATGTTCTTGATCGAGATTCACCAAGTAAAGGGAGAAAATCAGTCCTTTCTGGATGTGATTTAAGAGAGAAAAGAGAGAACGAACGAAGAGAGAGATGGATAGAAGGGTTGAAGATTGTCTACCTTGTAGGTTGTTTTGGTTTTGGGTTTTGTCCTTGGAGTGTGCTGGCCAAATTTTGAGAAAAGTAGAAGGCTGCTTATTTCGTGAGCTTGAGGGGTTTAGAGAGTGGGGATTTTCATGGTTTGCTGAATAGAAAAGACTTGGTTTTGGTGTTTGAGTGGTTGGAGAAGTCCTACCTTGTTATGGATTATTGATCACAAGAACAACTTAGACAGCTTTGGTCCTCTCTTGCTTAGCCAAAATTAATCAATGATTGGGAGGTGTTATTGCTGTGTTTTTTGTGCTTAAGGTGACCAAAAATATGGAGAGAAAAAGGGAGGAAAGAATGGCTGTTTTTGGTCTTTGTTGAGGTGAGAATAAGAGAAGAAAAGAGGTTTGTGTGTAGCTACATTTTTGCTTAATAACAAGGGAGAATTTGTGAGTGTTTTGGTCTGGAATTTTCGTGCATAATGTGCGTGTGTTGTGGCTGAATTTCTGGAGAAAGGGAGGGAGAAATTCTGGTGTTTTTCGGCTATCACAAAATCCTAGTTGGTTAAGGTTATCTTATCCTAGGTTTTTGGAGTGTTTAAGTTGAGCTTAACTAGCTCTTAAGGTGGTGGCAGCTTAGGGTTTATTTTTCTAGAAAATTGCATGAAGGAATTAAGTTATTTGATCAGAAAATAATTTAATTAACTACATTTATTTTTTCAAGTAAATTTAAATAACTAATATATAATTATTTTACAAGATAAAAATCTGGTTTTCTTGAAGATAAAGCTGAAATTTCTTTTATTCTTCCCTAAATTTTGAAACCCATAATCCAGCTTTCCCTTTAAAAATTCTTTAAATAAAATTAAAATATGGAGATTTATCTCCGTTTAAGAAGTGGCGGCCCCCACATTAAAATAAGGTCTAGCTTGAGGTATTTTATTTCTTAATAAGATACTTAATATTCTAGATTTGTAATATTCAAAATTCTCTAAAAGATTATGATAGAATATTAAAAATAAGAATTTAATTTATTTTCAAATTCTTTATAAAATAATCCCAAGATAATTCACACTCCTAAATTTTAAGAATTGGACTCCAAGGTGGCAGCTACTCTAAGGGAGTTTCGGCCAAGCTTAGGAAATTAGGGAAAAGAAAATAAAAGAAAGGAAAGGATTTGCAATAGCTGGGATTCGAACTCAAGCCCACCAAGAATTAAACACCAAGTCTTATCCACTAAACCACAACAACTCTTATTTAACTATTCCTCCAATAAATTCTCTTAACTCCCACTATCACTTCATTTCCTTTCTAAGAAATTCCCTCAATTAAAACAAAAGCTCAACTAACACAACTATATCATAATAAATAAATTCAAGAAATAGCAAATTCATGGAACTCATATATTCATGAAAATAGTTCAAATTAACAAATGCAATATAAAATGTTATGACATGCATGACTTTCCCCACATAATAAAGGTGTTTTAATACGGGGTATTACACCTAGATCAATTATTGCACCACCAAACTTAACAATCCCATCTATTTATGCATTTCATGCTAAACCTCATACATAATAATATCACTATAAAATCAAACTCATTTAAATCAGTAGGGATTGAGTCTCAAAAATACCTCTTGGCGAGACAAAACAAAGAGCAAAGGTGACTCCTTGGTGATTGATTGAGTTCACTTAAGATGAAGAGATGATTGCTTCTCCTTGGTCCCTTGGTTCAAAATTCACAAGAAGTAGGGTAAATCAATCCTTTTTGACCGAGATTTACGAGAAGAAGAAGAGAAGAATTGAAGATGAGTTGATGAAGGTTGAAGAGTTGCTTACCTTAGGTTTAGTTTTCAGTTTTGGTGGAGTTTGGGTGAATGATGGATGAAATATTAGAGAGAAAAGGTGGCTTTTTTTCATGTAGAAGAGAGGTTTAGGGTTTGATAGGTGGTTGATTTGATGAAGAGAATAGGTTAGGTTTAGGTGTTTTGGTATTTGGAAGAGTTCCACGAGGTAAATCTTTTTTTATATTAATTGAACATTAACGTAACTGCAAAATATGAGAATATGCCCCTACAAACCCATTCATAAGCCTTGATCGGAGCTTGGTCTGGGATCGAGAATTTTTCCTCTAATATCAAAATTATGAGAAGAATGGCTCATCCTAGAAGTTTATCCTAGAGGTGGAAAGGAGAAGAGGGTAGAGAGGAAAGCCCAAAGAAGAATTGAAAACAACCATGGAATGTCATCTCCTTCATCGGGAAACTAGACAGCCATGAGCCACAGGTAGAGAAATCATGAACGGGTGAGGGGGGAGGATCATATCGGAGATCAGGGAAGTAGGCTTGAAGCCAGAGTTGCAATAGCCAAAAAGGCCCCAGAAAATTACCCAAGGACTTCTTAAAAACCTCATTCATACCTTGGTAAAGATAAGAAAGGGCTAAGGGGGCCAATGCCACCCTCCGACCACTATAGAGAACCTTTGCCGAGTCTACGAAGTAGGCCAACTACAGGTTGGTTAAGCCCAACATATGATACAAAAAAGTATTTGCCAGAGGTTCCACCTAGCAAGTACAGGCCCATAACGGAAGTCTGGAACCTGAATCAAGGATTGGTACCTTGTACTTAAGACCTTTCTTAGCAAGCCAGTCATAGACCTGCCATAGAAAACCAGATCAAACCAACTGAGGGTCATTTTTTTTTACCTTCCAGGATCGGTTCACAACCGAAGCTTTGAAGAAATCTTGGATGGTTACATCGGGTGGAGAGTTTGAGAGCATCTAAGACTGGAATTTTCATGCATATGGGTGTGTATATGGTGGCTGAAATTGTGGAGAAAAGAAGAGGAGAATTTCTGATTTTTATTTTTGCTAAATGAAATTTGATTGGTTATGGTTTTCTTAGATAGAAGTATCTCAAGATTGAAGAGTTTTAATTAAGCTAAACTAGCTATCAAGGTGGTGGCTAGGGTATTTGTAACACTCTGCTACCTATGTACCTAAAAAGGGTGGGGATGTCGCCTCATCTAGTGGACTAGGGGTTTTTATAACGAGATATAAAAGAAAATAACTAAATAAAATAAAGCAATAATCTTATTACAACTAGAATCAAAACTTATATGAGTTTGAAATTCAAAACTAACAACTGTCTCTCAAAAGAAATACAAAACCAAAATTAAAATGAAATAAACTTCCAACTCTTATTCATCTAACCTACTCAATAAAAGCACTCCCCTGAAAACATGATATAAAAATAGTGTGAGATTGGCATCTCACTAAGTCTTGTGTATGCAAATGTCACATTAAATATTCGTGTACGCAGTTTTATCAAAACCACAAAATATGCTTGCAAGTCAATTCTCATCAATAAACCATCTTTGAGTGAACAGCGAACAATATATCCAAAATGATTCCCAGAGGGTTTTCCACTCATCAACACTTTAGAATCAAGAAGGGATAGAAATGATCCAATATCAATATCAAGGCAATATCATGATTACCAAAATAATAGCTCCCAGTGTAACCATTCCATAGTGGGCAGTGGGTGATCCGCCCATAAGGGTGAGATACTCCTTCATCTCTACACCCAACACACCGGTTGTCAAACCCAAAAAATATAGTCTACATGGACCAACATGCTAGCTCGAACTGGCCTAACTAAGTAGTATTATCGTCTCTTTAAGCAGAGTTCCTCTTTTGGAGATGGCCTCATGTTAGAAGACTCACTCTAGCTTAAGAGACAATTGATGTCTACACCGGTATTAAGTCTGCCTAAGGAAAAGAAACCCTATTCTTTGTACAGAAACACCTATGCCTCCAGGAAGCTGAAGCCGCACGAAGTTAACTACTCGACGCATGACGTGGAGTTGGCTGCGATAGTGTTTGCCTTGAAGAAGTGGCAACACTACTTATATGGAGCGGAGTATGGAGTATTCACAGATCATAAGAGCTTAAAATACATCTTCACACAGAAGGACTTAAATTTAAGGCAACGCAAGTGGATGAAATTTTTGGAAGAATACAAGTGTCCAATTAACTACCATATGGGGGAAGTTAACGTGGTAGCTGATGCGTTGAGTCGAAAGGTGAGAATGGCTAGTATGAGGATGCAAGAAGTTCAAATAGTGCAAGAACTCTTGGAGCGGAAGGCGAAAGTAAAAGAAGAAAAGATCAGTTTTTGCAACCTAAAGTTGGAACCTGAACTGAGGCAGGAGATTGGTGATGTGCAGCGGAGCAACCTAGAATTTCAAATCTTTAAGGGAAAGAAAACTAAGAGAGGAAATAAGGAATTTCAAATCGATGAAGCAGGAGTGTTATATTTTCGGGAGCAGATATGTGTACCAAATGACCGAGTACTGAAAAAAAAAGATAATGGATGAGGCTAACAAAAGCAAGTACACTATTCATCTGGGAGAAGTAAAAATGTACCAAGACCTAAAGAAGGCCTACTGGTGGCCAGGGATGAAGAGGGATGTGGCATAATATGTCTTAACTTGCTTGACATGTCAGAAAGTGAAGGCGGAGCATAAGAAGGCAGTTGGACTTCTGCAATCCATGCTAATTCTTGAGTGGAAGTGGTAAGAGGTGACTATAGACTTTGTTACTGGACTACCTATGTCGAAGACTTTAAAGGATGCCATTTGCGTAATGGTTGACAAATTGACCAAGACTGCACATTTTAGTCCAGTAAACGTTAAGGATTCTATAGAGAAGTTGGCCAAGACGTATATATGGGAAGTTGTTAGATTGCATAGCATACCATCGAGCATTGTGTCTGACAAGGACCCTAGATTCACTTCGAGATTTTGGACCAAGTTATAGGAGTCAATGGAAACGACTCTGAAGCTCAGTACTTCTGCTCATCCGCAGACTGATGGACAGTCTGAAAGAGTTATACAAATATTGGAGGATATGCTTAGAGCTTATGTGTTGGACTTTAGAGACAAGTGGTTGGATTGTATACCTTATACTGAGTTGGCGTACAACAACAATCATCAAATGTCAATTGGAATGGCACCCTACGAAGCATTGTACGGACAGAAATGTCAAGTTCTGTTGTACTAGAGTTGGATAGAGGATGGACAAGTCAACAAGTCTGGCGAAGGGAATATTGAAGAAATGGCGAATAAAGTAAAGATGATAGGATAAAGACTAAAAGTAGCACAGAGCTGACAGAAAAGTTACACAGACAACATAAGAAGAGAATTAGAGTTTCAAGTAGGAGATCAGACCTTTCTGAAAATAATGCCTAGTAGAGGGATTTTGAAGCACCCTAAAGGAGGGAAGATGAGTCCTAGGTATTTAGGACCATTTTTGGTGATCGAAAAGATTGGACCTATAGCATACCAGTTGGACTTGCAAGAAGGGTTAGCAAGAATTCATGATATTTTTCATGTGTCCCAGTTGAAGTAATACAACCCTAATTTGGATCATGTTTTGAATGAAGAACCGTTGATACTACAGCTTGATCTAAGCTACGGCGAAAACCAATTAAGATTTTGGATCGAAGTGTCAAGATGTTGAGGAATAAGCACATACCTATTGTGAAGACACTGTGGGATCATCATGGTACTCAAGATGTGATGTGGGAAACTAAAAACTAGGTGAAGAGGAAATATCCAAATTTGCTCTAAAGGTATAAGCCTTGAATTTCGGGATGAAAGCTTTTAAGGGGGAGAGGATGTGATACCCCGACTAAAACCACCCTTAGTTCATGCGGAAAGTTGTGCATAGCATAGCATCTTATGTATTTCATTTGATAATTTGAGCTATTTTCATGAATATATGTGACTCATGGATTTGATATTGCATGAATTTATTTATTTGGATATAGTTGTATTGGATGAGATGGTAGAGTTTTTGTTCTTATTGAGTAGAATTTAATAGAAGGGAAATAAAGTAAGTTGTGTAGGAGTTAAGGGAATTTATTTAAGGAATATTTGAACAAGTGCTGTTGTGGCCTAACGGTCAAAGCTTGGTGTTTAATTCTTGGTGACTTGAGTTCAAATCCCAACTCTTGCAAACCTTTTCTTTATTTTCCCTAATTTATTTCCCTTTCCCCTATTTTTCCTACTCTCGGCCGAAAATCCTAGGGTTGCCGCCACCTTAGGTTCCCAACTCCTAAAATATAGGAGTGTGATTAACTTGGATATTTGATAAAAAGAAATAAAACAAATTAAATTCCTATTATCTCTTAGTTTAATATTTTAAATTAATCTTTTAGGGAATTTTAAATATTTCAAAATCTAAAATTTTAAAGCTATTATCTAGGTGATTTATTAAGGAAATAAAATATAGAAACATTTATCCTGAAAGCTTTATTTCGGCCACCATCTTTAATAGGAGATAAGTCTCCCTAAATTAATTTTCTTTATGGAATTTTAAATGAAAAATAAAGAGATAATGCTGGTTTTTAATTGAAGAAAAAACCTCTTGGGAATTTTCTATTTTCGAAAATAAGAAGTTGGGATAAAAGAAATTTTAGCTTTATCTTTTAAAAACCAGATTTTACCACTAAATATAGTTATCTCTTAATTACTTAATTTTGTATAAAGTAATTTAGGAGATTAAATAAATTATTCCTTGGACAAATATCATATTTTCCTTATTTGAATTTTCTGGAAAAAAATAAATACCCTTGCCGCTGCCTTGAATAGCTAGCTTAGCTCAACTTAAACTCTTCAATCTTAGGATAATTCTATCCAAGATAACCTACAACCAATCAAAGTTAATTTAGCGAATTAAAACCAGAATTTTTCCTCTTGTTTTCTCCTTAATTTCGGCCACAATATACTCATGCATATGCCCGAAAATTCTAGCCCTAAATGCTCTCGAACTCCTTTCTTGTTTTAGCCAAAAACAACATGCAAAAGACCTAATTTTTCTTCTCCTAATTTCGTCCAAGAACAAGACTGAAAACCAGCCTCTTTCTTCTCTCTTATTTATGGCCACTTTAACACCCAAAAGGCAGCCACAAACTCCTTCTATTTATTGCTCAAATCGGCCAAGGCAAGACTAGGCAAAAGCTGCCATTTTTCTTGTTGTTTGTTCAAGAGTCTACAACAAGGTGGAACCCTTCTAAACACAAAAACATCTAAACATAACCAATTCTTTTCATCAAATCAGCCACCTATCCTACCCTAAACCTCTCTAATACACGAAAAAACCAGCCGCCTATCCCCCTCCAATATTTCGGCTAGCATACTCCCAAACTCCACCAAAACCAAAATCCATTATCAAGGTAAGCAACTCTTCAACCCTTCATCAACTCTTCTTTAATTCTTCTTCCCTTCTTCTCCTAAATCTTGATCAAAAGGGACTGATTTACCCCGATTTCTTGTGACTTTCTAACAAGGAGATCAAGGTGAACCAACCATCTCTCCTTTTCAAGTGAACTCTACCAATCACCAAGGAGTCACCTTCGCTTCTTTGTTTGGCCTTGCCAAGATTTATTTTGATACTCAATCCCTACTGGTTTAAACGAGTGTGATTTTATTGTGATGTTATTATGTATGGAGTTTAGCATGAAAAGCATGAATAGATGGGATTGTTGAGTTTGATGGTGCAATAATTGATCTAGGCGTATATGGAGTAAAATATTTATATCTTGTTATGTTGAACCTAAATCTATTCTATGTTGGTTAAAGATGAGACCTTTGGATTCAAATGGGGAATTTATGTGGATTTAATGATAGTTGAACATTGGAGTTATCATATTGATGATTTGAATTGAGTATATGCATGTATTGAATGGGAAGCCATTAATTTGCAGTCTAATTTAAGCTACGTTGAGAAACCAATTAAGCTTTTGGATCAAAGTGTCAAGACGTTAAGGAATAAACAGATACCCATGGTGAAGATTTTGTGGGATCATCATGGTACTCAGGATGCTGCGTGGTAAACAGAAGATTGGGTGAAGAGGAAATATCCAAATCTGCTCTAAAGATATAATGCCCTGAATTTCGGGATGGAATATTCTTAAGGGGAAGAGGATGTAATATCCCGATTCAAACCACCATTAGTTCATGGGGAAAGTCATGCATAGCATAGCATTTTATATTGTATTTGATAAATTTGAACTATTTTTTTTTAAGCATATGTGATTTATGTGTTTGATATTTCACAGAGCTATTTATTTGGATATAGTTGTGTTACATGAGGTGGTAGGGTTCTTGTTCATATGGAGTAGAATTTAATGAAAGAATAACGAAATGAGTTGAATTGCATTTATGGCAAATTTATGTGAAGAATATTTACACAAGAATTATTGTGGAATAGTGGTTAGAGCTTGGTATGTATTCCTTCGTGACTTGAGTTTAAATCCCAACTCTTGCAAACCTTTTCCTTCTTATTCCTAATTAAATTTTTTCCCCTATTTTTCCCCCTGTTGGCCGAAATCCTTTGGGCTAGTCGCCACCTTAATTTCCCACCTCCTAAAATATAGGAATGTGATTATTTTGGATTTTTTATTTTGGCCTCCTGCCAGAAGACTCACTCTAACCCTCCAAGACTCGTACCACTAGCCTACCCTTATTGAGTACTCAAACTTTCACCATTAGGTTCAACAATCAATCCCTTATTCACAAACTTTGAATACCTTGGCTTTGCAAAACGTAGTTTTCACATATAGTGTTTTCAAAATGTTTCAGTCATAAAAGAAGGAAAATCGTTTTCAGTTGATTTGACAAAATCATGCAGAGATCAAAATAGCCACATTCTTAATCCTAGTATCACAATAACATGTCATCATCGTTTCAATCATCATGTCGATCATCATTGTACAAAAGACTTGCAAACATATTCGATTTAACAAAACAGTTATGTAGCAACTTACTTGAATAATCCAAATAATCAAACCAAAGCCAATGCTTGCTCGCACTTCCAATTTTTTCCTTATCTAGAATCAATGATTCTATAGTTAGAATCCAAAAATTACATCCACTATCTTTTCATTAAAAGGATTCCCCATGAATTCAATAATCACCTAAATCATCCATAGCATCTAAATGGATTAGTTCATTAAATCACCTCTATAGCTTTCCCTTGCCATGGTACTCATCATTATGCATGCATATAATCAAATCAAGTCATCTATATGATAACTCCAATATTCATCTACCGTCAACTCAATATATTAACCCTATTTGCATAAAAACATCTCATCTTTAACCAACATGCATTAGATCTAGGTTCATCATAGCAATATATAGCCATATTTTACACCATATATGCCCAGTTCAAATATTGCACCATCAAACTTATCTTATCTATTCATGCTTTTCCTGCTGACTTCATGCATAATAGCACCACTATAAACTCAACCTTATTTTAAATAGTAGAGGTTTAAGCCTCAAATACCTCTTTAGCGACACAAATAAGAGCAAATGTGGCGCTTTTGGTGATTGGTTAAGTTCACTTTGAGAAGAAGAGTTATCGGTTCCTTTTGGTCGAAAATCTCCAACAATAGGGAGAAAGAATCAGCCCCTTTTTTACCGTGATTTAGGTGAAGAAAATGAGAAGAATTGAAGATGAGTTGATGAAGGTTGAAAAGTTGCTTACCTTAGGGTTAGTTTTCGAATTTTGGAGTTTGGAGTTGAGATGGCTGAATTCTTGGAGAGGGTTGGCGGCTGGAATTTTCATGTATTGGGGAGGTTTAGGGTTTGATGGGTGGCTGCTTTGATGAAGGAAATAGGTTAGGTTTAGGTGTTTTGATGTTTGGAAGAATTGCACTTTGTTTTGGACTCTTGATCAAGCAACAAGAAAAATGGCAGCGACCTCTTGGTTTGGCCGAAATTTCTCAATGGTTGGAGGGATTTTATGGCTGGATTTTGGTTGCTAAAGTGGCCGAAAATAAGAGAGAAAAAGTGGAAGAGAGTAGGCTGGTTTTCGACTCTAGTCTTGGGAGAAAATAGAAGAAGAAAAATGAGGTCTTTTGGTGCGTTGTTTTTGTCTAAAACAAGAGAGAGTTTGAGAGCAACAAGGCTGAAATTTTTCATGCATGTGTGTGTGTGTGTGTGTATAAAGTGGCCGAAATTTGGAGGAGAGAAAAGAAGAATTTCTAGTGTTATGTTGCTAAAATAAATCTTGATTGGTTGTCGGTTATCTTGGATTGAATTGTACTAAGATTGAAGAGTTCTACTTGAGATAAAATTAGCCATGCTTGTGGCTAGGGCTTTTAATTTTCGAGAAAATTCAAGCAGGAAAACTAGAGTATTAATCCAAGAGATAATTTAGTTAATATTCTAATTTATTCTAGACAAAAATAAGTAATTAAGGGATAATTATATTTAGAGATAAAATCTGATTTTTATTTGATAAAGCTGAAATTTCTTGCCCTCCAAATCCTTATTTTCGAAAATAACATTCCACAAGAGATATTTTCTTAAATTAAAAATTCAACATTATCTCTTTATTTCAAACTAAAATTCTTTAAAGGAAATTAATTTGGGGAGACTTGTCTCCCAATAAAAATAACAGCTAAAATATTGCTTCCAAGATAAATATTTCTACATTTAGTTTCCTTGATAAATCCTTTATATAATAGATTTGGATATTTCAGATTTGGAAATATTTAAAATCCCTAAAAAATTAAGGTAAAATATTAACTAGAAAGTAATAGGAATTTAATTTTCTTTAGTTCTTTTTCTCAAAAAACCAAAATAATCACATTCCCATATTTTAGGAAGTAGGAAACCAAGGTGGCGGCAACCCTAGAATTTTTGGCCAAGAGGAGGAAAAATAGGGAGAAAAAATAAATTAGGGAAAAGAATGAAAAGGTTTGCAAGAGTTGGGATTTGAACTCAAGTCACCAAGGAACACAAACCAAGTTCTAACCACTATTCCACAATTACCCTTGTTTAAATATTCCTCAAATAAATTCCCTTATCTCCTACTCAACTCACTTCATTACTCTTCCATTAAATTCTACTCCATAAGAACAAAAGCTCACCATCTCATTTAACACAGCTAATTCCAAATAAATAAATTCATGCAATATCAAACACATAAATTACGTATACTTCATAAAAATTGTTCAAATCTATCAAATACAATATAAGATGCTATGCTATGCATGACTTTCCCTATGAACAAATGGTGGTTAAAATCGAGGTATTACATGTAGTATTGGTTTTTCTAGAGAATTTAAGTAAAGAAAATAAGATATTTAACCAAGAAATAATTTAATTAATACCCTAAATTACTTTAAATAAAATTAAGCACTTAGAAGATATTTATACATAGAGATAAAATATGGTTTTTAAAAGATAAAGCTGCAATTTCTTTCTCCCCGACTTCTTATTTTTGAAACTGGCATAATCCCAAGAGATATTTGCTTAAGTTAAAAATTCAGCATTATCTCCTTATTTCACGCTAAAATTCTTTAAATAAAATTAATTTAGGGAGACTTTTTTCCTATTAAAAATGGCAGCAAAAATAAAGCTTCCAAGATCGATCCTTCAACCCTCTATGAATTCTTCTTCAATCTTTCTCTTCTTCTTCCCCTAAATGACGACTAAGAGGGACGGACTCATTTCTCGCCTTTTCTGGTGTCTTTCAAACGAAAGGATCTAGGCAAACGAATCACTTCCTCTTCTCAAGTGAACTGAAGCCCGTCACCGACGGGTCATCTTGCATCTTTGATTTAATTCGCTAAGAGGTATTTGAGACTCAATCTCCACTGGTTTAAGTGGATTCAGTATATATATTAATGATATAAGAATGTTGCATATAAGTTTAGCATGAGAAGCATGAATAGATTGGATTGTTGAGTATACAATGGTGCAAATATTGATATGGGCCTATATGGATTAAAGCATTGTTATATCTTGCCATGTGGGATCTTGATCTATGTAGCGCTAGTTAAAGACGAGACCTTTTGATTCAAATGGGTTTATTATGTTGATTTAAGGATAGTTAAATACTGGAGTTATCATATTGATGATTTGAATTAGGTATATGCAAGCTTGATGACGAGTAGCAAGACAAGGGAAGGTTATGCTACAAGAACTGATGAATTAATCTCTTTAGATGCCATGGGCGATTTACGGGATCACGGGGATTCATGTTGCATGAAATGACAGTGGCTAGGCAATGTGCACTGTTGGGATTCTGATTAACGAATTATTGATTTTAGATAAGGAAGGAGTTCGAACTGAGGGCAAAGCAGTTTGACTTTGGTTTAATTATTTGAAATATCTAAGTAATTATTACTTGGGCTGAGAACGTAGTTATTTTGACCTCTAAATGATTTTGTCAAATCACACCTTCCACTGAAAATGGATTTACTTCTTCCTTTGACAAAAATGTTTTCAAAAACTCGATATGAAAACCACGTTTTGAAAAGTCAAGGTATACAGAGTTTGTCAATAAGGGAATTGATTATTGCACATGTTGGCGAGTATTGAGTACTCAATAGGGGTAGGCTAGTGGCACTAGTCTTAAAGGGTTAGAGTGAGTCTTCGGCAGGAGGGCACCTCCAGGAGACGAACTCTGCTCAAAGAGACATCAGTACCAGTTGGTCAGGCCAGTCCGAGCTAGTATACTAGTCCATGTGGACTATATTATCTGGGTTGGACAACCGGTATGTTGGGCGTAGAGATGGAGTATCTCACCCTAGTGGGCGGATCACTCACAGCCCTGTAGCTAACGATTACACTGGGAATCTATCATGACGGAATTCATGATATGGACTGTGACACGCTAACTAAAACCTCCCTTAGTTCATGGGGGAAGGTCATGCATGGCATAGCATTTTATGTATTGCGTTTGATAATTTGAACTGTTTTCATGAATATACGTGACCCATGGGTTTGTTATTGCATGAATTTATTTATTTCGATGTAATTGGGTTTGTTGAGATGGCAGAGCTTTTTGTTTTATCAAGTAGAATTTGTTAGATGGGAAATGAAGTAAGTGGAGTGGAGTTAAAGGAATTTGTTGGAAGAATATTCGCACATGAGTTGTTGTCGTCCAGTGGTTAAGATTTTGTGTTTATCTCTTGGTGACTTGAGTTCAAATCCCAACTCTAGCAAATCTTTGTCTTTCTTTTCCTTAATTTATTTTCTTTTCCCTAATTTCTCAACATCTTGGCCGAAAACCCTTGGGTTGCCGCTATCTTGGAGTTCCAACTCCTAAAATCTGGGAGTGTGATTATCTTAGGTTTATTAGATAAAAAAAGAATTAAAAACAAATTAAATTCCTATATTCACTTAGTATAGTATTTTATCTTAACCTTTTTGGGAAGTTTAAATGTTTCAAAATCTGAATTTTTAAGGTCATTATCTAAGTAATTTATTAAGAAATAAAATATATGAATATATATCCTGAATTTTTTATGGTGGCTGCTACTTTTTATTAGTTGGCGATGAGTCTCCAAATTTTAATTTTCTTTAAAGAATTTTAAATTGAAACAAAGAGATAAATCTGATTATTAGTTTAAGCAATTATCTCTTGGGATTTTGATATTTTCGAAAATAAGTGGTTTGGATAACAAAAATTGCAGCTTTATCTTTTAGAAAAAACCAGATTTTACCATTAAATATAATTCTCTCCTGTGTTTACATAATTTTGTTTAAAGTAATTTAGGGTATCAATCAAGTTATTTATTGGACAATTAACCTATTTTCTTGACTTGAATTTTTTGGAAAAAAATACCAGCTTGGCCTCCACTTTGATAGCTAGTTTAGCTCAACCAAAACTGTTCAAAGTTGTGATAAGTTTATCCAAGAGAACCCTTAGCCAATCAGATTTTTCTTTAGCGAAAGAATATAAAAAATTTCCTTTTCTCTCAACTAACGTTTCGGCCACAATACACTCTCTCACATATGCACGAAAATGCTCTCAAAATCTCTTATTGTTTGGCCTAAACACAACTTGCACAAGTCCTCTTCTGCTCCTCTCAATTTTGGCCAATCCTAGAACAAAAAATACAACCATAAACTTTCTCCAAATTATTGCCCAATTTTGGCCAACCAAGAAGAGGCAAAGCTGCAATTTTCTTGTTGTCTTGTTCAAGAGACCAAAACAAGCTGAAACACTTCAATGCAACTAAACACGAAACTCATCCCCTTCTCTACAATAAACCAGCAAATTAACACACCCTTAACCTCTCTAATACACGACAATAAGCAGCCTCCCATTCTCTCCAATGTTTCGGCCAACGCACACACAAATCCGACCAAAACCGAAATCAACACTCAGGGTAAAACGATCCTTCAACCCTCTATGAATTCTTCTTCAATCTTTCTCTCCTTCTTCCCCTAAATGACAGCTAAGAGGGACAGACTGATTTCTCCCTTTTTCTGGTGACTTTCAAACGAAAGGATCTAGGCGAAAGAATCACTTCCACTTCTCGAGTGAACTGAAGCCCGTAACCGACGAGTCATCTTGCTTCTTTGATTTAATTCGCTAAGAGGTATTCGAGTCTCTATCTCCACTGGTTTAAATGGATTCAGTCTTTATAGTAAAGATATAGGAATGTTGCATATAAGTTTAGCATGAAAAGCATGAATAGATTGGATTGTTGAGTATATAATGGTGCAAATATTGATATGGGCCTATATGGATTAAAGCATTGTTATATCTTGCCATGTTGGATTAAGGTATACGCAGCGCTAGTTAAAGACGTGACCTTTTGATTCAAATGGGTTTATTATGTTGATTTAAGGATAGTTAAATACTGGAGTTATCATATTGATGATTTGAATTAGGTATATGCTTGCTCGATGACGAGAAGCATAACAAGGGAAGGTTATGTTACACGAACTGATGAATTAATCTCTTTACATGCCATGGGCGATTTACGGGATCACGGGGATTCATGTTGCATGAAATGACAGTGGCTAGGCAATGTGCACTGTAGGGATTCTGATTAAAGAATTATTGATTTTAGATAAGGAAGGAGTTCGAACTGAGGGCAAAGCAGTTTGACTTTGGTTTAATTATTTGAAATATCCAAGTAATTATTACTTGGGTTGAGAACGTGGTTATTTTGACCTCTAAATGATTTTGTCAAATCACAACTTCCACTAAAAATGGATTTACTTCTTCCTTTGACTAAAATGTTTTGAAAAACTGGATATGAAAACCACGTTTTGAAAAGTCAAAGTATACAGAGTTTGCCAATAAGGGAATTGATTATTGCACCTGTTGGCGAGTGTTGAGTACTCAATAGGGGTAGGCTAGTGGTACTAGTCTTGAAGGGTTAGAGTGAGTCTTCTGGCAGGAGGGCACCTCCAGGAGACGAACTCTGCACAAAGAGACGTCAGTACCGGTTGGTCTGGCCAGTACGAGCAAGTATACTAGTCCATGTGGACAATATTATCTGGGTTGGACAACCGGTATGTTGGGCGTAGAGATGAAGTATCTCACCCTAGTGTGCGGATCACTCACTACCCTGTTGCTAACAATTACACTGGGAAGCTATCATGATGGAATTCATGATATGGACTATGACACCCTAACCAAAACCTCCCTTAGTTCATGGGGAAGGTCATGCATGGCATAGCATTTTATGTATTGCGTTTGATAATTTGAACTCTTTTCACGAATATACGTGACCCATGGGTTTGTTATTGCATGAATTTATTTATTTGGATGTAATTGGGTTTGTTGAGATGGCAGAGCTTTTTGTTTTATCGAGTAGAATTTGTTAGAAGGGAAATGAAGTAAGTGGAGTGGAGTTAAGGGAATTTGTTGGAAGAATATTCGCACATGAGTTGTTGTCGTCCAGTGGTTAAGATTTGGTGTTTATCTCTTGGTGACTTGAGTTCAAATCCCAACTCTAGCAAATCTTTGTCTTTCTTTTCCTTAATTTATTTTCTTTTCCCTAATTTCTCAACATCTTGGCCGAAAACCCTCGGGTTGCCGCTATCTTGGAGTTCCAACTCCTGAAATCTGGGAGTGTGATTATCTTAGGTTTATTAGATAAAAAAAGAATTAAAAACAAATTAAATTCCTATATTCACTTAGTATAGTATTTTATCTTAACCTTTTTGGGAAGTTTAAATGTTTCAAAATCTGAATTTTTAAGGTCATTACCTAAGTAATTTATTAAGAAATAAAATATATGAATATATATCCTGAATTTTTTATGGTGGCTGCTACTTTTTATTAGTTGGCGATGAGTCTCCAAATTTTAATTTTCTTTAAAGAATTTTAAATTGAAACAAAGAGATAAATCTGATTATTAGTTTAAGCAATTATCTCTTGGGATTCTGATATTTTCGAAAATAAGTGGTTTGGATAACAAAAATTGCAGCTTTATCTTTTAGAAAATACCAGATTTTACCATTAAATATAATTCTCTCCTGTGTTTACATAATTTTGTTTAAAGTAATTTAGGGTATCAATCAAGTTATTTATTGGACAATTAACCTATTTTCTTAGCTGGTATTTTTTGGAAAAAAATTAACAGCTAGGCCTCCACATTAATAGCTAGTTTTGCTCAACCAAAACTCTTCAAAGTTGTGATAAGTTTATCCAAGAGAACCTTTAACCAATCAGATTTTTCTTTAGCGAAAGAATATAAAAAATTTCCTTCTCTCTCTACCAAAGTTTCGGCCACAATACACTCTCTCACAC
Source organism: Voacanga thouarsii (assembly GCA_026120185.1). NCBI lineage: Eukaryota > Viridiplantae > Streptophyta > Magnoliopsida > Gentianales > Apocynaceae > Voacanga > Voacanga thouarsii. Next base: position 46,940 of record JANUWF010000205.1, read on the forward strand.
ATGCACGAAAATGCTCTCAAAATCTCTTATTGTTTTGCCTAAACACAACTTACACAAGTCCTCTTTTGCTCCTCTCAATTTCGACCAATGCTAGAGCCAAAAATACAACCGTAAACATCTCCAAATCATTGCCCAATTTTGGCCAACCAAGAAGTGGCAAAGCCGCAATTTTCTTGTTGTCTTGTTCAAGAGACCAAAATAAGGTGAAACACTTCAATACAAGAAAACACCTAAACTCATCCCCTTCTCTCCAACAAACTAGCAAATTAACACACCCTTAACCTCTCTAATACACGACAATAAGCAGACTCCCATTCCGTCCATTGTTTCGGCCAGCGCACACACAAATCCGACCAAAACCGAAATCAACTCTCAAGGTAAAACGATCCTTCAACCCTCTATGAATTCTTCTTCAATCTTTCTAATCTTCTTCCCCTAAATGACGGCTAAGAAGGACGGACAGATTTCTCCCTTTTTCTGGTGACATTCAAACGAAAGGATCTAGGCGAACGAATCACTTCCACTTCTCGAGTGAACTGAAGCCCGTAACCGACGAGTCATCTTGCTTCTTTGATTTAATTCGCTAAGAGGTATTCGAGTCTCTATCTCCACTGGTTTAAATAGATTCAGTCTTTATAGTATCGATATAGGAATGTTGCATATAAGTTTAGCATGAAAAGCATGAATAGATTGGATTGTTGAGTATATAATGGTGAAAATATTGATATGGGCCTATATGGATTAAAGCATTGTTTTATCTTGCTATGTTGGATTTAGGTATACGCAGCGCTAGTTAAAGACGAGACCTTTTGATTCAAATGGGTTTATTATGTTGATTTAAGGATAGTTAAATACTGGAGTTATCATATTGATGATTTGAATTAGGTATGTACATGCTTGATGACGAGTAGCTTGACAAGGGAAGGTTATGTTACACGAACTGATGAATTAATCTCTTTACATGCCATGGGCGATTTACGGGATCACGGGGATTCATGTTGCATGAAATGACAGTGGCTAGGCAATGTGCACTGTTGGGATTCTGATTAAAGAATTATTGATTTTAGATAAGGAAGGAGTTTGAACTGAGGGCAAAGCAGTTTGACTTTGGTTTAATTATTTGAAATATCCAAGTAATTATTACTTGGGCTGAGAACGTGGTTATTTTGACCTCTAAATGATTTTGTCAAGTCACAACTTCCACTAAAAATGGATTTACTTCTTCCTTTGACTAAAACGTTTTGAAAAACTCGATATGAAAACCACGTTTTGAAAAGTCAAAGTATACAGAGTTTGTCAAAAAGGGAATTGATTATTGCACCTATTGCCGAGTGTTGAGTACTCAATAGGGGTAGGCAAGTGGTACTAGTCTTGATGGGTTAGAGTGAGTCTTCTGGCAGGAGGGCACCTCCAGGAGACGAACTCTGCACAAAGAGACGTCAGTACCAGTTGGTCTGGCCAGACCGAGGTAGTATACTAACCCTTGTGGACTATATTATCTGGGTTGGACAACCGGTATGTTGGGCGTAGAGATGGAGTATCTCACCCTAGTGTGCGGATCACTCACTACCCTGATGCTAACAATTACACTGGGAAGCTATCATGATGGAATTCATGATATGGACTATGACACCCTAAACAAAACCTCCCTTAGTTCGTGGGGAAGGTCATGCATGGCATAGCATTTTATATATTGCGTTTGATAATTTGAATCTGTTTTCACGAATATACGTGACCCATGGGTTTGTTATAGCATGAATTTATTTATTTGGATGTAATTGGGTTTGTTGAGATGGCAGAGCTTTTTGTTTTATCGAGTAGAATTTATTAGAAGGGAAATGAAGTAAGTGGTGTGGAGTTACGGGAATTTGTTGGAAGAATATTCGCACATGAGTTGTTGTCGTCCAGTGGTTAAGATTTGGTGTTTATCTCTTGGTGACTTGAGTTCAAATCCCAACACTTGCAAATATTTTCCTTTCTTTTCCTTGATTTATTATCTTTTCCCTAATTTCTCTAAATCTTGGCCGAAAACCCTCGGGTTGCCGCTATCCTAGATATAGGAATGGATTCAGTCTTTATAGTAAAGATATAGGAATGTTGCATATAAGTTTAGCATGAAAAGCATGAATAGATTGGATTGTTGAGTATATAATGGTGCAAATATTGATATGGGCCTATATGGATCAAAGCATTGTTATATCTTTCCTTGGTGGATTTAGGTATACGCAGCGCTAGTTAAAGACGAGACCTTTTGATTCAAATGGGTTTATTATGTTGATTTAAGGATAGTTAAATACTGGAGTTGTCATATTGATGATTTGAATTAGGTATATGCATGCTTGGTGACGAGTAGCATGACAAGGGAAGGTTATGTTACACGAACTGATGAATTAATCTCTTTAGATGCATTGGGCGATTTACGGGATCACGGGGATTCATGTTGCATGAAATGACAGTGGCTAGGCAATGTGCATTGTTGGGATTCTGATTAAGGAATTATTGATATAGGAATAAGGAAGGAGTTCGAACTGATGGCAAAGCAGTTTGACTTTGGTTTAATTATTTGAAATATCCAAGTAATTATTACTTGGGCTGAGAACGTGGTTATTTTGACCTCTAAATGATTTTGTCAAATCACAACTTCCACTGAAAATGGATTTACTTCTTCCTTTGACTAAAACGTTTTGAAAAACTCGATATGAAAACCACGTTTGGAAAAGTCAAGGTATACAGAGGTTGTCAATACGGGAATTGATTGTTGCACCTGTTGACGAGTGTTGAGTTGTTGTGGTCCAGTAGTTAAGATTTGGTGTTTATCTCTTGGTGACTTGAGTTCAAATCCCAACTCTTGCAAATCTATTTTTTTGTTTTCCTTGATATATTTTCTATTCCCTAATTTCTCTACATCTTAGCCGAAAACCCTCGAGTTGCCGCTATCCTAGAGTTCCAACTCCTAAAATCTGGGAGTGTGATTATCTTAGGTTTATTAGATATAAAAAGAATTAAAAACAAATAAAATTCCTATTATCACTTAGTTTAATATTTTATCTTAACCTTTTTGGGAATTCTAAATGTTTCAAAATCTGAATTTTTAAGGTCATTATCTAAGTAATTTAATCAGGAATAAAATATACGAATATATATCCTGAATTTTTTATGGTGGCTGCTACGTTTTATTAGTTGGCGATGAGTCTCCAAAATTTAATTTTCTTTAAAGAATTTTAAATTGAAACAAAGAGATAAATCTGATTATTAGTTTAAGCAATTATCTCTTGGGATTTTGATATTTTCGAAAATAAGTGGTTTGGATAACAAAAATTGCAGCTTTATCTTTTAGAAAATACTAGACTTTACCATTAAATATAATTCTCTCCTGTGTTTACATAATTTTGTTTAAAGTAATTTAGGGTATCAATCAAGTTATTTATTGGACAATTAACCTATTTTCTTGACTTGAATTTCTCAGAAAAAAATACCAGCCTGGCCTCCCCTTTGATAGTTAGTTTAGCTCAACCAAAACTCTTCAAAGTTGTGATAAGTTTATCCAAGAGCACCCTTAACCAATCAGATTTTTCTTTAGCGAAAGAATATAAAAAATTTCCTTTTCTCTCTACCAACGTTTCGGCCACAATACACTCTCTCACATATGCACGAAAATGCTCTCAAAATCTCTTATAGTTTGGCCAAAACACAACTTGCACAAGACCTCTTTTGCTCCTCTCAATTTCGGCCAATCCTAGAACAAAAAATACCACCATAAACTTCTCCAAATCATTGCCCAATTTAGGTGTTTTGTTGTATTGAAGTGTTTCACCTAGTGGGCGGAACACTCACTGCTCTGTAGCAAACGATTACACTGGGAAGCTATCATGATGGAATTCATGATATGGACTGTGACACCCTAACTAAAACCTCCCTTAGTTCGTGGGGAAGGTCATGCATGTCATAGCATTTTATGCATGGCGTTTGATAATTTGAACTGTTTTCACGAATATACGTGACCCATGGGTTTGTTATTGCATGAATTTATTTATTTGGATGTAATTGGTTTTGTTGAGATGGTAGAGCTTTTTGTTTTATCGAGTAGAATTTATTAGAAGGGAAATGAAGTAAGTGGTGCGGAGTTAAGGGAATTTGTTGGAAGAATATTTGCACATGAGTTGTTGTGGTCCAGTAGTAAAGATTTGGTGTTTATCTCTTGGTGACTTGAGTTCAAATCCCAACTCTTGCAAATCTTTGTCTTTCTTTTCCTTAATTTATTTTCTTTTCCCTAATTTCTCTACATCTTGGCCGAAAAGCCTCGTGTTGCCGCTATCTTGGTGTTCCAACTCCTAAAATCTGAGAGTGTGATTATCTTAGGTTTATTAGATAAAAAAAAGAATTGAAAACAAATTAAATTCCTATTATCACTTAGTTTAGTATTTTGTCTTAACCTGTTTGGGAATTTTAAACGTTTCAAAATCTGAATTTTTAAGGTCATTATCTAAGAAATTTATTAAGAAATAAAATATACGAATATATATCCTGAATTTTTTATGGTGGCTGCTACTTTTTATTAGTTGGCGATGAGTCTCCAAAATTTAATTTTATTTAAAGAATTTTAAATTGAAACAAAGAGACTAATCTGATTATTAGTCTAAGCAATTATCTCTTGGGATTTTGATATTTTCGAAAATAAGTGGTTTGGATAACAAAAATTGCAGCTTTATCTTTTAGAAAATACTAGATTTTACCATTAAATATAATTCTCTCCTGTGTTTACATAATTTTGTTTAAAGTAATTTAGGGTATCAATCAAGTTATTTGTTGGACAATTAACCAATTTTCTTGACTTGAATTTTTTGGAAAAAAATACCAGCCTGGCCTCCACTTTGATAGATAGTTTAGGTCAACCAAAACTGTTCAAAGTTGTGATAAGTTTATCCAAGAGAACCCTTAACCAATCAGATTTTTCTTTCGCGAAAGAATATAAAAAATTTCCTTTTCTATCTACCAACGTTTCGGCCACAATACACTCTCTCACATATGCACGAAAATGCTCTCAAAATCTCTTATTGTTTGGCCTAAACACAACTTGCACGAGACCACTTTTGCTCCTCTCAATTTCAGCCAATCCTAGAACCAAAAATACAACCATAAACTTCTCCAAATCATTGTCCAATTTAGGTGTTTTGTTGTATTGAAGTGTTTCTCCTTGTTTTGGTCTCTTGAACAAGACAACAAGAAAATTGCTGCTTTGCCTCTTCTTGGTTGGCCAATTTGAAAAGACAAGGTTTACAGAGTTTGTCAATAAGGGAATTGATTATTTCACCTGTTGGCGAGTGTTTAGTACTCAATAGGGGTAGGCTAATAGTACTAGTCTTGGAGGGTTAGAGTGAGTCTTCTGGCTGGAGGGAACCTCCAGGAGACGAACTCTGCTCAAAGAGACGTCAGTACCAGTTGGTCAGGCCAGTCTGAGCTAGTATACTAGTCCATGTCGACTACATCATTTGGGTTGGACAACCGGTATGTTGGGTGTAGAGGTGGAGTATCCCACCCTAGTGGGCGGATCACTCACTGCCCTGTAGCAAACGATTACACTGGGAAGCAATCGTGATGGAATTCATGATATGAACTGTGACACCATAACTATAACCTCCCTTAGTTCGTGGGGAAGGTCATGCATGGCATAGCATTTTATGTATTGCGTTTGATAATTTGAACTGTTTTCATGAATATACGTGACCCATGGGTTTGTTATTACATGAATTTATTTATTTGGATGTAATTGGGTTTGTTGAGATGGCAGAGCTTTTTGTTTTATCGAGTAGAATTTATTAGAAGGGAAATGAAGTAAGTGGAGCGGAGTTAAGGGAATTTGTTGGAAGAATATTCGCACATAAGTTGTTGTGGTCCAGTAGTTAAGATTTGGTGTTTTTCTCTTGGTGACTTGAGTTCAAATCCCAACTCTTGCAAATCTTTTTTTTTTTTTCCTTGATTTATTTTCTTTTCCCTAATTTCTCTGCATCTTGGCCGAAAAACCTTGGGTTGCCGCTATCTTGGAGTTCCAACTCCGAAAATCTGGGAGTGTGATTATCTTAGGTTTATTAGTTATAAAAAGAATTAAAAATAAATAAAATTCCTATTATCACTTAGTTTAATATTTTATCTTAACCTTTTTGGGAATTTTAAATGTTTCAAAATCTGAATTTTTAAGCTCTTTATCTATGTAATTTATTAAGAAATAAAATATACGAATATTTATCCTGAATTTTTTATGGTGGCTGCTACTTTTTATTAGTTGGCGATGAGTCTCCAAAATTTAATTTTCTTTAATGAATTTTAAATTGAAACAAAGAGATAAATTTGATTATTAGTTTAAGCAATTATCTCTTGGGATTTTGATATTTTCGAAAATAAGTGGTTTGGATAACAAAAATTGCAGCTTTATCTTTTAGAAAATACCAGATTTACCATTAAATATTATTATCTCCTGTGTTTACATAATTTTGTTTAAAGTAATTTAGGGTATCAGTCAAGTTATTTATTGGACAATTAACCAATTTTCTTGACTTGAATTTTTTGGAAAAAAATACCAGCCTGGCCTCCACTTTGATAGCTAGTTTAGCTCAACCAAAACTGTTCAAAGTTGTGATAAGTTTATCCAAGAGAACCCATAACCAATCAGATTTTTCTTTACAGAAAGAATATAAATAATTTCCTTTTCTATCAACCAACGTTTCGGCCACAATACACTCTCTCACATATGCACGAAAATGCTCTCAAAATCTCTTATTGTTTGGCCTAAACACAACTTGCACAAGACCTCCTTAGTTCCTCTCAATTTCGACCAATCCTTGAACCAAAAATACAACCGTAAACTTCTCCAAATCATTGCAAAATTTTGGCCAACCAAGAAGAGGCAAAGCTGCAATTTTCTTGTTGTCATGTTCAGGAGACCAAAATAAGGTGAAACACTTCAATACAACAAAACACCTAAACTCATCCTCTTCTCTCCAACAAACCAGCAAATTAACACACCCTTAACCTCTCAAATACACGAATATAAGCAGCCTCCCATTCTCTCCAATGTTTCGGTTAGTGCACACACAAATCCAACCAAAACCGAAATCAACTCTCAAGGTAAAATGATCCTTCAACCCTCTATGAATTCTTCTTCAATCCTTCTCTTACTCTTCCCCTAAATGACGGCTAAGAAGGATGGACTGATTTCTCACTTTTTCTGGTGACTTTCAAACGAAAGGATCAAGGCAAACAAATCACTTCCTCTTCTTTAGTGAACTGAAGCCCGTCACCGTCAGGCCATCTTGCTTCTTTGATTTAATTCGCTAAGAGGTATTCGAGACTCTATCTCCCCGGTTTAAATGGATTCAGTCTTTATAGTTAAGATATAGGAATGTTGCATATAAGTTTAGCATGAAAAGCATGAATAGAATGGATTGTTAAGTCTATAATAGTGCAAATATTGATATGGGCCTGTATGGATTAAAGCATTGTTATATCTTGCCATGTTAGATTAAGGTATACGCAGCACTAATAAAAGACGAGACCATTTGATTCAAATAGGTTTATTATGTTGATTTAAGGATAGTTAAATACTGGAGTTATCATATTGATGATTTGAATTAGGTATGTACATGCTTGATGACGAGTAGCATGACAAGGGAAGGTTATGTTACACGAACTGATGAATTAATCTCTTTAGATGCCATGGGAGATTTACGGGATCACGGGGATTCATGTTGCATGAAATGACAGTGGCTAGGCAATGTGCACTGTTGGGATTCTGATTAAAGAATTATTGATTTTAGATAAGGAAGGAGTTCAAACTGAGGGCAAAGCAGTTTGACTTTGGTTTAATTATTTGAAATATCCAAGTAATTATTACTTGGGCTGACAACGTGGTTATTTTGACCTCTAAAAGATTTTGTCAAATCACAACTTCCACTAAAAATGGATTTACTTCTTCCTTTGACTAAAACGTTATGAAAAACTCGATATGAAAACCACGTTTTGAATAGTCAAGGTATACAGAGTTTGTCAATAAGGGAATTGATTATTGCACCTATTGGCGAGTGTTGAGTACTCAATAGGGGTAGGCTAGTGGTACTAGTCTTGAAGGGTTAGAGTGAGTCTTCTGGCAGGAGGGAACCTCCAAGAGACGAACTCTGCTCAAAGAGACGTCAATACCAGTTGGCCAGGCCAGTCCGAGCGAGTATACAAGTCCATGTGGACTATATTATTTGGGTTGGACAACCGGTATGTTGGGCGTAGAGATGGAGTATCTCACCCTAGTGGGCGGATCACTCACTGCCCTGTGGCTAACGATTACACTGGGAATCTATCATGATGGAATTCATGATATGGACTGTGACACCCTAACTAAAACCTCTCGTAGTTCGTGGGGGAAGGTCATGCATGGCAGAGCATTTCATGTATTGCGTTTGATAATTTGAACTGTTTTCACGAATATACGTGACCCATGGGTTTGTTATTGCATGAATTTATTTATTTGGATGTAATTGGGTTTGTTGACATGGCAGAGCTTTTTGTTTTATCGAGTAGAATTTATTAGAAGCGAAATGAAGTAAGTGGAGCGGAGTTAAGGGAATTTGTTGGAAGAATATTCGCACATGAGTTGTTGTCGTCCAGTAGTTAAGATTTGGTGTTTATCCCTTGGTGACTTGAGTTCAAATTCCAACTCTTGCAAATTTTATTTCTCCTTGATTTATTTTCTTTTCCCTAATTTCTCTACATCTGGGCCAAAAACCCTAGGGTTGCCGCTATCTTGGAGTTCCAACTCCTAAAATCTGGGAGTGTGATTATCTTAGGTTTATTAGATAAAAAAAGAATTAAAAACAAATTAAATTCCTATATTCACTTAGTATAGTATTTTATCTTAACCTTTTTGGGAAGTTTAAATGTTTCAAAATCTGAATTTTTAAGGTCATTATCTAAGTAATTTATTTAGAAAAAAAATATACGAATATATATCCTGAATTTTTTATGGTGGCTGCTACTTTTTATTAGTTAGCGATGAGTCTCCAAATTTTAATTTTCTTTAAAGAATTTTAAATTTAAACAAAGAGATAAATCTGATTATTAGTTTAAGCAATTATCTCTTGGGATTTTGATATTTTCGAAAATAAGTGGTTTGGATAACAAAAATTGCAGCTTTATCTTTTAGAAAATACCAGATTTTACCATTAAATATAATTCTCTCATGTGTTTACATAATTTTGTTTAATGTAATTTAGGGTATCAATCAAGTTATTTATTGGACAATTAACCTATTTTCTTGACTTGAATTTTTTGGAAAAAAATACCAGCCTGGCCTCCACTTTGATAGCTAGTTTAGCTCAACCAAAACTGTTCAAAGTTGTGATAAGTTTATCCAAGAGAACCCATAACCAATCAAATTTTTCTTTACAGAAAGAATATAAATAATTTCCTTTTCTATCAACCAACGTTTCGGCCACAATACACTCTCTCACATATGCACGAAAATGCTCTCAAAATCTCTTATTGTTTGGCCTAAACACAACTTGCACGAGACCTCTTTTGCTCCTATCAATTTCGGCCAATCCCAGAACCAAAAATACAACCATAAACTTCTCCAAATCATTGCCCAATTTAGATGTTTTGTTGTATTGAAGTGTTTCACCTTGTTTTGGTCTCTTGAACAAGACAACAAGAAAATTGCTGCTTCGCCTCTTCTTAGTTGGCAAATTTGAAAAGACAAGGTATACAGAGTTTGTCAATAAGGGAATTGATTATTGCACCTGTTGACGAGTGTTGAGTACTCAATAGGGGTAGGCTAGTAGTACTAGCCTTGGAGGGTTAGAGTGAGTCTTCTGGCAGGAGGGCACCTCCAGGAGACGAACTCTGCTCAAAGAGACGTCAGTACCAGTTGGTCAGGCCAGTCCGAACTAGTATACTAGTCCATGTGGACTATATTATCTGGGTTGGACAACTGGTATGTTGGGCGTAGAGATGGAGTATCTCACCCAAGTGGGCGGATCACTCACTGCCCTGTAACAAACGATTACACCGGGAAGCTATCATGATGGAATTCATGATATGGACTTTGACACCCTAACTAAAACCTCCCTTAGTTCGTGGGGAAGGTCATGCATGGCATAGCATTTTATGTATTGCGTTTGATAATTTGAACTGTTTTCACGAATATACGTGACCCATAGGTTAGTTATTGCATGAATTTATTTATTTGGATGTAATTGGGTTTTTAAAGATGGCAGAGCATTTTGTGTTATCGAGTAGAATTTGTTAGAAGGGAAATGAAGTAGGTGGAGTGGAGTTAAGGGAATTTGTTGGAAGAATATTCGCACATGAGTTGTTGTGGTCCAGTGGTTAAGATTTGGTGTTTATCTCTTGGTGACTTGAGTTCAAATCCCAACTCTAGCAAATCTTTGTCTGTCTTTTCCTTGATTTATTTTCTTTTCCCTAATTTCTCTACATCTTGGCCGAAAACCCTCGGGTTGCCGCTATCTTGGAGTTCCAACTCCTAAAATCTGGGAGTGTGATTATCTTAGGTTTATTAGATAAAAAAAGAATTAAAAACAAATTAAATTCCTATTATCACTTAGTTTAGTATTTTATCTTAACCTTTTTTGGAATTTTAAATGTTTCAAAATCTGAATTTTTAAGTTCATTATCGAAGTAATTTATTAGGAAATAAAATATACGAATATATATCCTGAATTTTTTATGGTGGCTGCTACTTTTTATTAGTTGGCGATGAGTCTCCAAAATTTAATTTTCTTTAATGAATTTTAACTTGAAATAAAGAGATAAATCTGATTATTAGTTTAGAAATTATCTCTTGGGATTTTTATACTTCCGAAAATAAGTGGTTTGGATAACAAAAATTGCAGCTTTATCATTTAGAAAATACCAGATTTTACCATTAAATATAATTCTCTCCTGTGTTTACATAATTTTGTTTAAAGTAATTTAGGGTATCAATCAAGTTATTTATTGGACAATTAACCTATTTTCTTGACTTGAATTTTTTGTAAAAAAATACCAGCCTGGCCTCCACTTTGATAGCTAGTTTAGCTCAACCAAAACTCTTCAAAGTTGTGACAAGTTTATCCAAGAGAACCTTTAACCGATCAGATTTTTCTTTAGCGAAAGAATATAAAAAATTTCCTTTTCTCTCTACCAACGTTTCAGCCACAATACACACTCTCACATATGCACGAAAATGCTTTCAAAATCTCTTATAGTTTGGCCTAAACACAACTTGCAAAAGACCTCTTTTGCTCCTCTCAATTTCGGCCAATCCTAGAACAAAAAATACAACCATAAACTTCTCCAAATCATTGCCCAATTTAGGTGTTTTGTTGTATTGAAGTGTTTCACCTTGTTTTGGTCTCTTGAACAAGACAACAAGAAAATTGCTGCTTTGCCTCTTCTTGGTTGGCCAATTTGTAAAGACAACGTATACAGAGTTTGTCAATAAGGGAATGGATTATTGCACCTGCTGGCAAGTGTTGAGTACTCAATAGGGGTAGGCTAGTAGTACTAATCTTGGAGGGTTAGAGTGAGTCTTCTGGCAGGAGGGCACCTCCAGGAGACGAACTCTGCTCAAAGAGACGTCTGTGCCAGTTGGTCAGGCCAGTCCGAGCTAGTATACTAGTCCACGTGGACTATATTATCTGGGTTGGACAACCGGTATGTTGGGTGTAGAGATGGAGTATTTCACCCTGGTCGGCGGATCACTCACTGCCCTGTAGCAAACGATTACACTGGCAAGCTATCATGATGGAATTCATGATATGGACTGTGACACCCTAACAAAAACCTCCCTTAGCTCGTGGGGAAGGTCATGCATGGCATAGCATTTTATGTATTGCGTTTGATAATTTGAACTGTTTTCACGAATATACGTGACCCATAGGTTTGTTATTGCATGTATTTATTTATTTGGATGTAATTGGGTTTGTAATGATGGCCGAGCTTTTTGTGTTATCGAGTTGAATTTGTTAGAAGGGAAATGAAGTAAGTGGAGTGGAGTTAAGGGAATTTGTTGGAAGAATATTCGCACATGAGTTGTTGTGGTCCAGTGGTTAAGATTTGGTGTTTATCTCTTGGTGACTTGAGTTCAAATCCCAACTCTAGCAAATCTTTGTCTTTCTTTTCCTTAATTTATTTTCTTTTCCCTAATTTCTCTACATCTTGGCCGAAAAAACCTCGTGTTGCCGCTATCTTGGTGTTCCAACTCCTAAAATCTGGGAGTGTGATTATCTTAGGTTTATTAGATAAAAAAAGAATTAAAAACAAATTAAATTCCTATTATCACTTAGTTTAGTATTTTATCTTAACCTTTTTGGAAATTTTAAATGTTTAAAAATCTGAATTTTTAAGGTCATTATCAAAGTAATTTATTAAGAAATAAAATATACGAATATATATCCTGAATTTTTTTATGGTGGCTGCTACTTTTTATTAGTTGGCGATGAGTATCCAAAATTTAATTTTCTTAAATGAATTTTAATTTCAAACAAAGAGATAAATCTGATTATTAGTTTAAGCAATTATCTCTTGGGAATTTGATATTTTCGAAAATAAGTGGTTTGGATAACAAAAATTGCAGCTTCATCTTTTAGAAAATACCAGATTTTACCATTAAATATAATTCTCTCCTGTGTTTACATAATTTTGTTTAAAGTAATTTAGGGTATCAATCAAGTTATTTATTGGACAATTAACCTATTTTCTTGACTTGAATTTTTTGGAAAAAAATACCAGCCTGGCCTCCACTTTGATAGCTAGCTTAGCTCAACCAAAACTCTTCAAAGTTGTGATAAGTTTCTCCAAGAGAACCCTTAACCAATCAGATTTTTCTTTAGCGAAAGAATATAAAAAATTTCCTTTTTTCTCTACCAACGTTTCGGCCACAATACACTCTCTCACATATGCACGAAAATGTTCTCAAAATCTCTTATTGTTTGGCCTAAACACAACTTGCACAAGACCCCTTTTGCTCCTCTCAATTTCGGCCAATCCTTGAACCAAAAATACAACCACAAACTTCTCCAAATCATTGCCCAATTTAGGTTTTTTGTTGTATTGAAGTGTTTCACCTTGTTTTGGTCTCTTGAACAAGACAACAAGAAAATTGCTGCTTTGCCTCTTCTTGGTCGGCCAATTCGAAAAGACAAGGTATACAGAGTTTGTCAATAAGGGAATTGATTATTGCACCTGTTTGCGAGTGTTGAGTACTCAATAGGGGTAAGCTAGTAGTACTAGTCTTGGAGGGTTAGAGTGAGTCTTCTGGCAGGAAGGCACCTCCAGGAGACGAACTCTGCTCAAAGAAACGTCAGTGCCAGTTGGTCAGGCCAGTCCGAGCTAGTATACTAGTCCATGTGGACTATATTATCTGGGTTGGACAACCGGTATGTTGGGTGTAGAGATGGGGTATATCCCCCTAGTGGGCGGATCACTCACTGCCCTGTAGCAAACGATTACACTGGGAAGCTATCATGATGGAATTCATGATATGGACTGTGACACCCTAACTAAAACCTCCCTTAGTTCGTGGGGAAGGTCATGCATGGCATAGCATTTTATGCATTGCGTTTGATAATTTGAACTGTTTTCACGAATATACGTGACCCATGGGTTTGTTATTGCATGAATTTATTTATTTGGATGTAATTGGGTTTGTTGAGATGGCAGAGCTTTTTGTTTTATCAAGTAGAATTTACTAGAAGGGAAATGAACTAAGTGGAGCGGAGTTAAGGGAATTTGTTGGAAGAATATTCGCACATGAGTTGTTGTGGTCCAGTAGTTAAGATTTGGTGTTTATCTCTTGGTGACCTGAGTTCAAATCCCAACTCTTGCAAATCTTTGTCTTTCTTTTCCTTAATTTATTTTCTTTTCCCTAATTTCTCTACATCTTGGCCGAAAACCCTCTGGTTGCCGCTATCTTGGAGTTCCAACTCCTAAAATCTGGGAGTGTGATTATCTTAGGTTTATTAGATATGAAAAGAATTAAAAACAAATTAAATTCCTTTTATCACTTAGTTTAGTATTTTATCTTAACCTTTTTGGGAATTTTAAATGTTTCAAAATCTGAATTTTTAAGGTCATTATCTAAGTAATTTATTAAGAAATAAAATATAGGACTATATATCCTGAATTTTTTTATGGTGGCTGCTACTTTTTATTAGTTGGCGATGAGTCTCCAAAATTTAATTTTCTTTAATGAATTTTAAATTGAAATAAAGAGATAAATCTGATTATTAGTTTAAGCAATTATCTCTTGGGATTTTGATATTTTCGAAAATAAGGGGTTTGGATAACAAAAATTGCAGCTTTATCTCTTAGAAAATACCAGATTTTACCATTAAATATAATTCTCTCCTGTGTTTACATAATTTTGTTTAAAGTAATTTAGGGTATCAATCAAGTTTTTTATTGGACAATTAACCTATTTTGTTGACTTGAATTTTTTGGAAAAAAATACCAGCCTGGCCTCCACTTTGATAGCTAGTTTAGCTCAACCAAAACACTTCAAAGTTGTGATAAGTTTATCCACGAGAACCCTTAACCAATCAGATTTTTCTTTAGTGAAAGAATATAAAAAATTTCCTTTTCTCTCTACCAACGTTTCGGCCACAATACACTCTCTCACACATGCACGAAAATGCTCTCAAAATCTCTTATTGTTTGGCCAAAAGACAACTTGCACAAGACCTCTTTTGCTCCTCTCAATTTTGGCCAATCATAGAACCAAAAATACAACCATAATCTTTCTCCAAATCATTGCCCAATTTTGGCCAACCAAGAAGCGGCAAAGCTGCAATTTTCTTGTTGTCTTGTTCAAGAGACCAAAACAAGCTGAAACACTTTAATACAACAAAACACCTAAACTCATCCCCTTCTCTCCAACAAACCAGCAAATTAACACACCCTTAACCTCTCTAATACACGACAATAGGCAGCCTCCCATTCTCTCCAATGTTTCGGCCAGCGCACACACAAATCTGACCAAAACCGAAATCAACTCTCAAGGTAAAACGATTCTTCAACCCTCTATGAATTCTTCTTCAATCTTTCTCTCCTTCTTCCCCTAAATGACGGCTAAGAGGGACGGACTGATTTCTCCCTTTATCTGGTGACTTTCAAACTAAAGGATCTAGGCGAACGAATCACTTCCTCTTCTCAAGTAAACTGAAGCGCGTCACCGACGGGTCATCTTGCTTCTTTGATTTAATTTGCTAAGAGGTATTCGAGACTCTATCTCCACTGGTTTAAATGGATTCAGTCTTTATAGTAAAGATATAGGAATGTTGAATATAAGTTTAGCATGAAAAGCATGAATAGATTGGATTGTAGAGTATATAATGGTGCAAATATTGATATGGGCCTATTTGGATTAAAGCATTGTTATATCTTGCCATGTTGGATTTAGGTATACGCAGCGCTAGCTAAAGACGAGACCTTTTGATTCAAATGGGTTTATTATGTTGATTTAAGGATAGTTAAATACTGGACTTATCATATTGATGATTTGAATTAGGTATGTGCATGCTTGATGACGAGTAGCATGACAAGGGAAGGTTATGTTACACGAACTGATGAATTAATCTCTTTAGATGCCATGGGCGATTTACGGGATCATGGGGATTCATGTTGCATGAAATGACAGTGGCCAGGCAATGTGCACTGTTGGGATTCTGATTAAGGAATTACTGATTTTAGATAAGGAAGGAGTTCGAACTGAGGGCAAAGCAGTTTGACTTTGGTTTAATTATTTGAAATATCCAAGTAATTATTACTTGGGCTGAGAACGTGGTTATTATAACCTCTAAATGATTTTGTCAAATCACAACTTCCATTGAAAATGGATTTACTTCTTCCTTTGACTAAAACGTTTTGAAAAACTCGATATGAAAACCACGTTTTGAAAAGTCAAGGTATACAGAGTTTGTCAATAAGGGAATTGATTATTGCACCTGTTGGCGAGTGTTGAGTACTCAATAGGGGTAGGCTAGTGGTACTAGTCGTGAAGGGTTAGAGTGAGTCTTCTGGCAGGAGAGCACCTCCAGGAGACGAACTCTGCTCAAAGAGACGTCTGTACCAATTGGTCAGGCTAGTCCGAGCTAGTATACTAGTCCATGTGGACTATATTATCTGGGTTGGACAACCGGTACGTTGGGTGTAGAGATGGAGTATATCCCCCTAGTGGGCGGATCACTCACTGCCCTGTAGCAAATGATTACACTGGGAAGCTATCATGATGGAATTCATGATATGGACTGTGACACCCTAACTAAAACCTCCCTTAGTTCGTGGGGAAGGTCATGCATGGCATAGCATTTTATGTATTGTGTTTGATAATTTCAACCGTTTTCACGAATATACGTGACCCATGGGTTTGTTATTGCATGAATTTATTTATTTGGATGGAATTGGGTTTGTTGAGATGGCAAAGCTTTTTGTTTTATCGAGTAGAATTTGTTAGATGGGAAATGAAGTAAGTGGAGCGGAGTTAATGTAATATGTTAGAAAAATAATCACACATGAGTTGTTGTGGTCCAGTAGTTATGATTTGGCGTTTATCTCTTGGTGACTTGAGTTAGGATTCCAACTCTTGCAAATCTGTTTTTTTTTTTCCTTGATTTATTTTCTTTTCCTTAATTTCTCTACATCTTGGCCGAAAACCCTCGGGTTGCCGCTATCTTGGAGTTCCAACTCCTAAAATCTGGGAGTGTGATTATCTTATGTTCTTTAAAATGCAATCCTCATGCACTAATAGATTTTAAACCCTACTCCTAAAGATATAACATAGTATAGTAGAAAGTAAGGTATCGATTCCACAAGGAACATGAGAAATATATTCAATAAGAAAATCCCATTCACATGAAATCCTCCTGTTAAACTTAACCTAATTAACTCTAGTGATGTATTATTTATAAGTATGCACAAATAGATAGGGGAAATTGAATTAGGAAACTACCTAAAAACTAATCCTAAACAAATTAAGAAACTAGAATCAAAATAGGAAATAAGGATAAACTAAGAAACTTCCAAACCAATTAAGAAATTACCAAGTTCTTAGGCATATGTCATGAAATCAAGTATGATGTGATTACTTTGAATAGTTGATTTTAGAGAACATGTTGAACACTATGAACTTCTATTCTTGCATGCATGGACTAAGTTTTGCTGAACGCCTCGAACTAATCCCAAATCCAATTGTCAATTTACTTAAACTTAGTTAACCTTTTCTTAAAGACATTAATACTTCAATTAATCAATTGTCATAGATCAACAATTAAGATTGATAAACATCTCAAGGCATCATCAGCATCAAGTTAACATATAATAATGAACTTCAATCACATGCAACTTGAATCACACAATTCCCTAGAAACTAAATCAAGCCATGAACTACAACTCAATTTAAATCCATAGGCGCTACTTAGATAATTAATTAAAAGATCCATTACTTAGCAATTCAATCATGCAAGTTACATATGTTAGCCAAACACAAGAAACTAAACATAATGAATAAGAAGAAAGTCAGAATTGCATAAATACTCAAGAGGTAATATATATAATTATCAAAGGTAAAATCTTTGATACATAAATCTCAAAGTATCCAAACCTAAATAACAAAACATAGTCTCAAAACATAGATAAAAAACTTAATTGTTTGAATACAAAAGAAACTAAAAACAAACAACTTGGAAATAAGAAAGAACAAGAAAAGAGTGAAAGATAACACTTACAAAACCCACAATCTCAACTCTTCTTGCCTCCTTGCCTTCTCCTCCTTTCCTAGCCTTCTTTAATGCTTTTCTACAAAAGAAATATGTTTTTGGAGAAGTGTATTCCAAGATCTCCTAAATTTGGACATCCCTTGCTTTTATATAGAAACTCTAAACCATCTTGGATTGAATTGTAGAAGTTTAAACCGTCATTGGAGTGATTTAGGACTTTCTAAAACGTTCAAATGTGTTGTACGGCCAGACGCAAATGTAAGCAGCTCAGTCGTGCATAATTTCTATCCAAAAATACTCAATAGTGGCATAGGCAAGGGCATGACCATGCACCTAGCGATGTATATGGCAGAGCATCAATTTCATTTAATTTCTCAAACTTCTGGAAGCAAATAAAAATGGTTCTGTTATGCATACCCAGATGCATGATGTCGTGGATACTCTGCATTCCTATACATCTAGCCATGCATATTCTACTCACTTCCAACAGCTCCAAATTGCTTCCAACTCTTCCCAAATCATTTAGCAATTATCTTTAACTTGAATTCAATAATTTAAGCCCTTGTTTTACTCATTTTTTTTTACCAATATAACCTAAAAATATATAAACACACAAAATGAGTAGAAACTATCCAAAATTGCACAGAAGATCATACAAAAGCTAAGTAAAAAAGCTATCAAAATATGATAATTTTACGCCTAACATAGGTTGAGCTCAAGCCTGAGCTATTCATTTCTAATTCGGGTTGAGCTCAAACTTGACTAAGCTCGACTCACTTAGCTCTTTTGATGGCCCTAGCAATGGGCCGATCACCCACTGATACAATGATGCAAAGTTTCATAGTATCATTCATGATGCAGGGTTTCATGACAAATTGAACATAGGTATGATGCAAGATTTCATAATCCATCCCCTTTGTAAATTATAAGTGGTTTCAAATTTTGAGAAAATGAAAGATTTGCTATGGAATATTTTTATGATCGGTTTCAATCTGAATTTTGGCTTACTTAGCTAAATGAATGCAAAGAACCACACAATGATTGTTGAAAATGAGATTTTATATTTTGCAATTGTTTTCACACACTAAACTAGGCATGAAACATGTATGGATTTTAAAACTACAAGAGCATTCACAAGACCTATTGGGAAATTTTTCTCACACAATTTCTATCATGGCTTTCTGGGAGACCGGATTCTCACTAGGTTGCAAGCTTTATTGCTAAGAGAATAGATAGATTTGTTGACTATCAATTTGTTTTAAGAACTGTGTTTATCAGAATTTATGTATTTTGAAGTTCTTCTATAAGTTCTGAAACTGGAGGGTGTTCAAGATGGTATAATTAAGTTGTGTGCATTCCCATTTAATTCACAAAGAAAGGATTGCTTATATGACTAACCTATTGATTCTATAAATAATTGGAACATGATGTAATGAATTTTTCTTGAAAAATACTTTTTTACATTTAGGTTGCATCAAGTAGGGAAGAAATATGTGGAATTGGCAACTTAATAGTGAGTCTTTGTATGATTATTGAGAAAGATTCAAAAGATTATGTGCTAGTTGTTCCTATCAACAAGTGATCAATTGTTGATTTAATACTTTTATCAAGGCCTATTACACCATGAAAGTTCCATGATAGACGCAACTACTAGTAGTGCCCTTATGGATAAAACTCCACAAATTGCTAGGGCTTTAACTTCTAATATACCAGGCTTACTGGCTAATACTTTTAACAGAAGAAATGATTCTCTAAGGAAAGTGGGAGAGGTAGGAATATATTCTTTGGAACAAAGTGTGGATAATTTAACTAATTTAGTTGGAAAAATGTTGGGGAACTATTAGAACTTAAGTCATGTCATGTTTCCAATTCTCCTAATAATTCTAGTGACACATGTACAAATTTGGACTCCAATGAACATTTATGCTTTAGGTGATTTTCCTAGTTAGCCTCAAAGAAGATATAATCCATATTCCAAAACTTATAATGAGGGATGGAGAGATCATCTTAATTTTAGGTAGTGAAACTAAAGGGCTAGGAGCCTATGATTAATAATAATCATGTGAATGCACCCATTCCTCAAAACCAATCCCAAGAGATGTCATTAGAAGATATGGCTAAGTCCATTGATTCTCTCCATCCCTCATGTGAATGCAGTATAAATTTTCAAAAAGAGATTAGGTTTGGTATTTAAAACCTAAAAAGTCAAGTAGGACAATTGGCTTTCCTAATGTGAGCCAAATCAAGGTTCAATATTCCAATAAGCTTCCATCTCAACTTTTAACCCTAAAGAGTATGCTAATGCCATAACCCTTAGCATTGGGAAAGAGTTGGGAGGACACTTTACTAAGAAGCCTTGTGAGAAGGGGGAGCAACCAGAACATAAACCTTACTTCCAACCTAAAAGAAAAGTCAAAAGTAGCGCAACATAGGTTAGAAGAGTCACCTTCAACTATCCAAATGTGTCCACCATTCCCTATAGATTGGCTAAGAGTAGGAATGAGGAAGTAGAGAATGATATTCAAGAAGATAGAGGCCAACATTCCCTTGCTAGATATTATTAAACAAATTTTTCAATATACTAAAATTTTTTAAAGAATTGTGTATTAACAAGAAGAAGCTTAAGGTGATAAGCATATCCATGTAAGGGAGAACGTCTATGCTATTCTACAAAGAAAACTTCCTCAAAATGAGAATGACCCTAGCATGTTTGCAATTCCATATACCATAGGAACCACAATCATCTATGGCTGTATGTTAGATTTAGGAGCAAGCATGCATCACTGTTATGCCTCTAACTATCTATACTTTCTTGAATCTAGAACCTTTGAAACCTACTAGAGTTATTCTTTAATTAGTTGATAGGGCCCAAGTATACTCCAAGGGAGTTATCAAAGATGTCCTAGTGAAAGTTCACGGATTACTCTTTTGCACAGATTTTTGTGTGTTAAAAATGGAAATGATCATAATTTTTCTTCTAACTTAGCCTCCATCCTTTTAAGAAGACCATTTTTTAGTTATTCTAAGACTCAAATTGATATTCACAATGGCATATTGTCAATGGAGTTTGATGCACACAAAATTTGTTTGAACATACATGATGCCATTACAAATGCTCCAAATAATGTCTCTTTTGTTTCTTTAATTGATGAGCCTAATCCACTGGTGGCCAATGTTCACGAATAACACTGAGAAGAACAAACCATGTCTAGCCAACGACATTAACCTACAATACTTCTTGGGAGGAAACCTAAGAAAGTTTTTAATTTGTTTGATTTCCTTTTTCTTTCTTTCATTATTTTTTTTTTAAGTGTTTTATGATTTGTCGTCTGTTTTTGGTGTTGTTTGACAATGCAAAGAACCAAAAAAAAAAAAAAAAAAATCAACAATCAAACATGTATGGAAGGTGGAATTGAAATCCATAAGATATGCATAATAAAAAGCTTAAGGTGAGTATTCAGCATTAATGCACCACTTGGGGCACAACCGTGCATCAAACCAAATTTGCTAAACCTAAACCAGCCATAGCTTTCTTTGATTGATACTAGTGCTACCTTATCTCTAATGAATCGCTAAATTCTCCCCAGAAATTATTGGATGAATCACATCCATGAATTTCGGACAACAGATGGAAAAACCTTTATCAAAGGGCTTATTACTAAAAAGCTATAATAATCTAGTTTTTTCATCAATACAAATTTCACACATGGACTATTGGTTGTGAGATCACTAGAAAGAATGTTCTAATTGATTTTGATATCTATAGTCAGTTGCGGAAGTTCTAGATTCTTTGCAATAGCATCAAATATAAACAATCAGTCAAGTCATACACAGACATAGTCAGATTATACCAACTAAATCATGTTGATGACAACTCTGCGATTCAACAGTTTAAGCAAATGTTTGTAGCATAATCTTGTGATAATTCTCATACTAAGTTTCTCACCAAATGTGACCACCCTCTTTGGAAAAATCCAAACTTTTTCATCTAATTGCCTTTCAAGCTTAGTGAAGATGTCAAGCTAACCCAGGTAAGTTACTTTAGGATAAACCCTGAAGAAACAGCCGTGGCAGAAGCAGAATGCCAAGACCTCCTTCCATCACAGCTGATTAAGAAATAAGATTCTCAATAGGCGTGTGAAGCCTTCTATATGAAAAAAAGGTCTGAGCAAATCTAAGGTAAAAATGAGACTAGTAGTTAATTATTAACCTCTTAATGCTTTTCTACAAGATGATAAATTTCCTCTACACAAAAACATTGTTTTCTCAATTGGTAAATTCTTAATAGTTTTCAAAATTTGACCTTAAATCAGGATTATGGCAACTAGGTAGTCACCCTAGAAGATAGATTTAAAATGGGATTTTGCATCCCAAACCATCATTTTCAATGGAAGGTCATGCCATTCAGTTTGAAAACTGTCCCATCTCTATTTCAAGAGGAAATGATTAAAATCTTCCAACCTTGAAGATTGCATTGATTTACATCGATGATATCAATTAAAATTGGAAGATGGGACAGTTTGCTGATCTCTTTTTAGTCCAACATTGGAAGAACATTTAACATTTCTTTATCAATTTGCTGATCTTGTGAAAAGACATGGGGTAATGCTTTCTAATAAGAAAATGATTTTGGCCCAAACTGAAATTGATTTTCTTAGCATGCATATTACCTTGGACCACATATTAGTCAAGAGCTACTCAAGTTCCTGGATAATGGTCTTACAACAAAGCAGATTCAACAATTTCTTTGCATAGTTAATTATGTTCGAGATTTTGTTCCAAATGCTGTTGCACTAACAATTCCTCTCAGCAAGCTATGAAAAAGAATCCACCTCCTTGTGGGACTAGAATAAACAAAGGTGTTCCAATAATTGAAAGAAAAACTCTGACAGCTACCACCTCTTCATATCCCATCATATGGCAAAAAAGATCTTACAAACTAATGTAGGTGATCAGTACTAGAGTGTAGTTCTTCTAGAAGAACATGATGGCAAACACAAACTATATTATATTCTTATCCCAATGGGGAAATTCAAGCCTTTAGAGTAACACTATCATTCCAACTTCAAAGAAATCCTTGCAATAAGGAATGGCAAAAAAAAAAAATTAATTTCCATCTTATTGGCCATCATTTCTTGGTGGAAATAGATATGAGTTCTTTCCCCCAAAATGCTACAATTTAAACAGAGCCAAATCCCAAATCCCCAATTACTCTGTTGGGAAACTTACTTCTGTCAATATTCCTTTAATTCTAAATATGTTAAAGGAACATTTTAGCTAATTTCCTCACTAGGCCAAACAATTTCCATCCTCAAACTCTTGGCACAATTACTATGTCTTACCCTTCTCACTCACAAAATCTACCAAATTATCCTCCAAAGTTTCTTAGTTTTTGTTATCCTTTAACTTCGGATATAATTAAACAACAAAGGATCATTATAAGCTTGAAATATTTAAGCAATATAGAGGATCGATGTTAAACCCTTTTGGAGTTCAGCCGGATTGGCTAAATAGTCTCCCACAAGAATTATTGTGATTTTTCTGGTATTTTTGCTAGCAATTCAATATTCTTATTGAATTTCACTGTGAGAACTTCAGGGAAGTCCTTTCTCCCAATTTGTAAAAATTCTTATCATGGTTTCAACTGGTGAACTAATGGTGTTAGAATATTTTGCAAAAAATTATGGCTATTCTATTTTCAGATTCTATAGACCTATTCTCTTTTTCTTCCTTTTACCAAAATTTCCCAGATTCCCTTTTGGACTAAGATGCACATTGCCAAGCAGCACAATGATTCATGTTCTAAGAAAATAAAACAATTCCCTTAGAAATTTGGCCAGATGAATTTGGAAGTTGAATTTTTGGCACTGAACCTATCTGCATGTCCAAGAAGTCCAACAGGCTAAGTTTCTCTATGATAGCATGTGACAAGATTCTCGAGATTAGTGGGATCACAATGATTTCACTCAGCCAGCTAGATACCATAATAAGTGTCTCTACTGCACATGTTGTCAAAAAGGAAAAAGCAAAATATTTCTCTTGAACCAACTTTAGAGAAAGTTGAAAAAAAAAGGTGGAGAGCCCTCTAAAGACATGAAGACCAAATTGAATAGATGAACTTGATAGATCCGGGCTCCACATGTTCATTTTCACCAAATTTGTGAACTAGTTGTGAGATTGATATTGACCTCTGAAATAGGCCATCAAGACCACATCAATTTTCACACCAACCTTCAGAATTTCACATGGGTTCACATGGCCTCCTAAGAAGTTAACATGACTATGAGAATACTTTTCAATGCATTCATATGGCTACTATAATTATTGTGTCTTTTTCTTAATTATTAACCTAGTGTTCACATGTAAGATTTTTAGTCGTTTGTTTAAAGTTTATTATTGTACTTCTTGTTCACATGGGATTGTAGGTCCCAAAGTTACATATGTATGGTTCTTGTATAAGGAGTTCCTCTCATTTGTATTAGACCATTAGTTCATGATCTCTGCTTATGACAACAATTCAATCAATAGACTACTGAGTTCAACTCAATGATCCGAATCATTGGATTTCTACCATCTAAACTACTCAAGATAATTCAAAAGAAAATCCTCTTCCGATAGTTCTCAGAGTAAGGTTGCTGAATCAAACAGTGATGACTTTCAAGATGATTTGTTCACTCTAGAAATTAATATAGCTAAAGTGGATGATGACCCTATCATTACAGAACCTAACCCAACTAATGAAGCTGAGTCATTTGCATGCAAAGAGTCCACATCTAAACATATTGTAACAAAAGCTCATGTCTTTACCATTGTTTTTCTATGCAAAAAATGGGTAGTAAGATTCCAAGAATTTCATGCATGGTGTTGACAAGGAAACTCACAGAAAAGCTAGAAATTATGATATCATATCGGAGTTTGCTACCAAACTCACAGGTATACTTAAAAGTTGGTCTTGATAGGCATATAACTTATCTTTCTCACAACCCAGGATTTCAACCAAGTAATTAATTGGCCCCATGAACAGTTCTTGGGAAACAAGCTTGAAGATCTAGAACTAAAAAGAAAAGAGTATTCCCAAATGAAATGCTTTTCTTATGACCAGAAAGATCTTGATAGGCATCTTAAATGCATGACCCAGTTGTATTATCTCCTTGGAGTAGATATGTCACTAAGCAGGCTTTCCTGAGTTCCTTAATAATGAGGATTCAGACAAGGATTAGAAACCAGCAGCATTGGGAACTAGAACCCTGGAACCCTTTTGCTTCCTTGGATGGATTCTATAAATTAGCAATAATTGATTGTTTTATGCTTTGTTATATATTCAAATATATTGTTTTATGAAATAAGGATACCCATGGAATATCACTTTCTTTGCCAAAGCATTTTCTTTTTATGCATAAGTTATTCAATCTTTATATATAAACTATTTCAAGCACTTCTTTTACATCTTTAGTATTTGATAACTTCATGCGCTTAGAATGAAGGTAAACATGCATAGAATATTATTACGAATTTTTGCCTGACTTGATTGCATAAATATTTGATATCTAGATGCATATTCATTCATATTTCCCCATAAAATACATTTTTTGAAATAAAATATTAACATGGTATCTATTTCTTTTATAAGTTATGCATTTAAGCATGCAATAGACACTATCCAATGAAATGGTTGCTTTTGAAAATTTTCTTATTTGCTATTTAAGCTAGCCTACTTTATATGATAAATATTGCCTATTGTATTATGTACATGAGCATTTCTTGCCTATGCTCATAATGAGGGGTGTTGACCATTATGATAAGATGCCACCTCGACGTCAACTTAATACGAGCAACTGTGTTCTTCTTGAAAATCACACTCACGTCACAGGAAAAAGAAAGAAAAAAAATAAAGTTGTTGTCTCTATTCTCTCCCTCTCGTTCATCTCCTTTCCTTTTGTGTTCTTCTTGATCTTGCTAATCAATAGTAAGGAATCAAGAAGTGTCTTTCCTCACCTAGGTTATTTCACCAACATAGATTAGGCAAAGGAATATTCTGAGAAGCGAAAGTTTCGCGTACATGCCAAGGAGAAGTTGACAGATCGCTGGTTTCTCGCTGGAATCATTGTCGAGACAAGTAGCCGCTCTCGTGGTTAGCGCCTCTTCTTCCTAGACAAACACTCAAATGATACGTAAAGGTATTGATTTTCACCTTCCGCTGTGTCGTGTCTTTGTTTTCTGGGTTTTGTTTCCTCGCGTGCATGGTGTCCCCTGTTTTTCAATGCTTCACCTCATACATTGGTTTCTAGAGTTCATGTATGCTTTGCAGTTAGAGGTATAGGATCATGTATTCTAATGGTTTTCCCATCGTTTTTTCTGCTTTTAAGTAAATTCGTTGTATGCCTCGTGGTTAGAGACATAGGCACTTGTAAAGGTATATTTTTATGCCTAGTTTTACATTTTCTTTTAACCTGTAAATTTTAGCGACTGAAAAACGTGATTGTTAGAATTTTTGTGGGGCAAAAATGACTAAACAGTAGGATTTTTCCAAATATTGATGAACTCCAAAACGGACCCGGCACCAGGTGGATCGAGTGGACCAGGCGCCAGGTCCACTCTGCCCAGAGGCGGATGCACGCAATTTCGTCCAAGAAAAGGGAGAGCATTGCTGAAGTTCTATACCTCAATTTTCCCTTGATGTAATCATGTTTTGAAACAATTATATGAGGTTAATTTTCTACAATAGTTTTATTTATCTATGGATGAATAATTTGCATGAAAATGAGTAGTAAATGATGGAACCACCTTAGGATTAAACAAGATCATTAATTTTTAATTCATGATGTTTAATCCATTGTTTGGTCACTTAGGAATAAATGAATAGTTTGAGCATGAAAAAGTTTACTTTGTCATCATGCTTATCTCATTTTTGTGATCAAACAAGTTCTTATGAGACTAAAGTCTCACTAGATAGAATAGTTTTTGATAAAACGTTTTAATCTAAGAAACTTTAAAAATAAAAGAGTTCATGGTTTATTCTCTTAGAGGGTTTAATCCTTGACATAGAGAATAATATTGAACTTAAAAGGTTATTTAATAAAGTTTTACTTGGTTATTAACTTAGAATAGTAAAATAAATTCATAATTTATTCTCTTAAATGATTTAATTCTTGACGTAGAGAATAATATTGAATTTTAGTTTTTTACTAAAGTTAACGAAACCATAAGATTAAGTGGATTTTCAATAATATTGAATTCATAGAAAACGTTTTTGGGCCTAAAACTCTATTTTCAATAAAAGATTAAGTGGGAAAGGGGTTCCAATGACCCAATGGCTTCCATCACAACTCTCATTAGAGATAGTGGATTTTCTCGTGTCATTCTGAGCATAACCCCCTATAGGATGGATTTTTACAAGTATCTAGAACTAATGGAAGAGTAAAATTAAAAGTCTAGGGTATTTGCTATGATTGACCAACCTACGTTGGAGGTTTTTAACATTGGATTGCCATAGATGGTGTGAATCAGAATGACACAAGAAAATAATTTGCATGAAAATGAGTAGTAAAGGATGGAACCACCTTAGGATTAAACAAGATCATTAATTTTTAATTCATAATGTTTAATCCATTGTTTGGTCACTTAGGAATAAATGAATAGTTTGAGCATGAAAAAGTTTATTTTTGTTATTATGCTTATCTCATTTTTGTGATCAAACAAGTTCTTGTGAGACTAAAGTCTCACTAGATAGAACGGTTTTTTATAAAACGTTTTAATCTAAGAAACTTTAAAAATAAAAGAGTTCATGGTTTATTCTCTTAGAGGGTTTAATCCTTGACATAGAGAATAATGTTGAACTTAAGGTTATTTAATAAAGTTTTACTTGGTTATTAACTTAGAATAGTAAAATAAATTCATAATTTATTCTCGTAAATGATTTAAATCTTGACATAGAGAATAATATTGAATTTTAGTTTTTTACTAAAGTTAACGAAACCATAAGATTAAGTGGATTTTCAATAATATTGAATTCATAGAAAACATTTTTGGGCCTAAAACTCTATTTTCAATAAAAATTAAGTGGGAAAGGGGTTCCAATAACCCAATGGCTTCCATCACAACTCTCATTAGAAATAGTGGATTTTCTCGTGTCATTTTGAGCATAACCCGCTATAGGATGGATTTTCACAAGTATCTAGAACTAATGGAAGAGTAAAATTAAAAGTTCAGGGTATTTGCTATGATTGACCAACCTACGTTGGAGGTTTTTAGCACTGGATTGCCCATAGATGGTGTGAATCAGTGGTCATCGTATCGGTGGAACTCTTTCTAGACCATTACCTATTTTGGAAGTTTTGATTCGTGTTGATTATACACTTAACTTAGAATGCTATTTTAATCTTCCTACGATGCTCTGTTAGTTTTTCTAAGAGCCAAACTATTTATATTGTTGATAATGGTTTTGAGAGTTAGCTATTATCAAAGAAATAATATAAAAGAATGTGTATTGTTATTTCTTGCAAACTATATGAATGTTTTTCGTAATATTTTAGAAATGTCTGGTTTCAGTCCATTGTCAATCTTTCTCAAGGAGAATAAGTTGACAGGCCCAAATTATATGGACTGGAAGAGGAACGTGAACATAGTACTCACTGCCAAGGAGTACAAGTATGTTCTTACGAATCCCTACCCTGAGATTGGAGAAGAATCTACTGATCAGGAGCGAGAGGCCGAGAAGGTATGGAAAATAGCTGATGAGATGGCTAAGTGCTATTTGTTGGCTTTCATGTCTAGTGCGCTCCAATCTAAGTATGAGCACATGGTCACTGCGTATGACATGGATTTGTCATTGCGTACCATGTTTTCTGTCAAGAGCCGGCCCGCAAGGCGGGAAGCTCTTAAGGTAATTATAAGCACTAGGATGGTTGAGGGGGCATCGGTTCGAGAATATTTGTTCAAGATGATTGCCAACTTCGAGGAGGCCGAAGTCCTAGGTGCAACGATAGATCTTGAGAGCCAAATTGACATGGTTCTTGAAACTCTGTCTAATTCATAGTCTCAGTTCACGTTGAACTACAATATGAACAAGTTGGATATGAATCTCACGGAGCTTATGAAAAAGCTCCATGTGGTAGAGAAAATCATGAAGCCCGTGTCAAAGGTTTTGGTCTCTTGTTCTGGTTCTTCTTTTGGAATTAAGGCAAAGCCTAAGAAATTCAAGAAAAGAAAGATCCAAAACAACGCAAGGGCCCAACCCAAAGCATCTGGTTAGGCCAAACCCAATGGGAAGCACAAAGGTAAATGCTTCAAGTGTGGCAAGAAGGGGCATTGGAAGAGAGATTGTCTGGACTTTTTAGCCAAGTCTACTTCAGGTATTTCTCTATACCTAAAGTCTAGTTTGATGGTTAGATCAACATCTTCCTGGATAGTTGATTCTAAAGCCACTGAACATCTCTGTAACTCTTTGCAGGGGTTCAAAAGGACAAGGAGACTCAGTAAGGGTGAGCATAGACTTCAAGTAGGCAATGTAGCAAGAATATGGGCTGAAGCAGTGGGAGATCTTGAGCTTATTTTTTTTATTGTAATAGGAAGTTAATTTTAAAAGATATTTTATATGTTTCTTGTTTTAAACAGTCAATTTCTAAATTGATGAATCAAGGATATTCTATTTCTTTCCATTTTGGTGTGTCCATCAATAGAGATAATTTAATTTGTACAAAATTCATGTATGGAAATCTCTTTTATATACTTCCTATTAGAAATAAAGTAAATAATATTCAAACTGAACCTAATAATAAAAAGAGAAATGCCATATCAAATAACTTGTATTTGTGGCATCTAAGATTAAGACATATAAATCCCAATCAGATTCAGAGGCCAATCTATGATAGGTCTTTAGGTTCATCGAGATTGGAAAATAGAAAATTTTCTTTTATCCCAACTTCTTATTTTTGAAAATAGATAAGTGGTTTTTGCTTCAATTAAAAACCAGAATTATCTCTTTATTTTTCATTTAAAATTCCATAAAGAAAATTAATTTAGGGAGACTTATCTCCTATTAAAGATGGCGGCCAAATTAAAGCTTTCAGGACAAATGTTTCTATATTTTATTTCCTTAATAAATCACCTAGATAATAGCTTTAAAATTTTAGATTTTGAAATATTTAAAATTCCCTAAAAGATTAATTTAAAATATTAAACTAAGAGATAATAGGAATTTAATTTGTTTTATTTCTTTTTATCAAATACCCAAGTTAATCGCATCCCTATATTTTAGGAGTTGGGAACCTAAGGTGGCGGCAACCCTAGGATTTTTTGCCGAGAGTAGGAAAAATAGGGGAAAAGGAAATAAATTAGGGAAAATAAAGAAAAGGTTTGCAAGAGTTGGGATTTGAACTTAAGTCACCAAGAATTAAACACCAAGCTTTAACCGTTAGGCCACAACAGCGCTTGTTCAAATATTCCTCAAATAAATTCCCTTAACTCCTACTCAACTTACTTCATTTCCCTTCTATTAAATTCTACTAAATAAGAACAAAAACTCTACCATCTAATCCAATACAACTATATCCAAATAAATAAATTCATGCAATATCAAACCCATGAATCACATATATTCATGAAAATAGCTCAAATTATCAAATGAAATACATAAGATGCTATGCTATGCACAACTTTCCCCATGAACTAAGGGTGGTTTTAGTCGGGGTATCACATCCTCTCCCCCTTAAAAGATTTCGTCCCGAAATTCAGGGCTTATACCTTTAGAGCAAATTTGGATATTTCCCCTTCACCAAGTTTTTAGTTTCCCACGTCGCATCTTGAGTACCATGATGGTCCCACAGTGTCTTCACCATAGGTATGAGCTTATTCCTCAACATCTTGACACTTCGATCCAAAATCTTAATTGATTTTCGACGTAGCGTAGATCAGGCTGCAGTATTAACGATTCTTTATTCAAAATATGATCCAAATTAGGGTTGTATTACTTCCACTGGGACACATGGAAAATATCATAAATTCCTGCTAACCCTTCTTGCAAGTCCAACTGATATGCTATAGGTCCAATCTTTTCGATCACTGAAAATGGTCCTAAATACCTAGGACTCAACTTCCCTTCTTTAGGGTGCTTCAAAATCCCTCTACTAGGCATTATCTTCAGAAAGGTCTGATCTCCCACTTGAAACTCTAATTCTCTTCTATTATCTGTATAACTTTTCTGCCGGCTCTGTGTTGCTTTCTGTCTTTATCGTATCATCTTTACTTTATTCTCCATTTCTTCAATATTCACTTCGCCAGACTTGCTAATTTGTCCATCCTCTGTCTAACTCCAGTATAACAGAACTTGACATTTCTGTCCGTACAATGCTTCGTAGGGTGCCATTCCAATTAACATTTGATGATTGTTGTTGTATGCCAACTTAGTATAAGGTATACAATCCAACCACTTGTCTCCAAAGTCCAACACACAAGCTCTAAGCATATCCTCCAATAATTGTATAACTCTTTTAGACTGTCCATCAGTCTGCGGATGAGCAGAAGTACTGAGCTTCAAAGTTATTTCCACCGACTTCTAAAACTTGGTCCAAAATCTCGAAGTGAATCTAGGATCCTTGTCGGACACAATGCTCGATGGTATGCTATGCAATCTAACAACTTCCCATATATACGTCTTGGCCAACTTCTCTATAGAATCCTTAACGTTTACTGGATTGAAATGTGCAGCTCTTACCACTTCCACATAGGAATTAGCAAGGATTGTAGAAGTCTAGCTACCTTCTTATGCTCCGCCTTCACTTTCTGACATGTCAATCAAGTTAAGACATATTACGCCACATCCCTCTTCATCCCCGGCCACCAGTAGGCCTTCTTTAGGTCTTGGTGCATTTTTACTTCTCCCAGATGAATAGTGTACTTACTTTTGTGAGCCTCATCCATTATCTTTTATTTCAGTACTCAGTCATTTGGTACACATATCTGCTCCCGAAAATATAACACTACTGCTTCATCGGTTTGAAATTCCTTATTTCCTCTCTTAGTTTTCTTTTCCATAAAGATTTGAAATTTTGGGTTGCTCCGCTGCACATCATCGATCTCCTGCCTCAGTTCAGGTTCCAACTTTAGGTTGCATAAGCTGATTTGTTCTTCTTTTACTTTCGCCTTCCGCGCCAAGAGTTCTTGCACTATTTGAACTTCTTGCATCCTCATACTAGCCATTCTCACCTTCCAACTCAACGCATCAGCTACCACGTTAGCTTCCCCCGGATGGTAGTTAATTGGACACTTGTATTCTTCCAAAAATTTCATCCACCTACGTTACCTTAAATTTAAGTCCTTCTGTGTGAAGATGTACTTTAAGCTCTTATGATCTGTGAAGACTCCATACTCCACTCCATATAAGTAGTGTTGCCACTTCTTCAGGGCAAACACTATCCAGCCAACTCCATGTCATGTGTCAGGTAGTTAACTTCGTGCGGCTTCAGCTTCCTCGAGGCATAGGTGTGTGTTTGTGTACAAAGAACAGGGTTTACTTTCCTTATGCAGACTTAATACCAGTGTAGACATCAATTATCTCTTAAGCTTTTGAAAACTCTTTTCGCACTTATCACTCCAGACATACGACAAGTCCTATCTTAGTAATCCGGTTATCGGTGTAGCCAAAATAGAGAAGTTCTTGATAAACTGACGATAATATCCAGCCAATCCAAGAAAACTTCAAACTTCAGTTACACTCTCCGGTTGTTTCCAATTGGAGATAGCTTCGACTTTTGCTGGATCTACCTTAATACCATCTTTAGATATCACATGTCCAAGAAATACCACTGAATCTAACCAGAACTCACATTTGCTAAACTTAGCAAAGAGATTGTGCTCTCTCAGCTTCTTCAGCACTAACTTAAAATGCTGGGAATGCCCCTTTGGATATTTAGAGTAGACCAAAATATCATCAATAAACACCACAACAAACTTATTCAAGTACAGATGGAAAATCCTATACACAAGATCCATGAAGACGGCAGGTGCATTGGTTACTCCAAACGGCATCACCACAAACTTATAGTGACCATATCTGGTGTTAAAAGTTGTCTTAGGTATGTCCTCCTCCTTAACCCGCACTTTATAATAACCTTACAGGAGATCTAACTTGGGAAAGTAACAAGAGCCTTGCAATTGATTGAACAACTTATCAATTAGAGGCAAGGGATACTTATTCTTAATCGTAAGGTTATTTAGACCTCTATAGTCTATGCACAACCTCAACATACCATCATTCTTCTTTACAAACAACACTGGGGCTTCCCAAGGTGAAGCTCTTGGCCTTATATATCCTTGCCTATCTAACTCTTCTAACTGCTCCTTCAATTCCACAGGCACCATCCGATAAGGAGTCTTTGATACAGGCTCAGCTCCAAGAACCAAATCTATAGTAAACTCAACTTCCTGCGGAGGTGGAAAGGAAGAGCTCAAGCGGGAATAAATCTACGAAGTCCTTTACCACGTCGGTACTTTCCAAGGTGCATTGATCCTTGGCTTATTGATTAGCTTCTTCCTCGCCTTCGTCCCCGCTATTAGGAATTTGAGCTCTTTCACCTTCTTCCCATTAAATTCCAATACATTACATCTTGGTCTAACAAACTACATCGTCTTTATCTTGCAATCTACTCTTGCTCCATGCTTCACCAACCAATCCATACCCAAAATTAGGTAGCAATCATTAATAGGCAAAATTATGAGATTCGTCTTTAAAATCTCTTTCCCAACCATGATATCACAGAATGACCTTGTACAGAAAGCGTACCTTCTCCCTCCGCTACATCAGGTCCAATCTCTTCCTGGTTCAGGGCGAAGCCCTTAGCCTTCACTTGAGATTTTTTACCTCCTCCTCCGGTCGTCCCAATGGTAGTGCCTCTGTTCGGACCAATTGGTTGAGTCGAGGCTCCTTGCCCAATCATTAGGGGTTTGGGACAGTTGTTTCTCAAGTGAGCAAGGTCGCCACAGTTGAAACATCTTCTTGGTGTTCCCTTCGACTAGTACTCCTTTTCTAGATGGCCATGCTTCCCATAGTTCCGGCAAATTGGAGCCTTCTGCGTAGGGCCTAATGTAATCGTCCGAGGCTGCTTCCCTTTCTTTCCCCATTGCATCAGACCAACGGGTCGCTTATTGATTGGAGATCTTATTGGTGGGCGATTCGATTGAAAGGACGATTTATCGGCCAGTTCCTATCTTCATTCTCGGTCCAAGTCACTGCATCCACTGTGGCAGTATATGTTGCTACTGGAGATGGTGCCAAAGCCTTCCTTAAGTCTTGCCTTAGGCCCTTCACGGACTGCTAAGTTTGCTTCTAATCGGTATCAACCAAGCACTTAATACTTGGATAATTGAGTAAACTGGGCTGCATATTGGGCCACTGTCATACTTCCTTACTTCAGAGTTTGGAATTCATCCTCCCTCTTCTCATCTATCCACCGTGGAATGAACTCTGCTCGGAAAGCATCAACAAAGTTATCCCACTCTCTCTCCTAGTCCTCCTGTACTCGCTGCCACCGTGCACGGGAGGGTCCCCTCAACCTGAAAGCTATAAACTTCACCATTCTCTTCTCAATGTACTGCAAAGTCGCGAAGATATCCTCTATTTGCTCAATTCACTGCTCGGCATTCTCATCTTCTTCCAACTCACCATGGAACGTAGGAGGCTGGAAATTCAAGAATTGCTCCAAGGCCTCGTCCTCACCTTTCAGTGCCTTCTTCTCCACCTTGTCCACTTTCTCAGTCAAGTTCTGGAGAATGGTAGGTAGCTTATCAAAGGCTTGCCCCATTATTGTCACATCCTTGGACTCCTCAGAGTTATCACACCCTCCTGCTCATAGTCTTCCTCCATATCAAGTGTGGACTGTCGCCTCTGCTCAAACTCTAAAGTTGATGACTCGCTCTCTAGAACGATCTTGCCTCGCACTGCAGTTCTGTGTCTCAGTGCGATCTACTACCATTTTGTACCCATCATGAGATATTTATCAGGGGAAAAGTTCAAGGCATGCGTTTGAGTAATTAATGTGTCTAAAATAGCATGCAATTAAATGTTGCATAAAATACTTAAAGGAGAATAAATAATCAAATGAAATCATGCTTTTATTAATCAAATCAAACTTGTACAAAATAAGGGAGTATCCTACACGGTACTCCTTTTATTTTAGTTACTCAAAAATTGTAAACAAAGAATTATTCTTAAATCAAATAAATAAACAAACATCCTCTTCATAAAAATAAAAGAATAAACACTGAAGGTCCTATAAACTCTAAGCATCACTAAAATCGCTGGAATCCTCAGAAGTCTTGGAGGGAGGATCCATGTGATACCCCAATTTAAACCACAATTAGTTCATGGGAAAAGTCATGCATAGCATAGCATCTTATATTGTATTTGATAAATTTGAACTATTTTCATGAGGTATATGTGGTTCATGAGTTTGATATTGCATGGATTTATTTATTTGGATATAGTTTGTTTTGGTGGTAATGGTAGATCTTTTGATCTTATTGAGTAGGAGTAAGTTGAGTAGGAGTTAAGGGAATTTATTTAAGGAATATTTTAACCGAGAGTTGTTGTGGTCTAGTGGATAAAGCTCGGTGTTTAATTCTTGGTGACTTGAGTTCAAATCCCAACTCTTGCAAGCCTTTTCTTTCTTTTCCCTAATTTATTTCCTTTTCCCCTTATTTTTCCTACTCTTGGCCGAAAATACTAGGGTTGCTACCACCTTGGTTTCTCAAGTCCTAAAATATAGGAATGTGATTATTTTGAGTATTTTATAAAAAGAATTAAGGCAAATTAAATTCCTATTATTTCCTAGGCTAATACTTTATCTTAATCTTTTAGGGATTTTAAATATTTCAAAATCTGAAATTTTCAAAGCTATTATTATCTAAAGGATTTATTGAGGAAATAAAATACAGAAACATTTATCTTGGAAGCTTTATTTTAGCTGCCATTTTTAATAGGGGAAAAGTCTCCCTAAATTAATTTTATTTAAAGAATTTTAGTGTGAAATAAGGAGATAATGCTGAATTTTTAACTTAAGCAAATATCTCTTGGGATTATGCCAGTTTCAAAAATAAGAGGTCGGGGAGAAAGAAATTGCAGCTTTATCTTTTAAAAACCATATTTTATCTCTAAGTATAAATATCTTCTAAGTGCTTAATTTTATTAATTAATTAAATTATTTCTTGGTTAAATATCTTATTTTCTTTACTTAAATTTTCTAGAAAAACCAATACTACATATAATACCTCGATTTTAACCACCATTTGTTCATGGGGAAAGTCATGCATAGCATAGCATCTTATATTGTATTTGATAGATTTGAACTATTTTTATGAAGTATATGTAATTTATGTGTTTGATATTGCATGAATTTATTTATTTGGAATTAGCTGTGTTAAATGAGATGGTGAGCTTTTGTTCTTATGAAGTAGAATTTAATGGAAGAATAATGAAGTGAGTTGAGTAGGAGATAAGGGAATTTTTTTGAGGAATATTTAAACAAGGGTAATTGTGGAATAGTGGTTAGAACTTGGTTTGTGTTCCTTTGTGAATTGAGTTCAAATCCCAATTCTTGCAAACCTTTTCCTTCTTTTCCCTAATTTATTTTTTCCCCCTATTTTTCCTCCTCTTGGCCAAAAATTCTAGGGTTGCCGCCACCTTGGTTTCCTACGTCCTAAAATATAGGAATGTGATTATTTTGGTTTTTTTGAGAAAAAGAACTAAAGAAAATTAAATTCCTATTACTTTCTAGTTAATATTTTACCTTAATTTTTTAGGGATTTTAAATATTTCCAAATCTGAAATATCCAAATCTATTATATAAAGGATTTATCAAGGAAACTAAATGTAGAAATATTTATCTTGGAAGCAATATTTTAGCTGTTATTTTTATTAGGAGATAAGTCTCCCCAAATTAATTTCCTTTAAAGAATTTTAGTTTGAAATAAAGAGGTAATGTTGAATTTTTAATTTAAGCAAATATCTATTGTGGAATGTTATTTTCGAAAATAAGGATTTGGAGGGCAAGAAATTTCAGCTTTATCAAATAAAAATCTGGGGTCTCGCATTGGGGATTTTGTTGTCAAGGTCCTTACACTTTAGACTTGTTGATTGATCTTTCAAAGTTTTTTCGTGCCCGTGCTTCAATCCCCTTCTCTTCGGGATATCCACTCTAACAAAATATTAACATCAAATCTCATCTCGTTTACAACTCCATAAAAAGGGTGACTCGGGTTGCCTCTTGTACTAATGATCCAAAAAAGTACAGAAAATATGGCTTCTTTGATCTTGCTTTGGATCCGGCTGAGAGAGACAGCAAAGCTTGTCCTAGTCAAAGGACTTCGTGTGTTTGCAAGGAAAAGGAGTGTTAAGAACCTTACTTCAATCTAGAAAAGGGAAGAAAGGAAAAGAAGAAGGTGGTAGATCTCTTACCTAGTGTTCTTGCCGTGAGAAATAGAGAGAAGGGAGAAAACATCTAATCCTTTGTTGCTTCGGTTTTTGAGAAAGAAAAGTGAGCAAGGCCTTAGGTTTGATTGGTGTCAAGAATGACCAGCAGTGACCAATAATTGGTCTTTACCTTTGGGTGTTGTTTGAGCAAGTAAGAGAAGAAGAAGAGGTAGTAAAAGAATCGAAAGAGAGTTTGAGAAAGATTCTTGTATTTTGTTCTTTGGGCAAAATGAGGGTGTGTTTTGCTTTGAGTAATTTCGTGTGTATGTGTGTGTGTGCTTGTGATGGCTGAAAATGTGCTGTGTAGGGGAGTGGGTGTTTCGGTTTTCCTAGAGTGCAAAGGATGAGAGTGATATAGTTTAGATAGACTCCAACTCTATCCAAGAGAAGATAAAGATAAAGGCTGTGTTTGAAGGAGTGAAGAATGCCTTCTTATTTTAGTCTTCTTGAGTATAGAAGAAAGAAGAAATGTAACTTCTTTGATGTTCTTGGCTTGGCCAAAAATTGAAGAAGAAAAGAGGATTTTGTGTTAGATTTCGATCATGCAAACCAATTTACACGCAGCGGAAAATAAAACCAAATCCATGCAAAGGATCACTCGTATGTAATTAAACGGATTAGAAGAAGGAAGAAAAATTAGTTACCTAAAAAATGTAACTTTTAAAATTTTTCTTCCGCGCAAATCCCCTTTGAAGTCTATCTAATCGATCCACCAAATTCCAAGAATAGGAATTCTCTAACAGTAATCTACACGAAGAACGTACTCAAGAACCACCAAAATCTATGCTAGTAGGTAATGTTTGGTGGTTATATGATTAATTAAGTTGAGAAGAGAAGAACTTCCTTTTGGAAAGGAAGAAAAGAAATACTCTTTTTTTTTCTTGTGAAAAGGGAAAAAGAAAAGCTACAGTGTGTTTCACAAAATAAAAACATCTACAGATCGGCCCGCAATACAAATATATATCTTGGTCAATTGCCTCAACACACGAAGTAAACCCCCCCCCTCCCCCTTTTTTTTTTTGGCTTGTTTCCTAAACATTAAAAATCAAATAACAGAGCTTTTCTTTTCTTTTTCATTATGGCCTTAGGATTTCCAAATTACTATTAAGTCCACAGGGTCTTGCTAATTACAATTTGGCCCTAAGAATTATAACTGCTTATAATTCACCCCATAAAGTTATCTCTTCTTACAAATTAACTCCATAATATTATCAAATAATATTTTGAGTACCAATTCTTCTATTGTATGTGACCTGTTAGGTTTTCTAATTAATTGGTAGCTAATATGCATTAATTCTATTATAATAGAATTAATAATCCATTTGTAATTATAATTAATTTATTAATTCTAATTAGAATTAAATTTATTAATCATACAATTAATAAATCCATATTTAGCATATTATGAGCAACATCTAGCAATACATTATGACCATCTAAAAGTACAAAAAGTCAAGTGGCTTGACGTGAACCTTTCAATAGCAAAATAACTATGCAATAAACATCTTCCACCATACAATATCTCATTCAAGGGATTAGTGTCAACTCTCTCCAGAATATTAATTAATTTTGGCTCGAATATTTTAGTTCTTGTTCCCGGAATCCATTACTCATCATGTGTATCAATTGGAACTATTTCTAATACATAGTCGCCTTGGTTAAGAACTTCTTGAATAATGATTCCTACAAGTGACCTTGAAGAAATACAGTTGAAGAACTTCATAATGTGTTCCATGCATCCCAGTTGAAGAAATACAACCTTGACCCGGAGCATGTATTGAACGAGGAGCCATTGATTCTACAGCCTAATTTGAGCTACGTTGAGAAACCAATTAAGGTTTTGGATCAGAGTGTCAATGTGTTGAGGAGTAAACAGATACCTGTGGTGAAGATTCTGTGGGATCATCATGGTACTCAAGATGCAACATGGGAAACTGAAGATTGGGTGAAGAAGAAATACCCGAACTTGCTCTAAAGGCATAGCACTCTGAATTTCGGGGCGAAATTGTCTTAAGGGGGAGAGGATGTAATACCCATATTAGACCACCTTTAGTAAATGGGGAAAAGTCATGCATGTCATATTGAGTTATGCTACATTTGATGACTTGAAGTATTCTCATGAAAATATCAATTTGTTGTTGCATGAATTAGTTTGTCTTGGAATGGTTGTGGTATTTGAGGTAGGTGAGCTTTATTTTATTGAAGGGAATTTATTAGAAAAATGATGGAGTAAGTGAGTAAGAATTAAAGGAATTTATTAGGAGAATATTTGCCAAGAATTAATGTGGTTTAGTGGATAGAGCTTGGTGTGTGTTCTTTGGTGGGCTTGAGTTCGAATCCTAGGTATCTCAAAATTTTCTCCTTTCTTTTATTTTCCATCTACCCTAATTTCCCTAGCCTTCGCCAAAATCCTTAAGGGTTTGGAGACCAATTTCCTAAGAATTGGGGGTGTACTTTAACTTGAAAATTATTTTATAAAATTAGTAAATTAAATTTTTGTTCCTAATATCCTATCATAATCTTGTAGAGAATTTTAAAGATTACTAGATTAGATCATTAAAAGCTGGATATAAATGAGATGTTTGGGCCTTAGATTGAGCAAGGGTTTCTAAATATTGAAGGGGAAAAAGGAAGGGGAAAATTCAGTAGTTTCAAGGATTAAGAAACCAGAAATTTTCTTACCAAATAGCTATTTAATAGCTGTTTAAAAAGTACTCAAATTAATGTAGGGGATTAATTAATCTATTCCCTAAATAGATAACCTAATTCCTATCTAGGGTTTTCTGGAAAACTCCCTCCTAGCAGCCGCCACATATGGTGAAGACAACTTACCTAAAACACTCCCAAAACCTAGTTAGGGTTGGCTAAGGAAACCCTAACCAATTAGGAATTGATTTCAGCCAAAAGGAAACCAGAATTTCAGCTCCATTGCCTCCAGAATTTCGTCACTGTTCACACACACACACACACACACACATGAAATTTTCAGCCCAAAGCCTGCACTAAAAACCCCTCTAGCAGTCCAACAAAAACAGCTACACAAAACCCTAATCTTTCCCCTCCTAATCTCGTCCAAGAGTAGCCAGACAATCAGCATCTTTCCTTCTCTTTTCCCTCTTACATTCGGTCACCATAACAACCAGAAACAGCCACCAAAAACCTCCCAAAACCTTACACAATTTCGTCCAAACTAAGGAGACCAAAAGCTGTCACCTTTCCTTCTTGTGATCAAGAGCCTAAAACAAGAACCACCTCTTCCAAACCCTAAAACACCTCAGCCTAGCCTATTCTCTTCATCAAACCAGCCACCATCAAACCCTAAAACACCCTCTGCTGCTGCAAAATTCTAGCCGCCACTCTCTCCAAAGATTCCGTCCCTAACAACCTCCAAGCATCTCCAAACTTGAAATCTAAACCTAAGGTGAGTAACCCTTCAACCCTTTCAACTCGTATTCAATTAATCTTCCTCTTTTCTCCTAAAACTCGGTCATCAAGGGGGCTGATTTTTCTCTTCTATTGTTGGAAATTTCTGAACAAAGGTCCAAGAGTCACCAATCAACTCTTCCTTTCAAAGTAAATTCAAGCAACCACCAAAGGCGTCACCTTTGCTCTTAGTGTGTCCCGCCAAGAGGTTTTTTTGGTCTCAATCTCTTTTGTCTTGCATAAGGTTGATTTTATGGTGGTATAATTATGCATGGAGTTAGCACGAAAAGCATAAATAGACTAGATTGATGAGTTTGAAAGAGGCATGTATGGCTTTAACATGGTTAAATAATGCTATGATGACCTAGATCTATTACATGGTGATTAAAGGTGAGATCTTTTGAAGCAAATATGTTCATTGTATGAGATTAAGGGTGGGCGAATATCGGAGGTCATGGCCAGATGAGTTGATTTGATTTTAAGCATGCATAATGATGAGATGCATGATCATGGGAAGCTATAGAGACGATTTGATGAATTAATCCATCTAGATGCCATGGATGAATTAGATGAATAATATGATCATAGGGATTCATGATGCATGATGATAGAGGGTTAATATTTGGATTCTAATAAGAGAATCATTGATTTTAGATAAGGAAGAGATTTAAAGTAAGGGGCAAACATTGCTGTGGTTGATTGCTGAGTATATTCAAGTAAGTCCATGCATAACTGTTTTGATAAATGTTACATGTTTGCAAGCAATGTTTACAATGTTATTTGGAATTGATGTCAATATGATGTTTTGACACAAGGATTGAGCTTTGATTGAAAATGATGAGTTATACTGGATTGTTGTGAGACTTGGATTGGAAACGTGGATGTTTTATTTTCAAAACGAATTTGCTAAATTTTAATTGTTCAACTTCGAAAGTGATTTCTTAAACCATTGTCAAACGATTTGAAAATACTATTACGAAAAACCACGTTTTGCAATCAAATTAATTAAAGACTTTTGGAAAAGGAAAAATGATTCTACCCCTAATTGGGGAGCGTTGAGTACTCAGCGGGGGTAAGCTAGTAGTACAAGTTTCGAGCAAGAGTGAGTCTTCTGGCAGGAAGCCACCTCCAGAAGATAAACTCAACTTGGAGAGGCGACAGTACTACTTAGTCAGGCCGGTCCGAGCTAGCATATTAGTCCATGTGGACATTGTTGATCCGGATTGGACAACCGGAATGTTGGATATAGAGATGGAGGAGTATCTCACCTAGTGGGTGAATTCCCCACTGCCCATTGTTGAAAGAATACATTGGGAAGCTATCATGGTGGTAACCATGATATGGATTGTGTTACTATATTGTTGAATCATTTGTTAATCCCTACTTAATGAATTATGAATGTGATGAAATAGTGATTTATTGTGAACTGTTTTGGATTTATTGAGCAAGGCTCCTTTGTATAACTGTTATTGATGAAATTGACTTGCAAACACGATTTTGTGGTTTTGATAAACCTACATACACGAAATGGTTATAATTGACATTTGCACACACGAGACTTACTGAAATGTCAATTTCACACCTTTTATATCATGATTTCAGGGGATTGCTAACATTGAGCGGGGCGAAGCTGGGGTTGAGCTCCAGTTTATTTATTTAATTGTGTTTTTGAGTTTGTTTCAAGAGACATTTGTTAGTTTTGAGTTCCAGGCATGTACAAGTTTTGCTTTCGGATGTAATAGAATTATTCTTTTAATTTTATTTAGCAATTTTTTTATTTTGTACCTCGTTATAAAGACCCCTGGTTCTTTGGACGGGGCAATGTCCTGCCCTATCTAGGTACCTAGGGTGTGGGGTGTTACATACGGCTATGCTATAGCTGCACACGGCTTGTGCATAGCCGGGCATGGTTTCAAATTATTTGTTGCTGTTTCTTTTTTTAAATATACATTAATTGGAAACAATTTCCAATCAAGCACACCATCCACCAATTTCCAATCTCAAAAAACATGAACAAATTTCCTATTCATGCTCTGACTTTGAACTTACAATTGGAAACAATTTCCAAATAATTTCGATTTATTCAAAGTTTGACAAAACCGACATTGTGAGATTTAGAAATACTTGAAATTGGACATGTTGTTTCCCTTTCCATTTAAGAAACAATTTCTTTTAATTGGAAACCAAAAGAAAAAAAAAATTCCTTTTCCTTTCCACCACTGAACATTCTAGCAATCACCAATTTTTTTTTTTCATTCGGCCGTTTGTTTCAAAAAAATTAAAATTTCATTTTAAAAAAAAAAACAAAATTCTTAGGATTTCATAAATTCTACTACTGAAAATAATTTTCAGTAATTAACATGTGAGGGAAAAATAATAATAGCACTAAACAAATTTTCCAAAATCAAAACCAAAATTAGTTTTGAAACAATTTTAAAATTCAGAATATTTACGAAACAATTTCATAATATAAATACCACCCATAAAACTTATACGAGATGTCTTTGATATACTGTTGGATTTCGATCATGTAAACTAGTTTACATGTAGCAAAAAACAAAACGAAATCCATGCAAAGGATCACTCGTATGTAATTAAATGAATTAGGAGAAGGAAGAAAAATTAGTTACCTCGAAAACGTAGCTTTTAA
This sequence comes from Voacanga thouarsii, assembly GCA_026120185.1. Lineage (NCBI taxonomy): Eukaryota > Viridiplantae > Streptophyta > Magnoliopsida > Gentianales > Apocynaceae > Voacanga > Voacanga thouarsii. The sequence goes on from JANUWF010000205.1 coordinate 90,231, forward strand.
AATTTTTCTTCTGCATGAATCCCCTTCTAAAGTCTATCCAATCGAGCCACCAAATTCCAAGAATAGGAATTTTCTAATAGTAATCCACACGAAGAACGTACTCAAGAACCACCAAAAACTATGCTGGTAGAATAATGTTTGGTGGCTATATGATTAATTTAAGTAGAGAAGAGAAGAACTTCCTTTTGAAAATGAAGAAAAGAAATACTCTATGTTTTCTTATGGAAAGGGAAAAAGAAAAGCTACAATGTGTTTCACAAAAAAAAAATAAAAAAAAAGTCTACCCATCGGTGTGCAAAACACACACACACACACACACACACACACACACACACACACACATATATATATATATATATATATATATATATATATATCTTGGTCAATTACCTCAACACATGGAGTGTAACACCTCGCTATCTACGTACCCAAAAAGAGCAGGAAAGTCGCCCTGTCCAGTGGACTAGGGGTCTTTATAACGAGGTACAGAGGAAAATAACTATATAAAATAAAGCAAAAGTCTTATTACAACTGGAATCAAAACTTATATAAGTCTGAAATTCAAAACTAACAATCGTCTCTCAAAAGAAATACAAAGCCAAAATCAAAATAAGATAAACTTCCATCTCTTATTTATCCAACTGGCTCAATAAAAGCACTCCCCTAAAAATATGATATAAAAATGGTGTGATATTGGCATCTCAGTAAGCCCTGTGTGTGCAAAATATGTAGCTTTATCAAAACCACAAAATATGTTTGCAAGTAATCTTTCATCAATAAACAGTCATTGAGTGGAACAATATACATTTTAGCCAAATCAATTTCCAAAAAATCCACTCATCAATACAATAGTTCCAAGAAGGGATAGAAATGATCCAATAACAATATCAAGCAATATTATGATTACCATCATGATAGCTCCCAATGTAACCAGTTAACACTGGGCTATAGGTGATCCGCCCACTATGGTGAGATACTCCTCCATCTCTACACCTAACACACCGGTTGTCTAATCCAAAAATTATAGTCCTTATGGACCAACATGCTAACTCGGACCGACCTGACTAAATAGTACTAATATCTCTTTGAGCAAAGTTCACTTTTTGGAGGTGGCCATCTGCCTGAAGACTCACTCTAATTCTCCAAGACTAGTACCACTAGCCCACCCCTATTGAGTACTCAACACTCGCCATTAGGTGCAGAATCATTTCCCTTTTTCACAAACTTCGAATACCTTGCTTTTGCAAAACGTGATTTTCACATCAAGCTTTTCAAGACGTTTTTGTAATACCCCGATCCAAGCCACCATTAGTTCATGGGGAATAGCATATTATTTTATATTGTATTTGATAAATTTGAACTATTTTTATGAATATGTGGTTTATGTGATTGATATTTTCATGGAGCTATTTATTTGGATATAGTTGTGTTATATGAGGTGGTAGAGCTTTTGTTCTTATGGAGTAGAATTTAATGAAAGAATAATGAAGTGAGTTGAATTGGATTTATGGGAATTTATTTGAAGAATATATATATACAAGAATTATTGTGGAATAGTGGTTAGAGCTTGGTGTGTATTCTTTGGTGACTTGAGTTCAAATCCCAACTCTTGCAAACCTTTTCCTTCTTATTCCTAATTAAACTCTTTTTCCCTTATTTTTATCCACTTGGCCAAAATCCCTAGGGCTAGCCGTCACCGTAATTTTCCACCTCCTAAAATATAGGAATGTGATTATTTTGGGTTTTTGCTAAAAGAATTAAAGTAAATTAAATTCCTATTATTTTCTACTTAGTATTTTATTCTAATCTTTTAGGAATTTAGAATATTTCAACATCTGAAATTTTCTAAAGTTATTATCCAAAGGACTTATTAAGAAAACAAAATAGAGGAGCATTTATATTGGAAGCTATATTTTAGCCATTAGTTTTAATAGAAGAAAAGTCTCTCCAAAATAATTTTCTCTAAAGAGTTTTAATTTAAAATAAAGAGATAATGCTAAATTTTTAATTGAAATAAATATTTCTTAGGATTAGTCTATTTTCGAAAATTAGGAATTATGATGAAAGAAAAATTCACCTTTATCACATAAAAACTAGATTTTATCTCTAAATATGATTATTCTTTAATTAATTTTTTTTGCCTAAAATAAATTAGGATATTAACTAAATTATTTCTCGAATTAATATCCTATTATTATTACTTGAAATTTCTGGAAAAACTAAAACGCTAGCCGCCACCTAATGGATGTTTAATTCCACTCAAACTCTCTAAAAAATAGGAGAAACTTACCCTAAGTGGTTTTAACCAGTCAAAGTTCTTTTAGCTAATTAAACAACCAGATTTTCTACTCTTCTTTCACCTAATTTTGGCAACCATAAGTACCACACACACACATGAAAATTCCAGCCCCTATTGCTCTCAAATTTTCTCTTGTTTTAACCGCAAACAACAGCACAAAAGCCATCACTTTTCTCCTCCAATTTTCAGCCAATACAAGAACCAAAAGGTAGCCTCTCTTTTCCTATTTTCCTCTCTGATTTTCAGCCATAATAGCAACCAGAAATCAGCCACCAAAACCTCCAAAACCTTGCATAATTTCTACTACAACAAAACAACCAAAAGTTGTCATTTTTCTATGTTGTGATCAAGAGTCCAAAACAAAGTGCAACTCTTACAAACACTAAAACACCCAACCCTAACATATTTCCTTCATCAAACCAGCCTTTAATCAAACCCTAAGCACTCCCTACTGCATGAAACTCCAGCCGCCACCCTCTCCAAGTATTCGGCCACTGCAGCCTCCAAACACCTCCAAAATTGAAAACTAAACCTAAGGTAAGTGACCCTTCAATCTCCTTCAACTTTTAATCAATTCTTCTCATTATTTTCTCCTAAATCTTGGTCATCAACGGGTTGATTTCTTTCCCCTGTTGTTGGAAATTTTCAAGCAAGGGGTCCAAAAGTATACAATCAACCCTTCCACCCAAAGTGAACTCATCCAAGCATCAAAGGCGCTACCTTTGTTCATATTTGTATCGACCAAGAGGTATTTGAGGCTTAAATCTTCTTATTTAAATTAGGGTTGAATATCTGGTGGTATTATTAGATTAGATAAATGAGTTTTGATGGTGCAATATGTGAACTAGGCATATATGGCGTTGAATATGGTTAAATATTGCTATGATGGCCTAGATCTATTGCATGTTGGTTAAAGATGAGATATTTGAATGAAAATATGGTTATTATACGGATTGAATGATAGTAGAATAATAGAGATGTCACGTTGATTATTTAAAGTGAGTATATGCATGCATAATGATGAGATGCATGACCAAGGAAAGCTATAGAGGTTATTTAATAAATTAATCCATCTAGATGCCATGGAGGATTTAGATGATTAATAATATCATGGGGATTCCTTATGCATGATGATAGTGGATTAATATTTGGATTCTAATTATAGAATTATTGATTCTAGATATAGAAGAAAGTTGAAGTGAGGGCAAGCATTGCTTTGGTTGATTATTGAGAATATTCAAGTATATTCCTGTATAACTATTTTGCTAAATTGTACATGTTTTGCAAGTCTTTTGTACAATGATATTGAAATAGTATCAATATGATGATTGAAAAGATAGTTGAGACATGATGAAATATTATTATGATATTTTGATACTTCGAGTAAGAACATAGATATTTTAATCTCTAAATGATTTTGTCAAATCTCAAATTTTTACTGAAAATAGTTTCCTTTCCTTTATGACTAAAACGTTTTGAAAAGTTTGATGTGAGCATGTGTTGCAAAGACAAGGTAATCAATGATTGTGAAAACAAGGGAAATGATTCTGCACCTAAATGTTGAGTGTTGAGTACTCAGCAAGGGTAGACTAGTGATACTAATCTTGGAGAGTTAGAGTGAGTCTTCTGGTAGGAGGACACCTCCAGAAGATGAACTCTGTTTAAAAAGATGACAGTACTAATTAGTCAGGCTGGTCCGAGCTAGCATGTTGGTCCATGTGGACTTTATTTTTTTGGATTGGATAACCGGTGTGTTGGGTGTAGTAGAGAGGGAAGAGTATCTCACCCTAGTGGGCAGATCACCTACTGCCCAGTGTTGAATGGTTACACTGGGAAGCTATCATGCTATGGACTTTGATATTGTTATTGAATCATTACTAATCCCTACTTTATGAATCTATGGTATTGAGGAGTGGTTGATTTATTGAGAATCGTTTTGAATATAATAAGTATTGCTCCACTCAATGACCGTTTATTGATGAAAGTTGACTTGCAAACATATTTTGTGGTTTTGATAAATCTACATACACGAAATGTTTAATGTAATTTTCGTACACACGGGACTTACTGAAATGCCAATCTCAAACTGTTTTATATTATATTTTTAGGGGAGTGCTTTTGTTAAGGAGGTTGGATGAATAAGAGTTGGAAGTTTATTTTTTTTTGTTTTTTAGCTTTGTATTTCTTTTGAGAGACGATTGTTAGTTTTGAATTTCAAACTTATATAAGTTTGGTTTTTGGATGTAATAAGATTTTCACTTTATTTTATTTAGTCAATTTTCTTTTGTACCACATTATAAAGACCCCTGGTCCATTGGACGGGGTGACATCCCCACCCTTTTTGGGTATGTAGGTAGTGAAGTGTTACAGTTTTGGTCATAAAGGAAAGAAAACCATTGTCAATTAAAAGTTGAGATTTGACAAAAGCTTTTAGAGATTAAAATATCCACGTTACCAATCCAAGTATCATGATTTCAAAAATAACATTTCCTCCTCATTTCAATCATCATGTCGACATCATTTCAATATCAATGTTCAAAAGACTTGCAAACATGTATGACTTAGCAAAATAGTTATGCAGGGACTTATACTTTAATAGTCCAAATAATCAACTCAAAGCCAATGCTTGCTCGCACTCCAAATTGAGTAGATAAGGTCTACCACAATAACAGACTTAGCAAGAAATCAAGAACTAAAAGGATAGGGAATTGTGGGCATTCAAACAAGAAATAACAAGAACCCTAAATGACATACAAGAAGAACCCTTGTTGATTTCCTAGTTGAATTATCCTTAGAGTTTATAGACATTTACTCAAGGGTGGACTAAGCCCTTAGGTTGTTCTTGGATTGAAGTTGAACAAGGAATCTCTTCATGCTTCAAGCCTTCAAGATGAATATTTCATTCATGTTAAAATGTGTTATATGTTGTTCTTCTTCATACAATACAAAAGCACTATATAAGGGTGTTCTATTCTTGAACTAAACACTTTAAATCTTACAAAATGATCCCAAAATAGCTGAAAAATGTCAGGGATTTGGTTCCAGAGCACGGCTAGCACCGAGTGCATTCTGGAGGAACAGTACCGGGTCGGGTTACTCGAGCCGGCGTTGGGTCCGTTCTGGGTGAACAATAATTGCAACAAAAATCTGAGAAATTTTACAGACCGCAGTCGCCGCCTGTTGGGCTATTCGGACCGATGCCGGGCATGCTTTGCTAGGCGACGTTTTTGCGCGAACAGCTTTCGGTTAACATCCTTCGTACACCAGTAACATGGTCCGTTCTTAATCCTCTTCCTGCAATGCCCATATGCTATCCCACTTGAAATGTTCTTGTAAATATGCTTGGAATTGTTTGGCACGGGCTCTCGTTAACGAATAGGGCAAACTCGGCTTTGTTTCAGTTTCGTCCTCTCCCCCTTCTTGAACGCAATCCTCGTGGCTAAGATCTCCATAAATTCCAACATTTCTACCAAGTGGGTCCATGCCTTCCAGATTCTCAAAAAACACAATTTATCTTCTTCTTCCAGATTTTGAGTTATACCACTTTTTGCTTGCCTCTCTTTCTTCAACCTTCTCAAGGTCCTTTCTATTTTTGGGTCAAAATTCTCCCAATACCCATCCACTCTCCTATTCATATAAGAAAAGATCTTCCTTCAAGCAAAATATAAAACCAACATTATTCCTAAGATTAAAACAGATCTTCTAAAGAATAGGATCAATTAAAACCTCAATATGTACTCAAAACAAAAGAATAGTTATAAACAATTACCTAATAAATCAATGAATAACATAGAAAGAACTGATCAATCAATCAATAAATTAATGATATTTCCAGAAGTTCAACCAAAAACAACACTTACACAACACAACACAACAACAACAAGAGAGAGTTCTCAAATAGAATTACACAAGTCAATCCAAATCCAAAGTACACATACAAACAATTATTTACATATAAATTATTCACAAAGAAAATGTACAACTGCCTAGGTACAAGTTAGTCATATTTACAAGTATGTACAATTTCAAGACCAAATCAACAAAATTCAAGTAATTAAAAATATTACCACTCAATTCCTGGCAACGGTGCCAAAAACTTGATGCGTGCTTCATGTGTATACGTATGTATGGAAAGAAGTCTCAACATTTCACACAATTTAACCAAATTTTAATTTCTACAATACCAAAAATTACCCACACAACACATATATGGGCAAGTATCAAGTAGCATTATGGAGTTCTAATTGGCAAGTATCGTATCCCTTGGATAAAGTGGCAAATACCTTTACTATACTGCTATTTCACTGTTTAGTCAATCATCCAAATTGGGAAGGTAGCGAATTAGTAAAGGGATCAACCAACCCAAGTATACTCAAGAAATCCTCCCAAATCACTGAGCACATAAGAGTAAGAAAAGGGATAGGTAATGTACTGAAATGATATCTCACAATATTAAGCTAAACCTCAACCAACTAAGTTAGTTAGTTGACAACCTAGAATTAGCACCTATGGGTAATCTTGTATACATCCCTCATAAAAGGCATGTTGGAAGTATATAATAAAGACAGGTGTCGCCCCGTCTAGTTGCCTAGACAATGGGTCCTTATAACCTACAAACCAAAATTAAAGATAAACAAATAATGAATGCATCAGAGTTAGCCAAACTTGAGTCATAGTACACCTCCAAAGGAAATATGTAATTTATTGTGCATTAGCATATACTCCTAGCTATAAAGTAATATACCTAAAATTGTAGAGTGTACAATCTCAAACATATTAAGCTGTCTTTCGGCTCTGGATCCTAGAAAAATAAAATATAAATACGTGTGTGATTTACACCCAGTAAGTTCCGTAGGTGTTAGTGTTTTCTTAAAAAAGACTTGGCAAAGAGAGTTGTCATAAATTCGCTAAAAGTAAACAACAAAAGTTTATTGGGCTTTTCCACTAAAAACAACTGTACAATTGAGTACAGGAAGTTTTACTCAAGAGTTGTTCAAAATCTCAAGCACATTTGGAAAATCAAATTGTATTCAAAATTAATGCCATATATCTTGGACATATTTGGAAACTTGGGTTTTATCAACATCATTGCCCCATACTTTTTGAAATGCAGGTTTCCCTATTAATAGAAGGTCGACTTGGGTGTAAAGCACACAAGGCTTCGCCTTTAACATACAGTCTTATTGTGCTAAGGAGCAAGACTACAACACTCAACTATGCATTGTCGGAAAGTAAGATTGTTGTCACATTTTACCTTAAATCATATTAATTCTTTTTACTTGTGATAGTACAGATCCCCATTCTGTACTCCCCTCACCTCGAGGTTGACAAGCGTCGATGACAGATTGGGTGCCCCGTCGAGGATCAGCCAATTAATGGATACTTTCGCATTAGGACAATGCTAGCTGGGGAAACTGGTTATTCCCAATATCCTATTGTTCTGTTTAGAGTAAGACAATCCCCAAAACTAGAATTGGGTTACTTGGAGTCGTCTACCTCTACAACAAGCTAGTGCAATGGTTATAACGCTTATTGAGTACTCAACATCCATACTGGTTCAACGACTAGTCCAATACCACATTCCCAAAAGAATACCAAGAAAACATTTTTTGGGGCCAAAATATCATTTCCCAAATCCAAATTTAAACCAAGGGATTGTTTTCCAAATGTTAATCTCATATCGAGAGATTATATTCCAAATTCCTTGCGTAGAAGGATAAAAAGTTGTTCTAGTGTTACAAAATCATTCCTTAAGGGTATTTATGTAAATGATGCATTTTAGGTATACCTAAGTCCAAAAGAGTTTCATTTCAATGAATCTAGAATTCTAAATCTAGAAAAGGAATAAAATTCAAGGATTTCATATTTTGACTTGCCTGAGTTCCTTAGAAATAATCCATTATTCCATTAAGGCAACAAGATCATAAACTAGCATGCTTTGCTATTAAATATGGAATGGAACACAATTGTGCAAGTAAAATAATCATTTTGTGCCATATAAATGTATAAGAGAAATATTTTCCATAAATACTTGCACTTCTAATATCTATAGCACAAAGAATTCAAAATACTTTGTAAAAATATTTTATTTCCTAAATTTCAATCATTTTCTAGTTTCGAGAAACCAAATCATTGTTCAAGAAAACCATAATTCAGCTTAGAAAAATCAAAAGAAATAGGAATAATCCTTTCATTCTTTTGGGATCGGGTCATACTTAAAATCTTTTTTTTTTCAACTCATTTATATAATCATAATCTATTTTTCGACTTGGCTCGGTGGGATAGCCAAGCCATTCCCCCTTCTTTATGATACCAGTCTAGGAAAAAATAATAAAGAAACAAACCTATTCAATGGTCTATCATCCATGTTTTTAGGCTTTTTAGGGAAAATAATTGTCATTATTACATGGTTCATAATCATAAGAGTCCATTTTCCCATTTAAATTCTAGCATGAAATAAAATTTCACTTTCTCAGGAAAAATATATGTTTGATTAGGAAAACCAAAAGGAAAACAAGAAAACCACTAGCACAAAATAGCATTTATAAAATAAGTAAGACTTACTGTGACTAATGCTACTTCTTCACACATCTATTCCCTTGAGACTTGACAAAGTTCTTGTATTATTCGTTCCTACATCACAAGAGTGTTTCACTCTTCCTTAGCACCTCAATCCTCTAAATTAATGCATCATTAATAAATGACAAGGAATTATCAATTTCCTAAATTCACTTTCTCACAAATGGTATATAATTACTTGAAGTACTTAAAGGAATAATATTTCCTTTACATATATTCCTTCCTTCATTTGTGTGTTTCATATGACCATGAGACATTTGCTTAGCCTCATGACTTCTCTTACTTCATTGAACTTAATGGAACAAAACATAATATGATGGCTCAACGAATTCTGCATTTTCACTTCATGACACCCTTTAGAATTTTTAGCATAACTTTTATTTCCTATGTCCGATTAATGTCAAACTAGTTCCAAAATATCCCTAAGACATTCTTTTATCAATCCCAGTTAATAGAAAACAAACTTCCTTCTTCATTTTGTTCAGTCTTATTCACTAACCTCCACATCACTGGTTTGTCATGGTTTAGTATTTTCATCATAACTTTCCATTCACAAGTCCAAATGACTTCAAACCTGTGCCAAATGTTCCTAAAATATAATTTTATGAACTCCGTTCAGTCAACCTTAAAATCGACACAGAGATACTACAAGCAAAATCTTGCTGTTTTGCCCAGAATTTCTGATTTTTCTCACTAATGCATTCTCCAATTATTCCTTCTTCATTATAGTACCAAAAACATCATTTAATCCATGCCATTCTTCACTTTAACATCACTTAATCTTCCTGTTTTCAGTCATAAAGAAACCAGTATCTTCATATATTAACGACAACAATGTTGGCAACTATGAACAAAGTATAACTACCTTGTAGTTTCTTAACAATTAAATCATTTCCTACTTTAATTCTTTCTTCTACATATATAGCCATAATCAACCTTCCATAACACCTTCAAAACACAACCAAATAACATTCAAAACTTAGTAAATACACCCCCAAGTATGCCACCACACACATCACACACAAACATTTTGATACCATAAATATTCACTAAACATAATTCATGATCCAAGCATATTTCCTTGCATAATTCATACCAAAATAATCCTGACAACTTGATCTACAACTTTAATTCAAGAAGTAGGACATTTTACCTTATGTATAAGGATCTCCAAGCTTGCAAATGCCTAAGCTTTCTTCTTCTCTTCTTATTCTCTCTCCCCTTTGAAAATCTCCCTCTCTTCTTTTTTTTTTCCTCATGTTTTTCTTCCTTTTTTCTCCTTTATTTCTTTTCTCCTCCTTTTCTTCTCTTGGCTGCCGATTTTCTTGGCTGAATTCCAGCCTCCCACCACCATTTTCATGACCAAAAAATATCACATGGTCAATTATTCTATTAATTGGTCAAACTGCATTAATGGTCCAAGATGTTTTGGTGAATTCTTATTAGTCCAAATAGAAGCTTAGGTGGCTTGTAGAATTGTAGAACTTCTTAAAGTCTTGCATGAATTTTCATACAACATATCACATAGCAACACATGTCTTGCTAATCCAATCACAAAATGGCACGTGGCTTTCTCAACCAATCATAAGATGAAAATTGGAGGGCTTTTTATTGTCCATCTAATATTGCATATATTTTCTTGCAACCAATCATATAACGGCACTCTGTAACACCCCGCTACCTACGTGCCCAAAAAAGGCGGGGATGTTGCTTCGTCCAAAGGACTAAGGGTCATTATAACCAGATACAAAAGAAAATAGCTAAATAAAAGAAAGAACTAATCTTATTACAACTAAATTCAAAACTTATACAAGTTTGAAAATCAAAACAAACAACTGTCTCTCAAATGAAAAACAAAGTAATATAAAATAAACCTCAATCTTTAAGTCATCCAACCTGCTCAATAATAGCTCTCTCCTGAAAACATGATATATAAACTGTAACACCCCATTACCTACATACGTACCCAAAAAGGGCGGGGATTCCAATGGACCAGGGGTTTTTATAACGAAGTACAAAAGAAAAATGACTAAATAAAATAAAACGATAATTTTATTACATCCAAAATCAAAACTTATACAAGTATGAAATTCAAAACTAACAATAGTCTCTCAAAAGAAATATAAAAGAAAAATAAAAATAAATTGAAATTTCATCTTTCATTCTTCCAACCTGCTCAATAAAAGCACTCCTTTAAAAACATAATATAAAAATGGTGTGAGATTGGCATCTCAGTAAGTCCCGTGTGTGCTAATGACACTTTAAATATTTTGTGTATGCATGTTTATCCAAAACCACAAATTATGTTTGCAAGTTAACTTTCATTAATAAGCAATCATTGAGGGGAACAATGTACATCATATTCAAAACAACATCTACTCATCATCACAATAGAATCAAGTAGGGATTAACAATGATTCAATAACATTATCAAGTCCATATCCTAGTGTAATTGTTCAACACTGGGGCAGTGGGTGATTCACCCACTAGGGTGAGATACTTTTCCATCTCTACACCCAACATATCAATTGCCCAACCAGAAAAAATGAAGTCCACATGGACCATCATGCTAGTTCGGACGGCCTGACTAAGTAGTATTGTCATCTCTTTAAGTAAAGTTCATCTTCTGGAGGTGGCCTCTTGCTTGAAGACTCACTCTAACTCTCTAAAACTAGTACTACTAGCCTACCCCCGCTGAGTACTTAGCACTCACCATTTAAGTGCAAAATCATTTTCCTTGTTTTCACAATCACTGGATACCTTGTCTTTGCAAAATATGATTTTCACATCAAGCTTTTCGAAACATTTTGATCATAAAGGAAAGAAAATCATTTTTCAGTTAAAAGTTGAGAATTGATAAAAGCTTTTAGAGATTAAAACATCCATATTCCCAATCCAAGTATCATAATACCACAATAACATTTCATCATATTTCAATCATCTTTTCAATCACCATGTCAATCATTACATTGACACAATTTCAATATCATTGTACAAAAGACTTGCAAACATGTACGCTTTAGTAAAATAGTTATGTAGGGACCTACTTGAATATTCCAAGTAATCAGCCAAAGCAATGCTTGTCCACACTTCCACTTTCTTCCTTATCTAGAATCAATGATTCTATAATTAGAATCAAAATATTTATCCACTATCATCAGGCATCATGATTCCCCATGATATTATTAATCACCTAAATCATCCATGGCATCTAGATGGAAAATTCATTAAATCATCTCTATAGCTTTCCCTTGTCATGCAACTCATCATTATGCAAGCATATCATCAAATCAAATAATCTATATCATGATTTCCATATTCAACCACCATCAACTTCATATATTAGCCCTATTTGTATCAAAATATCTCTTCATTAATAAACATGCATTAGATCTAGGTCATCATAGCAATATTTAACCATATTTTACTCCATATATGCCTAATTCAAAATATTGCACCATCAAACTCATCAATATAATCTAATCATACTTTCATGCTAGGCTTCATGCATAATAACACCACCATATATTCAACCCTAATTTTAATCAGAAGATTTAAGCCTCAAATACCTGTTGATAGACATAAATATGAGCAAAGGTAGCACATTTGATGCTTCGTTGAGTTCACTTTAGAAAGAAGGGTTGATTGGTTCCTCTTGGTTTCCTTAGTTCGAAGGTCACACGAGGTAGGGGTAAATCAGCCCCCTTTTGTTCAAGATTGAGGAGAAAAGAAGAAGAAGAATTGGATAAAAGTTGAAGGAGTTTGAAGGGTTGCTTACCTTAAGGTTGGATTTCGATTTTGGTGGTGATTGGAGGTGGAGATGGACGAACTTCTTGGAGAAGTGGTGGCTGGAATTTCGTGTATTAGGGAGGGGTTAGGGTTTGATTCAAGGCTGGTTTGATGAAGAAAATAGGTTAGGTTTAGGTGTTTTAGTGTTTAGAAGAAGTTCACCATGTTTTGGACTCTTGATCACAACAAGGAAAAATGACAGCTTTTAGTTCTACTTGTTGTAGCTGAAATTGAGCAAGGTTTAGGAGGTTTTTGTGGCTGATTTTTGGTTGCCAATATGACCAATATAATGTGAGAAAAGGAGAATAATATAGGCTGAATTTCAGTCAAGCTTTGTGCGAAAAGAGAAGAATGAAAAATGAGGTCTTTTGTGTTTTGGTTTTGGCTAAACAAGAGAGGGTTTGAAGCTGGAATTTTCGTGTGATTGTGTGATTAATATTGTGGCCGAAAATAGGGTGAAAGGGAGGAGAAAATCTTGTTGTTATTTGGCTAAATGAAGTTTAATTGGTTTAGAATATTTGGAATAGATTTTTTCTATATTTTTGAGAGTTTGAGTTGAACTAAAATATTCATCAAGGTGGCAGCTAGGGTTTTAATTTTTTCAGAAAATTCAAGTAATAATAATAGATTATTAATTCAAGAACTAATTTAGTTAATATCCTAATTTATTTTAGGCAAAAATAATTAATTAAAGGATAATCATATTTAGAGATAAAATCTAGTTTATATGTGATAAAGCTGAATTTTCTTTCTTCTTAAATTCTAGTTTTTGAAAATAGCCTAATACTAAGAAATATTTATTTCCAATTAAAACTCTTTAGAGAAAATTTAATTTGGAGAGACTTTTCTTCTATTAAAAATAATAGCTAAAAATATAGCTTCCGAAACAAATGCTTCTATATTTTATTTTCTTAATAAATTTCTTTGGATAATAACTTTAGAAAATTCCAGATGTTGAAATATTTTAAATTTCTAAAAGATTAGAATAAAATACTAACTAGAAAATAATAGAAATTTAATTGGCTTTAATTCTTTTTTATCAAAAATCCAAAATAATCACATTCCTATATTTTTGGAGGTGGGAAATTAAGGTGGCGACTAGCCCAAAGGATTTCGGCGAACAGGGGGAAAAATAGGGGGAAAAGATTTTAATTAGGAATAAGAAGGAAAAGGTTTGCAAGAGTTGGGATTTGAACTCAAGTCACCAAGGAATACACACCAAGCTCTAACCACTATTCCACAAAAATTCTTGTGTAAATATTCTTCACGTAAATTTCCCATAAATGCAATTCAACTCATTTCATTATTCTTTCATTAAATTCTACTCCATAAGAACAAGAACCCTACCACCTCATATAACACAACTATATCCAAATAAATAGCTCCATGAAATATCAAACACATAAATCACATATGCTTAAAAAAAAAGTTCAAATTTATCAAATACAATATAAAATGCTATGATATGCATGACTTTTCCCATAAACTAATGGTGGTTTGAATCGGGATATTACATCCTCTCCCCCTTAAGAATATTCCATCCCGAAATTCAGGGCATTATATATTTAGAGCAGATTTGGATATTTCCTCTTCACCCAATCTTCTATTTACCACGCAGCATCCTGAGTACCAAGATGATCCCATAAAATCTTCACCATGTGTATTTGTTTATTCCTTAACCTCTTGACACTTTGATCCAAAAGCTTAATTGGCAACGTAGCTTAAATCAAACTGCAAATTAATGGCTTCTCATTCAATACATGCATATACTCAATTCAAATCATCAATATGACAACTCCAATGTTCAACTATGATTAAATCCACATAAATTCCCCATTTGAATCCAAAGGTCTCATCTTTAACCAACATAGAATAGATTTAGGTTCAACATAACAAGATATAACAATATTTTACTCCATATACACCTAGATCAATTATTGCACCATCAAACTCAACAATCCCATCTATTGCTTTTCAAGCTAAACTCCATACATAATAACATCACTATAAAATCAAACTCGTTTAAACCAGTAGGGATTGAGTATCAAAATACATCTTGGCGAGGCAAAACAAAGAAGCGAAGGTGACTCCTTGGTGATTGGTTGAGTTCACTTGAAAATGAGAGATGATTGGTTCACCTTGATCTCCTTGTTAGAAAGTCACAAGAAATAGGGGTAAATCAGTCCCTTTTGATCAAGATTTAGGAGAAGAAGGAAGAATTGAAGAAGAGTTGATGAAGGGTTGAAGAGTTGCTTACCTTGATAATGGATTTTGGTTTTGGTGGAGTTTGGGAGTGTGCTAGCCGAAATATTGGAGAGGGATAGGCGGCTGGTTTTTTCGTGTATTAGAGAGGTTTAGGGTAGGATAGGTGGCTGATTTGATGAAGAGAATTGGTTATGTTTAGGTGTTTTGGTGTTTAGAAGAGTTCCACCTTGTTGCACACTCTTGAACAAACAACAAGAAAAATGGCAGCTTTTGCCTAGTCTTGCCTTGGCCGATTTCAGCACTGAATAGAAGGAGTTTGTGGCTGCCTTTTGGGTGTTAAAGTGGCCAAAAATAAGAGAGAAAAGAGAGAAGAAAGAGGCTGGTTTTCGGTCTTGTTCTTGGACGAAATTAGGAGAAGAAAAATTAGCTCTTTTGCGTGTTGTTTTTGGCTAAAACAAGAAGAGAGTTTGAGAGCATTTAGGGCTAGAATTTTCGGGCATATTTATGTGTATATTGTGGCCAAAATTAAGGAGAAAACAAGAGGAAAATTCTGGTTTTAATTCTCTAAATAAACTTTGATTGGTTGTAGGTTATCTTGGATAGAATTATCCGAAGATTGAAGAGTTTAAGTTGAGCTAAACTAGCTATTCAAGGCGGCGGCAAGGGTATTTTTTTTTTTCCAGAAAATTCAGATAAGGAAAATAAGATATTTGTACAAGAAATAATTTATTTAATACCCTAAATTACTTTATACAAAATTAAGTAATTAAGAGATAACTATATTTAGAGGTAAATTTTGGTTTTTAAAAGATAAAGCTAAAGCTAATTATCCCAACATCTTATTTTCAGAAATAGAAAAATCCCAAGAGGTTTTTGCTTCAATTAAAAACCAGCATTATCTCTTTATTTTCCATTTAAAATTCCGTATAGAAAATTAATTTAGGGAGACTTATCTCCTATTAAAGATGGCGGCCAAAATAAAGCTTTCAGGATAAATGTTTCTATATTTTATTTCCTTAATAAATCACCTAGATAATAGCTTTAAAATTTTAGATTTTGAAATATTTAAAATTCCCTAAAATATTAATTTAAAATATTAAACTAAGAGATAATAGGAATTTAATTTGTTTTAATTCTTTTAATTAAATACCTAAGATAATCACACTCCTATACTCCTATATTTTAGGAGTTGGGAACCTAAGGTGGCGGCAACCCTAGGATTTTCGGCCGAGAGTAGGAAAAATAGGGGAAAAGGAAATAAATTAGGGAAAAAGAAGAAAAAGGTTTGCAAGAGTTGGGATTTGAACTCAAGTCACCAAGAATTAAACACCAAGCTTTAACCATTAGGCCACGACAACACTTGTTCAAATATTCCCCAAATAAATTCCCGTAACTCCTACTCAACTTACTTCATTTCCCTTCTATTAATTTCTACTCAATAAGAACAAAAACTCTACCATCTCATCCAATACAACTATATCCAAATAAATAAATTCATGCAATATCAAACCCATGAGTCACATATATTCATGAAAATAGCTCAAATTCTCAAATGAAATACATAAGATGCTATGCTATGCACAACTTTCCCCATGAACTAAGGGTGGTTTTAGTCGGGGTATCACATCCTCTCCCCCTTAAAAGATTTCGTCCCGAAATTCAAGGCTTATACCTTTAGAGCAAATTTGGATATTTCCTCTTCACCTAGTTTTTAGTTTCCCATATCGCATCTTGAGTACCATGATGATCCCACAGTGTCTTCACAATAGGTATGTGCTTATTCCTCAGCATCTTGACACTTCAATCCAAAATCTTAATTGGTTTTCGCCATAGCTTAGATCAAGCTGTAGTATCAACGGTTCTTCATTCAAAACATGATCCAAATTAGGGCTGTATTACTTCAACTGGGACACATGGAAAATATCATGAATTCTTACTAACCCTTCTTGCAAGTCCAACTGGTATGCTATAGGTCCAATCTTTTCGATCACCGAAAATGGTCCTAAATACCTAGGACTCAGCTTCCCTCCTTTAGGGTGCTTCAAAATCCCTCTACTAGGCATTATTTTCAAAAAGGTCTGATCTCCTACTTGAAACTCTAATTCTCTTCTTCTGTTATCTATGAAACTTTTCTGTCAGCTCTGTGCTGCTTTCAGTCTTTATCCTATCATTTTTACTTTATTCTCCATTTCTTCAATATTCACTTCGCCAAACTTGCTGATTTGTCCATCCACTGTCCAACTCTAGTACAACAGAACTTGACATTTCTGTCCATACAATGCTTCGTAGGGTGCTATTCCAATTGACATTTGATGATTCTTGTTGTACGCCAACTCAGTATAAGGTATACAATCCAACCACTTGTCTATAAAGTCTAACACACAAGCTCTAAGCATATCCTCCAATATTTGTATAACTCTTTCAGACTGTCCATCAGTCTGCGGATGAGCAGAAGTACTGAGCTTCAGAGTCGTTTCCATCGACTCCTAAAACTTGGTCCAAAATCTCGAAGTGAATCTAGGATCCTTGTCGGACACAATGCTCGATGGTATGCTATGCAATCTAACAACTTCCCATATATACGTCTTGGCCAACTTCTCTATAGAATCCTTAACGTTTACTGGACTGAAATGTGCAGTCTTGGTCAATTTGTCAACCATTACGCAAATGGCATCCTTTAAAGTCTTCGACATAGATAGTCCAGTAACAAAGTCTATAGTCACCTCTTACCACTTCCACTCAAGAATTAGCATGGATTGCAGAAGTCCAACTGCCTTCTTATGCTCCGCCTTCACTTTCTGACATGTCAAGCAAGTTAAGACATATTATGCCACATCCCTCTTCATCCCCGGCCACCAGTAGGCCTTCTTTAGGTCTTGGTACATTTTTACTTCTCCCAGATGAATAGTATACTTACTTTTGTGAGCCTCATCCATTATCTTTTTTTTCAGTACTCGGTCATTTGGTACACATATCTGCTCCTGAAAATATAACACTCCTGCTTCATCGGTTTGAAATTCCTTATTTCCTCTCTTA
>JANUWF010000209.1:0-25242 GCA_026120185.1 Voacanga thouarsii
TGATAGAAAAATTAAACACAAGTGAATTTTTTTTTTATAAGTAAAATTTTTCCCCTATTGGAAAGATATTCTCATCTTACAATAGCCTATCTAGGTAACTAGATAGAAATAATTCCAATAGCTGATAGAGCCTAAATTAGTCATATTTTTCCTTGTTATTTGAGGTTCTTTTGTGATATATTTTGTTCAATAACTAGTCATATTCCTTCATATTTGAGATTTTACCCTTGGAAAGGTATTTTGTTCATTATTTCAGATTTTTGGGGTAAAACGAAGCAGAACAGTCGCAAAACAAAGGAGAGGCGGTGCCGGCTGCTAGGGCACTGGAACCGGCGCCGACTGTATACTGGTTGCACACACTTCAAGGTGACAGAAAAATTGTCAAAACAGAGCGGAACAGAGTGGAACCGATGCCGGCTCCAGTAGCCAAGGCGGCGCCGGCTGCATTCTGGAATGCATTGCGGGGAATTCGAAAAATAATTGGCGAACGAGTGGAGAAACATAACACAACCGGCGCCGGCTCTGAGAGCCAAGGCAGTGCCGGCTATGCTCTAATGTTAAGGCGGTGCTTTGATTTTTCTACGCAGTTTTTGGTAATCTTTGGAGTTTTAGTACTTTCCAACTTCTACTCGGCCAAGAACATTGTACCAACGAGTTTAGGTACTTTCTGAGCCTATAAATAGATAGAAAACACAAGAGAAAATGGGAGAATTCATTGATCATCACAGAAAATCACTCAAATCAAAGGAGGAATTCTTCAAATCAAGGAAGGTTATGCAAGAAGGTCTTCAAAGGAAGAAGAAGGAGGCTTGTCTATGAGTGCTTTCTTTTACTTTGTTTTCTTTTTCTTGAACAATGATATGTTAATTGTTTTATTGTAATTTGACATTGTTTCGATATTTATGATTTTTAGAGTTACTTTGATCTTTTGATTATTTGATTGTTACTCTTGGTGTTTAATTACTTGTGTTTATTACGAGATTAATTAGTTATTTCTTTCTATTAACTTGTTTGGACAAAGGGGTTGATGGGGGTTTCAATTCGTTAGTTTCATATTTGTTGGCTTTTGACTTGCTTGGACAAAGGGGTTAAGAGTAGGGACAAAGTAATTAAAAGTTAATTGATGTCTGCCAGGATATGGATTCATTAGTTAATTTCATGTGTAATTTGCCAGGACTGGAAATTAAATCAAAGGATTAAGTTCAATGCATTTTTTGGGTAAGACTGGTTGAGACAGGAATATGATGCTAAGTTATCTAGAAGATAGGGATTCATGGATTGGACAAAGAAGTGAATCTATACTATCCTTCATGATGCCAAGAGAATAATTAAGTATGATAAAGATTGGGTCCTTTAAGGTCATGTTTATCTAAACAATAGTTTAAGTTACATAATTCTACATCCTTGACATGTTTATATTTATATTTTTATTTTATTTTCCTTTTTATTTCATTTTAACTTTATTGAGTCGGTTAAACAATGAAAGAAATGTGATATATGTATACTTGTTACTTGAGGATCGACACTCGTTTGAACCTTATGCTCATTTAATGATGAGTACGCTTGCTCATATGTGTAATTTGGGTCTAACGTTTTAATTTAAACTTGACTGGGAATGTGCTTAGTTTTATATGATTTTTATACCCAAATCCAAATACATCTATTCCCCCGCACTTAGCTCTTTGCTTGTCCTCAAGCAACGTATGAAGAACAAGTAGGAAAACACAAGGTTTATCAAATCACTCAATCAATTTCAAAACAATATTTTCAATGATTTCTTCATTCAAGAACATAAAACACATGATACTACATCTTTCATAACAAATGCAAGACTTGTGTAGGTAAATACTGACTTAGTAGAACCATCTCAATACTTGACAATATTCTCAAACCATTGGAAAGAATTTAGTTAAAAAAGAATATACATTCCATAGGCTTACTTTTCATACACTCTCTCCACTAATCTGAGACATTTCATGATTATACTTAGATAAAGTATGACTTTTAGGCTTGTAATATGAGGCTACAGGCTTGTAATGTGGCTCATCAAACGAAGGATATAGGAGAATCAAAAATCAAAGAAGCTGAGAGTTCGCAAGAAAAGGATAAACAAAATGAATCAATAATTTCCAACTCTTCTTACTCTCCTATTCCAAAAAACAATCAAACCATAACCTTATTTAGCAATTACAACTCCACTCCAGCAAATCCCGCAATATTGTGACAACTCCAATCAAGAGCATAAAGATTTGGAAAATTATTCAAACTCTCAGAAATAAGCAATGGACAAAATATTGTGACGGGTTTTAATGAAAGAAATTCATCAATGTAGGCTCAAAATAGGCACTAGGGATAATATAAAAATAGGTAGGCTTGAAAAGTTCAAACTATCCAAAGAAGGCCGTCATCCCTAAGTTAAATCATGAATGCCTTTCTTATTTCGCCTTGAGAGATATTTAAGTAAGTTCTAGAATGCTCCATGAATTTTAGTAGAAAAACAGGTTTAAGAACAATGTAAAGCATTTGATAAAGAACTACTTCGTCCAAGTGAGTGCAAAAAGTCATGCATAAGTCATAAATGATCTAGAACATATGCTCTATAATCCATCATAAAGACATGCATTAAGAATAAAGCTTGAAATCTCAAAGAAAATCAGAAAAAATTTGTGAAAATTCTGAACATTTTGCTCACAAGAAGGATAAAGTATATGCATAGAAGAATTTGCAATCAAATCACTCCCCCACACTTAAACTGGACATTGTCGTCAATGGCCAAATAAATAGAACAAGAATAAATAATGCCATGGGACCAAAAATATAAAGGAGAAGAGATAAGAAAGACAATACTTCCATTCATTGTGCAATGTACTGTACAAGAGCTGAATGCTTGAAGAACGAGGCATTAGCAAAGTACCTAAAAAGAAAAATACAAAAGAGCACACCAAAGCATAAAAACTAGAAAAGGAAAATAAGCAAAAAGCAAAGGAAATAGTAGGAAAAAGAAAAGTACAAGAAAAATAATAACAAAGTCAAAACACACCAAGATAAAAGAAAACAAACTAAAAATCCTAAGAAAGCAAATAGACACGACTCAACAAATAATGTTACAAACTCTTTCCACTCATTATGCTTCCTCATTAAACCTTTGGAAAAGAGATTAAAGCTCCAAGTAGAAGGTAGGCGTAATGAATGTAGAAAGAATGGAGGATTTTAAAACAAATGGAAGGTTCATGAAAACGATTTGTATAAGCAAAACCAAACACATAAACCTCATTCTCTAACATTCCTTTAGAAACACAAGTATCTTTTTCCACATATGAGTGCACATGGTATCTAACGGATGCATCAACTTTGAAATTAGAAATTAACCCTTCAAAAGAATTTTTACAATTAAAATTCCCCTTTAAACTTAGTATTTGAGTTCTTTAAAGATGGGATTGGGAAATCCTTAGTTTTCAATGCTTCTACAAAAACTAAGTTACATCCCATTGAATGGGGTGAAGGGTAAAGATTACCACCATCCGCCAAGGACTGTTTACGATATAGTATTGAAAAATCCAACTCCTTGAAGCATGATAAATTCAACACATCATTATTTGGACCCATATTCTCCGAGAAAAGAGAGGGATCTTGAAAAAAAAAATCAGGTGATGAAGAGAGAGATTAGAATTTTTAGCACGTAGAGTAGAATTGAATACCTCCCTTTCCACATTGGACAATTGGTCCTCATATCCTCGCTCCTTTCCTTGGAGATTCTCTTGTTCAAGCATATGGGCCTTTATGGCGTCCCCAACCAACTTGGCCAGTTGTGTTCTTTGATAGCACAATCACTGGGATACTTCTTTATGCCACTTAATGGAGGAATTTGAATGAATTGGCGACAAAAGAATGCATTGAGGCTTCAAGTGACATCTCACAAAAAGCATCAATCCGAGATTGCAACTTTACCAAATTCTCATCATTGTAGTTGTCCATGATGATGCCCAAATGTAGTTGTCCATGATGATGTCAATCTCGCGCTCAAAGAAAAACAAAAATCAAATCGAAAATAAAAACAAAGAAAAATAATTTTAAAAAAATAAGAAAAGAAAAAAAATAAGTTAAAAATAAATAATATAAAAATAAAGAAATGAAAAACACACGCATTCCCAAACTATTTAAATAAAAAAAATTAGTACTATTTACAGTACAACAGGAAGTATGTTAGTCAATTAAGTCAAAGTTAGTAAATTAGATTACAAAGATACAAGATACAAAAGATGGCACCTTTTTACAACAAGAACAATTGTACATATTTATATATTTATATATTTGCATATTTACATATTCACATGGTTAAATCAACAAAATCCAAGCTTTCATGATATTGTTCCCCAGCAACGGCACCAAAAACTTGATGTGTTTGGATTTGGGTATAAAAATCATATAAAACTAAGCACATTCCCAATCAAATTTAAATTAAAACGTTAGACCCAAATTACATATATGAGCAAGCATACTTATCATTAAACGAACATAAGGTTCAAACGTGTGTCGAGCCTCAAGGAACAAGTATATATTAATCACTTTTCTTTCCTTGTTTAACCGACTCAATAAAGTTAAAACAAAATAAAAAGGAAAATAAAATAAAATAAAAATAAAAATATATACATGTCAATGATGTAGAATTATATAACTTAAACTATTGTTTAGACAAACATGACCTTAAAGGACCCAATCTTTATCATACTTAATTATTCTCTTGGCATCATGAAGGATAGTATAGATTCACTTCTTTGTCCAATCCATGAATCCCTATCTTCTAGATAACTTAGCATCACATTCCTGTCTCAACCAGTCTTACCCAAAAGATGCATTGAACATAATCCTTTGATTTAATTTTCATTCCTGGCAAATTACACATGAAATTAACTAATGAATCCATATCCTGGTAGACATCAATTAACTTTTAATTACTTTGTCCCTACTCTTAACCCCTTTGTCCAAGCAAGTCAAAAGCCAACAAATATGAAACTAACGAATTGAAACCCCCATCAACCCCTTTGTCCAAGCAGGTTAATGGAAAGAAACAACCAATTAATCTCGTAATAAACACAAGTAATTAAACACCAAGAGTAACAATCAAATAATCAAAAGATCAAAGCAACTCTAAAAATCATAAATATCGAAACAATGTCAAATTACAATAAAATAATTAACATATCATTGTTCAAGAAAAAGAAAACAAAGTAAAAGAAAGCACTCATAGACAAGCCTCCTTCTTCTTCCTTTGAAGACCTTCTTGCATAACCTTCCTTGATTTGAAGAATTCCTCCTTTGATTTGAGTGATTTTCTGTGATGATCAATGAATTCTCCCCTTTTCTCTTGTGTTTTCTATCTATTTATAGGCTTAGAAAGTGCCTAAACTCGTTGGTACAATGTTCTTGGCCGAGTAGAAGTTGGAAAGTACTAAAACTCCAAAGATTACCAAAAACCACGTAGAAAAATCAAAGCACGGCCTTAACATCAGAGCATAGCCGGTGCCGGTTGTGTTCTGTTTCTCCACTCGTACGTCGATTTTTTTCCGAATTCCGCATAATGCATTCCGGAATGCAGCTGGCGCCGCCTTAGCTTCTGGAGCCGGCACCGGTTCCACTGCTTTCGCTCTGTTTTGATAATTTTTCTGTCGCCTCGAAGTGTGTGCAACCAGTGTATAGTCGGCACCGGTTCCAGTGCCCTAGCACCCAGCACCGACTCTCCTCTGTTTTGCAACGGTTTTACTTCGTTTTACCCCAAAAATCTGAAATAATGAACAAAATACCTTTCCAAGGGTAAAATCTCAAATATGAAGGAATATGACTAGTTATTGAACAAAATGTATCACAAAAAAACCTCAAATAACTGGGAAAAATATGACTAATTTAGCCCCTCTTAATAGCACTGAAAATATATGTGCTATAAGAATCAACAAAAATAGTAATGTTTTGTTAAGAACATTAGATCAATACCACATAGTGGAGACACATATACCTAACCCTCCCTCCCCCCTCCCTAAAAAAAGTTCCAAAACCTGCATATAGACTCTAAGTACCACTTTGTGTCAAACAATGTGAAATATATGGCAACAACATAGAAGTAAGCAGAAAATTTTTAAGCTAATGCAAGCTAGCAGCACAGTATAAGAAAACTAGAATACCTTAAACCAATAGTAGAATCCCTAAGAGCAACATAAGTTAAAAAAAAATAAAAAAAATCTTTTCAATCATTAACATTGAAAGTTAATTTCCTGGATAGTTAGAAAATCAAATTAAACAAAAAGAAACAAAAGAAAGCAACTAATAAAAACTAAGCATTATGAATTATTAAAATCCAGATAGTGCATGCAATAATAGGAAAGAAGAAGGTAGACGAAGGACAACTTCCTAAAACCATGAGAGTCATAATCCAAATTACACCAACTATTCTCACAATAATACAGTGATCAATAAGTTTGACCTTGCGGTGAACGAGTTATTGGCATTCTCTACCTATGAACCACATTAGCAATGCTATGACTAACTAGATCTCTATGTACCATTAAGCCACATTAGTAAAATAAAATGCAAATACCTTGTTTAAGAAGAGAGATTCTCACTTAGTGACCTTTAGAAGCGGGTTAAATGCCGATCATATAGACTTCTTTATTTTGAGGCGTAGGTTTTGTAGTGGTTGTACGGATTGTAAAGTTACTCAAAGTGAGAATGTAGTTACGTAACACAGGCTGTTGGTCCTCGATTTTAATTTTAGGAAAAAGAGTAAGCAGCAAAATCTTCGGGTTGACCCTAGGATTAAGTGGTGGAGGCTTCAGGGGGATGAAAGAATAGCCTTTGTCAATAAGGTAGTTGAGGCGGATAACTGGTCTTCTGATATGGATTCGGATCTAGATACTATGTGGAGAAAGATAGCTCAATGTATTAGGACAGTAGCTATGGAAGTGCTTGGGGAATTTAAAGGAAAAGTACCTCTCAACAAGGACGTGTCGTGGTGGAACAATGAAGTGAAAGAAGCCGTAAGGAGTAAAAGAGAGTGCTATAGAAACTTAGGGAAGTGTAGGATTGATGAAAATTTTGAGAAATACAAGGTCGGGCGAAGAAAAGCTAAAGAAGCTGTTAGAAACGCAAGATGCATAGTTTACAAGGATTTATATGAAAAGTTAGATACCAAAGATGGAAAGAAGAATATATATAGACTGGCGCGTTACAGGGAGAAGAAGACGAGAGACATAGGTGTAGTGAAATGTGTAAAGGATGACAACCACAATGTTTTACTTAAGGACGAAGAAATAAAGGAGAGATGGAGATCGTATTTTGATAAGTTATTCAACGGGAGTCAAGTCCAAGTTCCGAGTGTAGGTAGCCTGGCGATTCCAAACGAAGAGGTTAACCGTGCATGGATTCGTCGTATTCAGGAGCATGAAGTCTGTGATGCCCTTGAAAGGATGAGTCTAAAAAAAGTTGTAGGACCGAATGGCCTACCGATCGAGGTTTGGAAGTGTTTAGGAGATATATATATTACGTGGTCGATAAGTCCGTTGAACAAGATATATAAAGTTAATAAAATGCCTACAGAGTGGAGGAAGAGTACTATGATTCCTCTATATAAGAATGAAGGAGATGTTCAAGATTGTGCCAATTACTGTGGGATTAAACTCATGAGTCATACTATGAAGCTTTGGGAGAGAGTGATTGTACAAAGGTTACGGGGCATTATACAAATTTCAGATAATCAGTTTGGTTTTATGTCTGGGCGTTCCACTACGGATGCAATTCATTTATTACGGCAGATGATTGAATATTAAAGGGAAAGAAAAAAGGATTTACATATGGTATTTATTGACCTAGAGAAAGCTTATGACAGGGTGCCTAGAGAAGTAGTTTGGTGGGTGCTGGCCAAGAAAGGTGTATCAATAAAGTATATTACTCTCATTAAAGATATGTATGAGGGAGCATGCACAGGTGTAAGGACTTGTGCCGGAGTGACTGCAGAGTTCCCTATTAATTTCGGGGTGTATCAAGGATTAGCGCTTAGCCCTTTCCTCTTTGCAGAAGTCTATGCCATGGTGTATTTTGTTTGCGGATGATATTGTGTTGATTGATAAGACTAGGATCAGTGTAATGGTAAATTGGAGTTATGGCGGCAGACATTGGAATCCAAGGGTTTCAGAATTAGTAGGAGTAAAACTTAGTATATGGAATGCAAGTTTAGTGGTAGTAGAAATATAGCCCAGAGTATAACTTTGGAAGGTAGAAGTATACCATTAGCTTATTATTTTCGATATCTATGATCTACTATTCAGAAAGACAGAGAGCTCGATAGCACATAGCACATCAAGTTAAGGCGGGTTGGTTGAAATGGAGGAGTGCGACTGGTATTCTTTGTGATCGTAATATACTGTTGAATCTAAAGGGAAAGTTTTACAGGACAGTCGTATGACCTGCTTTGTTATATGGTACGGAATGTTGGGCAGCTAAAAGGTGTCATATTCAAAAAATGAAAGTAGCTGAGATGCATATGTTATGGTGGATATGTGGATATACTAGAAAGGATAGAGTTAGAAATGAGACCATTAGGAAATAGGTGGGTGTGGCATCTGTTGAGGAAAAGATGAGAGAAACTCGTCTGCGTTAGTTTGGACATGTTCAGAGAAGACCGAGGGATGCTCCTATTAGGATGATGGAGAGAGTGAGGTAAGATAGGTTAGACAGAGGTAGAGGTAGGCCTAAAACGACATGGATCGAGGTAATTAAGAGAGATATGTCTTTGTTAGATTTGGATGAGAGTATGACGTTCGATAGAAGGAAGTGGCGAGAGAGGATTCATATGGATGACCACACGTTGCCTGACGTTGGTTCATGTAGCCGACCCTAAATTACTTGGGATTAAGGCTTAGTTTGTTGTTGTTGTAGTAGTAGTAGTAAAACAAAATGCAAATATAAGATAGTCTCAAAATGACAATGATTAGAATGCAAAATTACTAGTCTATGCTACAAGAAAATACCCCAAATGATAAGCTTCTGTTTTCACCAGCTATTCCATTTCCATCTGTAGACTCGCAAAGCCACATCCAAAAAAAAAACTTTCAATCGCCAAATCTTCTCTTTCCACATATCAACATCACTGTTTACAAGAATCCTCTATTAAGCTTCTGAATGGAGCAGTACATTTTCCTCCTGGAGCCTACAACATTAATCCCCATGTACTTCAAATCTTCCAAAGTCAACAAGGGCCAAAACCTCCTCATCCACCTCATGAATATCAAAAAATAGGAATTTATCTCCCCAGTCCCAATTGATACAACCAAACCTTCCCCTGTTTCTCTAAACTAAATCATTGTCGTCCTCCATTTCATCTGAAGCCTTATTCCCTCTCCTGCTATTTTTGTTTCCAAATTTCAAACATACACCATTATGGAGATTATGATAGGGAAGCATCCTACACAGGATTACTAGCATTCTCTATTTATGTTTGGTATGAAATAGTAGATGAAGTAGGAAGAGGTATAATCCACTCAGAAATGCCATTGACATTAGAAATAAGAATAACCTCCATAGTATACGATTCCCAAAAAACAGAACAAAAATATTAACAAGCCACATGAAATTCAAAAAAGCTATTAGAAGACAAAGTGTTGAACTAAAAATATTAAATGCCAAACCAACAAATCACATAATATACTGCATTGTTATAAATCTTCAAAAGGATAGAACCCACAAATCGCACAGTAGCTAAGAAAGGGAAAAATTGGAAATCATGCAGTAGCAAAGGAAGGGAAAAAATCACACCTTTGTTGTGCTCCATCGTTCCACGACAGGCACCTTCTAAATCTTCAAGATCGACGGCGACAAGAAGCTGCAATTGATCTATTCGAGAGAGATGGGGAGGAGGGATCGTTGGGCTTAACGGGAAAATGGGTAAAGTAAAAAGGAGGGGTTAAATTTTGTTTTACTCTTACAGGGGGAAGGGTTGGGTTTCACCTAGAGCGTTTTTTTTTTCACTCCTAGTGCCTTATGTTTTGTAACTGAGTTTTTTCTTCTTTTTTAAAATTAAAACAGCTATTTTGACCGTTTAGTCATGTCAAAATAGATAATAGAATATTGAAGAACAAAAAAGTATCCCAACACATTTCAGAAAATGTCATAATATTAGTCTAGAAAGACATTAAATTTCACATTGTTGATAAATTTGGCAAAACTATGTAGTTTTACTTGTGGCTATTATGACATTTTGAGATAAATGTCACAAAATTGTACTTCTAATAACATCTTTTAAAAAAAACGTTGTAATAAAATATGTCACATAAGCCTAAATTCTAGTAATTTTGGATAGAAAAGTTAACTTTTTCCCTAATCCAAAAGTAACATTTTCATCCACTACTGTTATTTTGGACTTGAAACTGTAAACTACTTCAACTATTTTTGGGCCGCTACACTTTGTCCTTATAAACCACCAAGATGATTGAGTTAATTGCTGCATAGGGTTAAACATAATCATTGTTTAGACGTTTAAATAAAACAAATATATGAAGTTTATGAACCTCTCTACTTACTGTTAAAAGTTTTAAATTGGATACTCAAGATTTTTAATGCCAATTCTGTTTTTTTTTTCTTTCCTTACAAATACTTTAAACTCTATATTTGCATTAGTTATATATGTAATAGTACCCTACCTGTTTATAAATAAACATTTATGGAATACCATGTATGACCCTATGTTTAATGAATTATCATTACCATGTGCTTAATTTATAACAACTTGGACCAAATAAAATAGAATAAAATTAATTAAATAAGCATCTAGTATATTCAGACTTTAGATCCAAATAATTTTAATCAAAAGAAGAGTCTGTTTTTACAATGACACCTATTTAGTTGTGGCTTTGCATGACAATGACTCCGATATTAACTATATATGCCTGAAAATTTGGAAACGGCTAAGTAATTTCCATACACTTCACATCAGGCAGCAATGCTAAGAAACTTTTGACTCATGGAGAACTGAGTCTGAGTCTTTGGCATTTTAGCATTTCCCTTCACAGGAATTGTTCCAGCAAATACTTTTGTTTATTGCAAAAATTTGTGAGATTGTTAATCCATATATTTGTCAATCGATTTATCTTTCTTTTCTTCATGATTAAAGGAAATTACAGGAAGTGATGTAGTCTGGACATTAGACAGGGCTCGTCTCCAATGTTTTTAATACTAGAGAATCACTAATCTGAATAAAAATACAATACCTCAGTAAAAATTTTGTTTAATGGTGGAGATTGAAAAATGATTCCTACTAAATCAGGTAACTATCAGGTGGTGGCTGTTACGTTGACTCCTCATGAGGAGAAAAAATAGAATGATATGCTTAAATCATTAACCTTTAGATTGTTATAAAATTGTATATTTTAATGCCAATAAAATATTAAAAGGTGTATTAAAATATTTAAAAATCTCCAATATTATAAATAATGGAGAGAAGCCATTCCTCTCGATATAAGGATGCCGGCTGTGGCCTGCCTATTTTTGTTCACATGTTTGAAACATTCCTACACTTGCATTAGAATTAATGTTTTAGACTTCCAATTCATTTTTTTTGGGGGGGGGGTCTAAACTTATTGTACTTGAAATTCTTTTGATTCTTTTAAAATCTTTGAAAATTTTCAAGTTATTGTTCACTTATCTACCTTTTCTGGCTTTCATTCACGTTCCACTTTTTATAATACCATCGTTGCAAAAACAGCAGCAGTGAAGAAAGGAAATAAGTTGGATCGCATTTACTCAAAAATTAGATTGCGCGTTCCAATGAACTTTATAATTTTGCAATTCCAATTATCTATGGCTCCCTCATAAATTTACTTCAATGGACACAAATTTGATTATTTCTTTTCCAGCCTTTTTCTCTTCTCTCCTAAAATATATAGATTATTGTCATTGTTTCCTCTTTGCATATTGTGTTCAGAGAGGATTTTGGAACAGATGGTTGTGGTGGATACTTTCATGAATATGGGTATAAGCCTCTCCATTTATTATCAATTGATTTTAAGTTGGATACTTCTAATATTTGACAAATTGTTTATCCAGATAGAAAGGAACTCAGGAAAAAATACTAACACAATTGCTTAGAAAATTCTACCAGTATATGCATAAATGCACATGTAAGCACAAAATATGCTTGAATGCTAAGAGGAAAAAGAATTGCACCTAAGGGGCAAAAAAAACTGATTCAACTATGGATTAATAGCTAATAATCGTTACATCCACAAATTATTTCGAATTCTTTTTTTTTTAAAAAAGGCAAAATAGCTGCATAAGATCACGAGCACAAGGCTCAGGAACATTTAACAGAATAATCATACATGATTTTAGTATATCAAAATAATAAGGCAGACTAACAAACTGTTTCAAAAATATGCACAAAGGGAGAGTATTGCATGAAGAAACATTGATTTTGATTCTAGAACAAGACCCATCTTCTATAAGCCACTACTCACTCAATAGAACTCTATTCCAGCTAAAGTTTAGCATTATCAATAGTTTGAGACCTCTATTAAGAAGAGAAAGCAACAAAAAAAATCCTACTGCAACATATTCCGTTGATTATTACTGCCATTACATACCAACCCAGCTACAATAATGTCTAGCACCCCTGAATATTGCATCTCTTCAAATAGAAAATGGAAGAAAATATCGTTTGAACTAACTTTTCCAAAAATATCAAAAAATTTATTTAGGCTAAAATAGAGAAAATTGGGTCTGATTCTTCACCCTTGTCTGCACCGGTCGGTCAGGAGATGAGATCAGCTTCTCCCCCTCAAACAAGATAGGCTCGATTGGACAAGTGAAAAGAGCCTGTCCAAAGTAATGTTGATGAACAAATGCACAGCTCTCTCCCTGTGGCTGAAGGCAGTCTAGAGGCAATGAAGGAGGGCGTTAGTGCCAAAGGTGATCCATCAACATCAGTTGGGCAACGAAGCCAGTTTAGGGATGCAAGAGGCAGGTCCAGGACAAGGCGTATTGGACGTCCACAAATGCGAACTAATTCACGGAGGCATGTCCAATTTGGAGCAAATAAGTCGGTCTCTACTACTGGAAAGGATAGTGGTCCTGCAGAAATCCCAACGACTATGGTGAATGCAGGTAATGCTACCGTACAGGCTACTCAATTTATTCGGTCAGTTTGGAAGAAATATGCTCAAAGTAGTGTTAACTTGATTGGTGCCAAACAGGCACTAATTAGGCCATCAAAGTTGCTTCATGGAATATTCGAGGGTTCAACAGGATCCTCAAGCAGCACGGGGTTCGAGAATTCATCGCTAAACATCATGTGGACGTCATCGGATTACTGGAAACTAAGTTGACGGTTGATGGGCTGGATAGTATCCTTCAACACAAGTTCTGTAATTGGTCGGTTTTACATAACATGGTGGAAACTGATGAGGGTAGAATAGTCATTCTCTGGAATGGGGCAAAGGTAGATGTGAACTTATTGCATTGCTCGCCTCAGGCTATCACGGTTCGCATCACAAGTAAGATTTCTCATCTTAGTTATTTCTTTTCTTTCGTCTATGCTTACAATTCTATTGTGGCAAGAAGGACTTTATGGAATGAGATTGAGCACTTATCTTCCGCATTATCGGAGGCTTGGATCCTTATGGGTGATTTTAATACGTATTTACATGTGGTCAATAAACTTAGTGGTACCATGACTACTTCATATGAAATTAGGGACTTTGCCTCATTATGTGCTGATACTGGTTTGGAGGACCTTCCCTATGCCGGCCCGCGATTTACTTGGACTAATTCTAAGGTGTGGTCAAAACTTGATCGAGTCATGGGTAATGATGCTTGGTTCCAATGCCTTGTCCAGGCATCGGTGGAATTCCTTCCTATTGGTTTTCTTTCGGATCATAGCCCTGTCATTTGGTCAGTTGTTGACAACATTAGGGGCTTTGTTCGCCCATTTAGATTTCTTAATTTTTGGTCCGACCATAACTCGTTTCACAATATTGTCAAGGGAGTATAGGATCGTACGTTCACGGGATTTCACCAGCTCTCTCTTTGCCGTCGGTTGAAAGAGCTAAAGTGGGACTTCCGAAGATTAAACAGATTGGAATTCTCTCACCTGTCTGGTCGTGTTGAACAAGCAAACTTAGCTGTTCTGAATGCCCATCAGGCACTTCTTGAGAATCCTGTGGATCAGAATCTTATTGCACAGTTCAAGGAGTGTAAACGATCTGCATGGTATCTTGCGGAGGCAGAAATTAAGTTCTACCAGCAACTTACAAAAGGTAAGTATGTTGCTCAAGCTGACAAGAATACTCGTTACTTCTTCAACATTGTCAAACATAATAAAAAAAAGAGCTTCATTGCTTCTATTCTCAAGGAAGATGGCTTCATGACTGACAGTCCTATGGTGCTTGCTGATGAATTTGTGGAATACTTTCGAAACCTGCTGGGAACTAAAGTATGCTGCAAGGAAATCAATGTGGACTATGTTCGGGTTGGGCCAATGCTTCCACAAGATCTAATGGATGTCTTGATTAAAGATGTCACTATCCAGGATATTAAATTGGTCTTGTGGGATATTGGTGACTGTAAAGCTCTGGGTCCATATGGTTATTCTGCCTTATTTTTCAAGAAAGCTTGGGATACTGTTGGACAGAATTTATGTGATGTTGTTTCAAAATTCTTCACATCTGGTAGACTATTAAAGCAAATTAACCATTCTATTATAACTTTGGTCCCCAAATCTGATCATGCTGAGAGGGTGGGTGATTTTAGGCCAATTTCGTGCGGCAACGTGGTGTACAAGATTATTTCAAAAATTTTGGTAGAAAGACTTAAGTTGGTTGTTCTGCACCTTATTGACATCTCCCAGACTGCTTTCATTCATGGTAGACTCTTGACTGATAATACCCTCCTGGTTCAGGAGCTTATGCGTGAGTATAGTATGACAAGAGTCTCTCCTAGGTGTTCGATCAAAGTGGACCTGAAGAAGGCTTATGACTCTGTTAACTGGGACTTCCTACTGGCTTTACTTACAGAAATTGGGTTCCCACATATCTTCGTGAACTGGATTAAGCAGTGTGTGACCACTACTTCTTTTTCTATCTCTATAAATGGGACTATGCAGGGTTTCTTTAGAGGTGCTAAAGGTCTGCGACAAGGGGATCCGATCTCTCCTTTGCTGTTTGTCATTTGCATGGAATATTTCTCACGAGTTGTTAAAGTGCACACACTTGGGACTCCATTCAGATATCATCCCAAGTGTGAGACACTAAGAATTACTCACCTTGCTTTTGCAGATGACCTAATGTTGTTTGCTAAGGGAGACTGTTCTTCTGTCCGAACTCTACTTGACTGTCTGGAAGTATTTAAGAGGTGCTCGGGGCTTGAAATTAACAAGGATAAGTCAAATATTTATTTTGCTGGGATACAGAGATCTACACAGGAGAGTATCCTGGATGACACGGGCATTCCTTTTGGGGAGCTTCCTTTTCGCTACCTTGGCCTACCAATTAGTAATGATAAGATTAGACTAACCTTCTTCAGACCATTGCTTGATAGGATTGGCTCTTACATTGGGAGATGGTATGCGCGGGCTCTTTCCTATGCAGGATGACTCCAATTGATCCAGTCTGTTCTTCAAGGCGTTGAGTGTTTCTGGTTGTCCATTCTTCCTACTCCGTCAGTTGTGATTTGCCAGCAAGATAGGATGGCTAGGGATTTTCTTTGGAACTCAAAACATACATTGGTTGCCTGGAAAGATATTTGTCTACCCAAGTCTGAAGGCGGACATGGTTTGCGAAATTTACAAGCTTTGAACGGGGCTCTATTGTCTAGAATTATTTGGGACATACAAGTAGAGAAACAGTCCTTATGGGTCAAGTGGTTGGATCACTACTATATGAAGGGCCGATCAGTTTGGGAGATTGACCACCATCGGAGTCATTCCCCACTGCTTCGTAGAATCCTCTCGATCAGAGATGTAATATTGGACAGGGAACAGGATAGTCATACTGCGGCCAACCTTCTTCACACCTGGGCTATGGGTTCCAGCTCGTTCACTTCTCAAGCTTATGAATATCTGAGGCCAACTTCATTCAGGGTATATTGGGCTAATACTATTTGGAAATAGGGTTTAACCCCAAAGCACTCATTCATTCTTTGGTTGTGTGCTAGGGGAAAGTTGAAGACCAAAAATGTACTTGTGTTCCGGCTTGAAGACATGTCATGTCCACTGTGTAAGTCACAACTGGAAACGATTAACCACTTATTTTTCAGGTGCCCAATTTCTACTACGATTTGGAGGGAAATTAGAAGGTGGCTAGGATTACCCCTAGTAACGAATACGGCTGCTGCATGCCTGAAGTGGTACAAGCGTGCCAACCGTGGGTCCTCGTGGTTAGCTAAGCTAAAGGCTACTGCTATGGCAGCCACTTTATACTTCATCTGGAAGGCTCGTAACAAGGCTGTTTTTGAGGAGGAAGTGTGCCAAGCGTTGGATATTGTCAAGAGGGTAAAAACACATGTGTACACTGTTATTTTTACTTTGTACCCTAATATTTTGACTAATTTTGAAATTGTAGTCATACACGCTAGCAGTTAGTCTCTTTGACTATGGGCTAGTGAGCATCCATGTAAATATCTTTTGATCAATATTAATCATTTTACATTTTGATAAAAAAAATAATAATAAAGGCTTAACTTTGGTAGATATAATTTCACCTAAGGAACCAATTATTTACTTCATTGCGAGCAAAAAATAAAATCTTTCTACATAGTATTCAGTAACTTTACACCATTTGGTTTTGAGATAAACATATTTTTGCAGCCAATAAACCCATTAAACTGAATTAAAATGTTAAGTAATCTTTGATCTTTGGAAAGAACCTAAAAGGAAAAAAGGAAAAAAAAAACACGCTTGAAACTTACCCAGGAGATTATGCCCTAATTTACCGCTGCACCGCCAAATTCGAACTTTTGAAGGAGAGAATTTGATTAAAATTCATCCAAATACTGCTTTATCTTGCTAGCTTTTGATCTTTTCCAGATAGAACTTGTGATGAATTACCGGATAAAATGATGGGTCGGCGGTAGTGATAGCTGCGATGCCTGGCCGACGGTAGTAATAGGGGGCATGAGGGCAAAGGGGTTTTCTTCTCTGTAAAAGGTGGGTTCACTGTTGGGTTTAGTTTTTACTATCTGAATCGTTTTCTTAATTTTAAAAAAACATATTTTTAAACTTTAACTGACCTACAGAGATGGTGATGCTTTGCGTTATGTCTTTATTTTGGGATACCTATGGCCATTGTAGATCTACAAAAAATCATGACAACTATTTTAAAAATATCTCTAAAATTTCAAATGAGATGATACTTAAGTGTTCTATTAGTTAACATGACTAAATTGTTACTTTTCAAAAAAGGTGTAAAAATTATTTTTGTATTCCGATATATTTTTTTTATTAATGTTAGGTATATATAG
The DNA here is from genome assembly GCA_026120185.1 of Voacanga thouarsii. NCBI lineage: Eukaryota > Viridiplantae > Streptophyta > Magnoliopsida > Gentianales > Apocynaceae > Voacanga > Voacanga thouarsii. Next base: position 17,494 of record JANUWF010000209.1, read on the forward strand.
AATATGGTTGATTCTTTTATTTTATTTCAAACATTTTTAATTAGTCGATATTTTATATTAAATATCAAGAATATCTATCTTAAAGACGTTTTTAATTAATGTTGGTCAAAAAACTCATTTAAATCAGGACAATTAATTTTAAAATATCTCAATAATTTTGAATGACATGACAATTATATCAAAAAGCGTCGTCAGTATTTGACATTATTTAATTGCACGTCGCTCTTCTAAAGAGTATCAAAAATTTTTTAATATTACGACACATTTTCATTAATGTCAAAAAAAATATATAACATGCCGACGCTTGAATTAAAAAATGACACGATATTTTCATTTGTTGACGTTTTATTCTAAACGTCGGGAATATCGTTATTATAGGGACGTTTTTAAATAATGTTGGCAAAAAAATTCCTCTTAAAATTGGACAATTAATTTTAAAGCGTCCCTATAATTTTGAATGAGAGGAGACTTATATCAAAAAGCGTCATCGTTGTTTGATAATATTTAATTAAATGTTGATTTTCTAAATAGTGTTGGAAATTTTTTAAGATTACGACGCATTTTCATTAATGTCAGGATAAATATATAACATGCTGATGTTCAAATTAAAAATTGACACAATATTTTTTATTTGTTGATGTTTTATTCTAAACGTCTGGAATATCATTATTATATGGACACTTTCAATTAATGTCGGTAAAAAAATTCCTTTTAAAATTGGATAATTAATTTTAAAGTGTCCCTATAATTTTGAATGAGACGACAATTATATCAAAAAGAGTCATCGTTATTTGATATCATTTAATTAGGTGTTTCTTTTTTAAATAGTGTCGGGATTTTTTTAATATTACGACGCATTTGCATTAATGTTGGAAAAAATATATAACATGCCAACGTTTTAATTAAAAAATGACGCAAGATTTTTTATTTGTTGACGTTTTGTTCAATATGTCGGGAATATTGTTATTATGGGAACACTTTTATTTAATTATGTAAAAAAGTGTAGCTAGAAGAGGTTTTTGTTGTAGTGTTTCTTTTTTATTTATTCATGTTTTTAACTTTTCTTTTTTAACTCTCGTTTTCTCAAGTATACTTGCATAATGCATAGACAATGGGTGGAAGACAATTTCATACCTCTGAGACCATTTCGTTGCCATGTAGAAAAATCAAACACTATGTTTGGATTAATTTTGCGAAGGAAATTGAGAGGAAAGATGAAGAGCTTCTATACATTTGTTGAAGGAATTGGGGAAAAAAAAGGAATTGAAATAAGAAGAGGCAAATTAAGACATTTAAATTGACTTTCGTGGGAAGAAGGGAACGAAAGGGAGGGAAATGGAGAAATGTTTAGTTAAAAAGTTCAATTTCGTTTTTGTCGAGAAGCAAATGAATAGATGGAAAGTAGTCTCACTTTAATAAATCTTGTTATAACAACTAAAATATTCTCATTCTAATTTGTTTATAGTCTCACAAAAATAAGAACAAATATATAATTTATTAGTGTATTCTTCCTTTTCCTTAAATTATTAGAACAATCAAGAACTACCTCTATTTCCTTTTCATCTTATTTCCTTTCTATCTATCCAAACATCAGCCGACCCTACTTACTTCCTTTTTTAAAATAGCATAGAAGGAAGGAAAATAAACAAAAATTTAATGTATTTTCTTTATAAGAATTAACATACATTTATTTAAAAATTTTTATACTCGTTTATATAAAGATATAAATAAATATTTTATTTATTTATTCCCTTTTATTAACTATCTAACTCAAGTTGGGTACTATTGATTCGTACTTTCCCACTATCCTATTCTTTCTTCTCTCTCCAGATACTTTTTTTTTTTTTTTGTTGATGCAAATGTAAATGGTTTAGTATTAATCAGTAAGAATCTACAAGAATTTCTAGTTTGCAGTCGAAGAGACTACAACCTAGAGGATCTCAGTACATGTCTCAAACCTAGTCTTAACATATGGGTACAAAGCAAAAATTACAGTGTACACATGTATTTTAATCTTTTTCACGATATCTCCCTGATGCCAGACCACATCCTCGAAAATGGCCTTGTTACGAGCAGACCAAATGTAATAAAATGTGGCTGCCAAAGCAGTAGATTTGGCCTTAGAAACCCATGAGGTACCCCGTTGCTATGCTTATACCACCTAAGACAAGCCATAGCTGAATTAAAAGACTGTGGAAGTCCTAACCAAGTTTTCACTTCTGTCCAGATAGTAGCGGAGACCGCGCATTTGAAGAATAAATGATTCATCATTTCAGGATGAGACTTACATAAAGGGCATGTTAAGTCATCCAATCTGAACACAAGTGCATCTTTGGTCTTAAGCCTGCCCTTCGCACGTAACCAAAGAATGAATGAGTGTTTGGGCATTAAACCCTGCTTCCATATAGTATTAGCCCAATACACAGACTGTGAAGTAGATCTAAGATAGTCATAAGCAAGAGAGGTGAAGGAAGTAATGCAATTGCCCCAAGACTGAAGAAGACCAGCAGCACAGTGAGAGTCACCTTCCCGCTCTACGAACAAGTCTCTTATTGCCAACAATTTCCTAAACAAGGGGGACTGTTCCTTATGTGCTTCAATTTCCCAAATGGAGCCGCCTTTCAAGTAGAAGTGGTTTACCCATTTGACCCACAAAGATTGCTTCTCCGCCTGTATGTCCCAAATGATTCTAAACAGAAGAGCACCATTCCAAATTTTTAAGTTCCTCAAACTGAGGCCCCCTTCAGTCTTGGGGAGGCAAACATTGTTCCATGCAACCGGATGGTTATTTGAGTTCCACAAGAAGTCCCGAGCCATCCTTTCCAATTGAGAAATAACAGCAGATGGAGTAGGAAGAACAGACAGACAAAAATATTCGACCCCTTGGAGCACAGATTGAATCAACTGGAGATGCCCAGCAAAAGAGAGAGACCGAGCAGACCATCTCCCAATAAAGGAGCCAATTCGTTCAAGCAGTGGTTTGAAAAGAGTAAGTCTAATTTTACCGTTCATGATTGGCAGCCCAAGGTAGCAGAATGGAATTTCTCCATTAGGAATGCCCGTATCTGCCGTAATTGCTTCATGAATATCAAGAGCAATCCCCGCATGATAAATACAGGATTTATCCTTGTTGATTTCAAGACCTGAGCATCTTTTAAATTCTTCTAGGCAATTAAGAAGGATGTGGATAGAAGAACAGTCTCCCCTAGCAAATAACATGAGGTCATCCCCAAAGGCAGGGAGGGTAACCCTTAATTCCTTACAATTTGGATGGTACTTAAATGATGTCCCAAGTGTATGCACTCTGACCACCCTTGAGAAATATTCTAAACAGATAACAAACAACAGTGGAGAGAGAGGATCACCTTGCCGCAGACCCTTAGCACCAGTAATGTAGCCATGCATATTTCCGTTGATAGCAACCGAGAATGATGTAGTGGTCACACACTGCTTAATCCATATCACAAAGAGATGAGGGAATCCAAGCTCAGTAAGTAAGTCCAATAAGAAGTCCCAGCTGACAGAGTCATAAGCTTTCCTTAGATCCACTTTCAATGTACATCTTGGGGAAACTTTTTTACGACTATACATACGCAACAGTTCTTGGACTAGTAAGATATTATCAGTCATGAGTCTGTCATGAATGAATGCTGATTGTGCTCCATCCACGAGATGAGGGACTACCAATTTGAGTCTTTCAGCCAGAATTTTAGATATGATCTTATAAACCACATTACAGCAGGAGATCGGGCGGAAGTCACCCACCCTATCAGCATGATCATTTTTCGGCACCAGGGTGATGATAGAGTGATTTATCTGTTTAAGAATTTTCCCGGAACTGAAGAATTCCATAACTGCATCACACAGACTCTGCCCGACCGTATTCCACGTTTTCTTAAAAAATAGTGCCGAGTATCCATCCGGTCCCAGAGCTTTGGAATCCCTAATATCCCACAGAGCAAGTCTGATATCCTGGGTAGTCAAATCCCTAACCAAGTCCACCATCATATCATGAGGCACAAGGGGACCAGCCCTGACAAAGTCCACATTGATTCCCCTACAATCAACTTTAGACCCAAGTACCTTCTGGTAATATTTAACAAATTCATCCGCAAGAGCCATTGGGGTATTAGTCAGCGTACCATCCTCCATAGTGATAGAAGAGATGAAGTTCCGCTTTTTATTACGTTTGACAATGTTATAGAAGTAGCGGGTATTCTCTCCAGATACTTATCTCCGTTCTCTCTACACATGGCATCACCTAAGTGATTTTGTCACGCTTTTTATCCCCCATGCTCTTTTCCCCCCCTAATTATTGATTTTTGGTGGCCTTTTCTATAATTCAATAGCTACTCGATAGAATAGCTATTAATAAAACATTAGTAAAATTGATAGTCAAATGAACAAAAGGGAATTCAATAGAATTATTTCTTATGTCATTCTCAGAGAACTACATATATTTTTTCAAGAAAAACCTCCCCATTTTTTAGTAGATTTGATAAATAGTGAAACAGGACACCACTTTATGTTCAGAAAATATCACATTTAAAATCTACAACATACATATAGATCAAGTATACTTATCGCAAATATAATATAGGAAATTAATGGATATCAATCTATAAGGAGCAAGTACCACTTATTATTTTCATTCTTCAGTGTTTACTCTACCAAACCTAGGAAAGATAAAATAAAATTACAAATAATACAATATCAATTATGGACAAGATAAGGTTTAGAAATATATATTTAGTTTGGATTTCTAAGAATATGACAAATATTAAGCTAGCAACTCTCACAACTTATTCTAACACTCTAAAGGAACAAACATAGAGTCTATTTTCTCTCGAGTTATGGATTCACTATTTTTTAGCTAAATTAATGGATATCTCTACCTCATTAATTAGCCAAAAAGATGCATTAATGCAAACTCTTTATCAATAATATCCTTATATCTAGGCATTATCAATCATAAAAAAAATTAACATTTCTATCTCTTGGTCGCATTCACAACTTTTTTATTACTAAGTTCGTAACCATTAACATCTCTCATGAGTTAATTAAGAGATAATAAATACAAAACTAATTGAATTAAAATTCACCCCTAACCTCTTTCTCAAGTTAATTAGAAGGAAAACAACAAAAAATTAAACCAACACATAAATCTGTTGAGTTTTTCTCAATCCCACATGGGATAATTAAAAAAAAGGTAAGGAAGGCTTTCCCTATAAATAGGTTAGTGTTGTTTTGGGGAGAGTGCACCAATTCATTGAGCCTAGTAAGTCGGGAGATTTTTGGGCCGTGGGTTATTTTGTGAGGGTTTGTAATTTTATCCGTCCAAAAATTACATAGTGGAGTGTTTCCCTTCGGGGTCGTGGATGTAGGTCTAACTGAAAGACTGAACCACATTAAATTTTTTGTGTTATGTTTTATTTATTTATTTTCTTTCCTCTTTTCTATATATTTGTGTGTTGCTTTCGTTGCCCATCCCAACAAGTGGTCTCAGAGCCTGGTTCCGGTTTGGGAGAAGAGTAAAGGTTCCAACTTGGGAGAAGAGCAAGGTTCGGGTTTAGGGAGGAGAGAAAAGGAGCAGAAGGTGCTTCATCAGCAGTAGCTGAGTAAGAGGTAATTTTTTGGTATCACGTGGAGGTAAGATATTTTATTATGGATTCTTTAAATATCACATATATGAAGAATGAGATTTTACCTCCATTGTTTGATGGAAAGATTGACTTCACTCTGTGGCAATGCACAACTCAAGACTAGTTAGTGCAGCAGGGTCTTGATTCTGCATTAGAAGATAAGAAGCCAGAAGTGATGAAGGATTCAGATTGGAGTACTATTTAGAAAAGGGCGGTCAGTACTCTTTGGTCAATATTGGCTCCACATATTAAAGTTACAGTGTTAAAGGAGACATCACCTAAGAAGATGTAGAAGAGTTTAGATGAAAATCATGCATCGAAGACACTGACTAACCACTTGATGATAAAGATGGATCTATATTCGTTTAAGATGGAAGGAGGTAACATTATTGACCATATAAAAAAAAATTAATGAGTTAGTATCTCTACTTGAAAATTCAGGGGAGAAGATTGAAGATGAGGAGTAAGCATTGCTTTTGTTGGCTTCTCTACCCAAAACTTACATGCCATTGGTGCAGTCACTGCTAGTAGGAAAAAACACATTACAACTGAATGAGGTGTCGAAGTCTTTAAAAGAAAATCACCAGATGATAAAAGAAAATCACTTTGAAGATAGTCGAGTACTAGCTATAGAGAGTTGGAGAAGTGGGAGGAGTCGAAGCAAAAGAAGAGGTGATCAAGGAAGACGAAAATCCCACCAAAGTGATAATAGCAACCTTCGGTGCTATTACTGTGGGAAGATTAGTCACATCCAAAGTCGTTGCCCAAAAATGAAAAAGAGTTTAAAAGCTCTAAAAGAACAAATGAGTGGTAAGGCCAAAGTAAGTGATTCCTTTACAAATATGGTCATGGGCGATGATCTATTATAGATGAGATGTTCGGATGGTACTGTTGATGAGATGCATTCAAATTGGATAATGGATTTTGCATCAAATTTACATATTTGCAAGGACCAAGACATGTTCGATGATTTGCAATTGGGGAATTTTGGCCACATCAACATGGGAAACAACTCTAAGATGAAGATTGAAGGCGTTCGATGTGTCCGCCTTAAGCTCCATGATGATGAAGTCAAAATACTTCCTGATGTAAGGTATGTTCCTAATTCTAGTGTCAACATTATTTCATTAGGTGTGATGGAATTAAAAGGATACAAGTATGTTAGAGTTAGGAAGTCTTGCAAAATATACAAAGGGAATTGTCTGGTTTATGTACGGGTGAAAGAAGAGCAAAAACATCTACCATCTTGTTGGTCATTCCTTGAAGAAGCAACTTGAAGAAAGTAAAATGGAAGAAGTAATAGAGAAGAAGACTGTAAGGACTGAGAATAGAGTTAGGTTTTTAGATTCTGTTGTAATTTGAAAAATTGAGAAAAAGGAGGATTTGCTGAGTTTATCTCAATCCCACATGGGATAATTAAAAAAATAGTAAGGAAGGGCCTAAAAATAGGTTGTGTTGTTTTGGGGAAAGTACACCAACTCATTGAGCCTAGTAAATTGGGAGATTTTTTGTCCTTGAGTTATTTTGTAAGGGTTTGTAATTTTATCGGTCCAAAAATTACGTATTGGAGTGTTTCCCTTTGGGTTCGTGGATGTAGGTCTAATTGAAAGATCAAACCACGTTAAATTTTTGTGCTCTGATTTATTTATTGTCTTTCCTCTTTCTATATATTTGTGTATTGCTTCCATTGCCCATTCCAACAAAATCCAAGTAACCAAATACTAGAATTGACAATTAATTGATCAAAAAACAAAAACTCAACATAAAATCATAATCCTTAAGTCATCCTTCTAAAATACAATAAACTAATAAAACCAACATTTCAAAGAAAGAAAACAAAAGAAAAAGAAGAGCAACTCATAGATAAACAATCATTCTTCTCCTCTTGAAGGCCCTTCTTAAACAATGATCCTATTCTCCAAAAGCTCATCTTGTATACGCTTGCATATTACTAAGGCTTCTTTTGAAATGATTATATAGCCCTTGATTGCCAAAAATGTTAAGAGTCCTTTCCCTTCCTACAGATCCCTAAAGAAATTACTAAATTCTAATCCAAGTAGGAAAATCTGCCACCAGTAAACTAGAAAAGGGCTGGCACGAGGTCCTT
>JANUWF010000210.1:0-135347 GCA_026120185.1 Voacanga thouarsii
GGTGCTAGCTCCTTTCTCTTTTTCCTCGAAAATTGTTCAGTTTTGCCATTTTCTTTGTGAAAGAAACCGGCCCTGACTCCTTCACAGGAATTGGCACCAGGTCCTCACCGGAACATTTCGGTTTCATTCACTTTTTAGTAATATTAAGTATCTTTTAAAGAACAACTTTTCCAAATAATCCTATACAAAAGTTCACCAAAGTAGAGGGAATAAATAGTCATTTAACTCAAAAATAACATAAATACCACATAAATGACTAGAAAAATATAGACAAATTCAAACCCTATCATCAACATAAAAACTCATCAAACAAATCAAAATTTTGTATACTAGAAAAACTAGCTAAATGATAACTTTAGATATAAAAATTTCAATCATGTAAAGGCAATCAACCAAATGTATTCTTAAAAAATTCATTCAATATGCTAAACTAAACAACATTAATAACCCATCAATTCATCCAAAACATAACAAAATTTGAAGGTAACAAATTCCAGCCTCGAAGCTAGGCATGCCGCGGCAAAGATGGAGAAGAAATGAGGAGTTTTTACCTTGAAATAGAGTATTAGTGATGTAGAACAGCTTTGAGGATCCAAGAATAGATATTACAATGGTGAAAATGAGCTCTTTATCACGGAATTTGACAAGGAATGAGGGAGTTTTTTTTTTTATCAAAATGTAAAATGATTAATATTGATCAAAAGCTATTCACATGGTTGCTCACTAGACCATAGTCAAAGAGACTAATTGCTAGCGAGTATGACTACAATTCTCAAAATTAGTCAAAACATTAGGGTACAAAGTAAAAATAACAGTGTACACATGTGTTTTTACCCTCTTGACAATATCCAACGCTTGGCACACTTCCCCCTCAAAAACAGCCTTGTTACGAGCCTTCCAGATAAAGTAGAAAGTGGCTGCCATAGCAGTAGCCTTTGCCTTAGCTAACCACGAGGACCTACGGTTGGCACGCTTGTACCACTTCAGGCATGCACTAGCTGTATTCATTACTAGGGGTAATCCTAGCCACCTTCTAATTTCCCTCCAAATCGTAGTAGAAATTGGGCACCTGAAAAATAAGTGGTTAATCGTTTCCAGTTGTGACTTACACAGTGGACATGGCATGTCATCAAGCCGGAACATAAGTACATCTTTGGTCTTCAATCTTCCCCTAGCACACAACCAAAGAATGAATGAGTGTTTTGGGGTTAAACCCTGTTTCCAAATAGTATTAGCCCAATATACCCTGAATGAAGTTGGCCTCAGATATTCATAAGCTTGAGAAGTGAACGAGTTAGTACCCATAGCCCAGGTATGAAGAAGGTTACCCGCACTATGACTATCTTGTTCCCTGTCCAATATTACATCTCTGATTGAGAGGATTCTACGAAGCAGAGGGGGAATGACTCCGATGGTGGTTAATCTCCCAAACTGATCTGCCCTTCATATAGTAATGATCCAACCACTTATCCCACAAGGACTGTTTCTCTGCTTGCACGTCCCAAATGATTCTAGACAATAGAGCCCCGTTCCAAGCTTGTAGATTTCACAAACCAAGTTCGCCTTCAGTCTTGGGTAGATAGATATCTTTCCAGGCAACCAATGCATGTTTTGAGTTCCACAGAAAATCCCTAGCCATCCTATCTAGCTGACAAATCACAACTGACGGAGTAGGCAGAATGGACAACCAGAAACATTCAACGCCTTGAAGAACAGACTGGATCAATTGGAGTCGTCCTGCATAGGAAAGAGCCTACGCAGACCATCTCCCAATGTAAGAGCTAATCCTATCAAGCAATGGTTTGTAGAAGGTTAGTCTAATCTTACCAATACTAATTGGTAGGCCAAGGTAGTAAAAAGGAAGTTCCCCAATAGGAATGCCCGTGTCATCCAGGATAATATCCTGTGTAGATCTTCGTATCCCAGCAAAATAAATATTTAACTTATCCTTGTTAATTTCAAGCCCCGAGTACCTCTTAAATACTTCTAGACAGTCAAGTAGAGTTCGGACAGAAGAACAGTCTCCCTTAGCAAACAACATTAGGTCATCTGCAAAAGCAAGGTGAGTAATTTTTAGTGCCTCACACTTGGGATGGTATCTGAATGTAGTCCCAAGTGCTGTGCACTTTAACATACAGCAAAGGAGTGATCGGATCCCCTTGTCGCAGACCTTTAGCACCTCTAAAGAAACCCTGCATAGTCCCATTTATAGAGATAGAGAAAGAAGTAGTGGTCACACACTGCTCAATCCAGTTCACGAAGATATGTGGGAACCCAATTTCTCTAAGTAAAGCCAGTAGGAGGTCCCAGTTAACAGAGTCATAGGCCTTCTTAAGGTCCACTTTGATCGAACACCTAGGAGAGACTCTTGTCCTACTATACTCATGCATAGGCTCCTGAACCAGGAGGGTATTATCAGTCATGAGTCTACCATGGATGAAAGTAGTTTGGGAGATGTTTACAAGGTGCGGAACAACCAACTTAAGTCTTTCTGCCAAAATTTTTGAGATAATCTTATACACCACGTTGCAGCACAAAATTGGCCTAAAATCACCCACCCTCTCTGCATGATTAGATTTGGGGACCAAAGTTATAATAGAATGGTTGATTTGCTTTAATAGTCTGGCAGATGTGAAGAATTCTGAAACAGCATCACATAAATTCTGTCCAACAGTATCCCAAGCTTTCTTGAAAAATAGGGCAAAATAACCATCTGGACCCGGAGCTTTACAGTCACCATTATCGCACAAGGCCAATTTAATATCCTAGATAGTGACATCTTTAATCAAAACATCCATTAGATCATGAGGAACCATTGGCCCAGCCCGAACATAGTCCACATTGATTTCTTGGCAGCATACTGTAGTTCCCAGCAGGTTTTAGAAATATTCCACAAATGCATCAGCAAGCGCCATAGGACTGTCAGTCATGAAGCCATCTTCCTTGAGAATAGAAGTAATGAAGCTCTTTTTTTTTTTTTATTCCTCTTGACAATGTTGAAGAAGTAACGAGTATTCTTGTCAACTTGAGCAACATACTTACCTTTTGCAAGTTGCTGGTAGAACTTCATTTCTGCCTCTGCAAGATACCATGCAGACCGTTTACACTCCTTGAACTATGCAATAAGATTCTGATCCATAGGATTCTCAAGAAGTGCCTGTTGGGCATTCAGAATAGCTAAGTTTGCTTGTTCAACATGACCAGATAGGTGAGAGAATTCCAGTCTGTTTCATCTCCGGAAGTCCCGCTTTAGCTCTTTCAACCGGCGGCAAAGAGATTTATACCTATGCTTACAAAACTGTACTTTGTTTCTCTGAGTTTACAAAATAACTTTTTTAGCCTGACTTTGTGTTTTATGTCCCTTTGACATGTGGGTTGTATCATCTTTAGTAGTATTAATGCTTATATAAGCACATTTTTTATTGACTAGGTCTCTGTCCGTTGGAAGTCTTTGTTGGCAAAATCCTTAATTTTTAAATGCATGAAAGCCTGCACATTTGCACTGACCAGCAAATAAATTATCCAAACATATATAGACTCCTTGCATAGATAAGGGCAACGGATTCCATCTTTGTTAGTAGGACTGACCCCAATGCTTGGAGCCTAGAATCTTGTCACGTTGGAAACCAATTAAACGTCTTTAATATCTAATAGAAAAAGCAGTTGGCCTAGGCTTTTACCCAACCTTAGCCTGTCTTTGGTACCCAAATTGAAGCCTCTGAAATTCTTCAGTGCTTTTGGGCCCTCTGCTTGCATTGGCGAGACAAAAAGTGCTTTTCATATTATCCCTTTATTTTTGTTAAGTCCATTTTTCCATTCTTTTAATTTTGATTCGTTACTTTGCAGTACCTTTTTCAAAGAATTCCACAAGGACCTTGCTCAAACTCTCAGATTCCTTTTAAGTAAAGAAGGCCTCTCTGAAGCCATACTTTTTAGCCCCAGAAGAGGCGATTCATTAGAAAAGTTTCTACTGAAAATAAAAGATAGCACCTTACAATTTAACATAACAATGATTTATGATTTGGAAGTGTGGAGCCGTCATAAAAAATATGCCAATGCTGATGAAAATGGTTATTGCAAAAATTGGTTTTATTTATGGATCCCTGGCGCAAAAAATGCAAGAAGTTCAAAAAAACATTGATTCCCTTGCCTCCATGCAAAAACAAAGCTTTGTTTGAAGATGTTTGTTTTTCTAAACAAAGCCATTATATGAGACAATACTTCATATATTTTTAATATTTACACAAAACAATTAGTCATTCTTCAATAAAATAGATCTTAAGAAAAAAAAAACATATACAGGTTAGTGAAAATATAAAACAAAATAGTAAAATATTTTTTTAACAGGACAGGCAGAAACTTCCACGCTACTTTCACACGTAGCGTAGAGACGTTAACTAGTAAAATAAAAAATTGATGGAAAGAGTATCTTTAATTTGACGAGTGATTATTTATTACTTCTTTTATCCTAATGACATTGACTTATTTTTTATTTCGAGTTATCTCGAAAAATTGACATTTTCATTAAAAAGAAAATTTTAGATATATTATATATTATAAAATAATTAATATATTTCTTATAGATTTTTGTTTGTATTTAAATTTAATACAAAAATATTTTACGATCTACATGTTTGTTATTTTTATTATATTATATTATAATTTTTACTTTTATATAAAATTTTGTGCCAAATTAAAACAGCACAATCTTTTAAGAATTCTTATATGCTATATGCAAAAGATTAATGCAAATTAATAGAAAACGAAAAGTCAAAATTACCTGATTCTCATCAAAGCTCTTATAAGTGAATATTATGTAAGAAGAGCTTCCAGATTTCTTAAGTTCTTCCACGTTCAAGATCACAAAGCCATATCCTTTTGGTCCGCCTAATGAGAAATATTCATAACAAAAGATTTAAACAAAACAAGAATACTAATTACATTATAGATAGAGAAATGTGTTTCTTGTAACATAAAAATGCCAATAGAGTGATAAGTAGCATTTGTGTTTTTCTTGAAATATCAAAATGTTACTTAACCGAAAAATTGAGAATTACTATATTTATCAAATTAGTTATTAATGAATTTACAAAATCTACTATGGGTTTGTTTCCCAAAGAATAGCAGAAGCGTTAAAGATTGGAAAATTTTGCCAAAAAGAAGCTGAATATGTGCAGACATATAACGTTTGTATTCAAGTGTCTAACGGGAAATAGGAGAAAGATGTTTAAACATGAATTCTTTCATCTTATCAAATCCTAAAGTTATGTCTGCAACCTTTCCTGTAAATGAAAAACCGTTAAAAATATTACAATTAAAGGTAATACTTTAGGATTCTAACCGACAAAATAACCTCAATATTCTTGAAACTAAAAAGAAAACGGAATACGATGTTTTTTCTGCAAAAAAAAAACTGAGTTAAGTCTGGCACCAACATTGGTGAAGATGACAGTCAAATTCCCTTGTTTCAACTCATAAAATTTCAACTCATTTTTAGCTGGTGTAGCTCCATGAACTGATCCAACAGGAGCCACAATAAGGCACAGAAGGAATGTAAAAGTTGACATATTTTGTTCCTGTCTGTGACCTGTTGGATGAAATTTCCAATACTTGAAACCCTTTTGATTTATAAATAGTTGAAGAAAGATAAAGATAATTAGTATTTAACAAAAATAGAAGTTGTATTTAATATCAAACGTTACATTATAGTAATTTGTAAGGAGTAGAATGAAACTTCATAATAATTTCAATACTAATTTTGTCTTTTACCTAACCTGGTTTTGATTCAATGCTTAGACGTTACATTATAGTAATTTGTAAGGAGTGTGGTCATCCCAATTCTAAATCGGAACTAAGATTGTCATATAGAATTTCAGTTCGAAGAAATTGAAAAAGGAAAACAGAATTGGGAGTTTGTAATTTAAAGGAAAGAAAGAAAGCCTTGCAAAGTAATCTTTGAGGGATTAAATTAAGCAATTCTTTGACATATTTTCCGAAACTAATTTGACTGGTTTCAAATTTGATTCTTTCATCCTTCTATTGGTGGGCTCTACTCCCTAGGGAAAAAAAGACAATAATATTTTGACCACCTCCTCAATTCCTCCAATGATGAGAAATAATATATAAGCTTCGATATTACGATAGTAAGGAATTCCCAAGTTTCTTAAATTTGAAAATAATTTTTGGAAAAAAATTTGGTAATATTTCTCTAATTAGCATACAATTTTTTAAAATATTTCAATTCGCTATCTTCTTTAAGTATAACTGTGAATTCTTATTCGAAATTTAGCCAAGAGGTATCGTACTTAATAGAAATTAGCCAAATATTTAGTGATTTTTTTTTGTGGAAATAGCAAATTAAATCATTTTAGAGGTTCATACACTAATTAGAGAAAAGTTGAAATTTTGATAGCAATATAAAAAAAATTCTATAAATTGGGATAGAAAAGTGAACATTTTCCTTAATCCAAAAGTAATTTCGTCGACTTCTGATCTTTTGGACTTGAAACCATAAACTAGGGCAAAATATACAAGTCGATCTTTGAACTTTTTCAAATTTTGATTTCCACCATCTAACTTTAAAATGTGGGATTTTAATCATCAAACTTCTGAAACACCTAAAAAATTAGCCCTTCCAATAATAAAAGCCCAAGTACAATACATAGCCATAAGATTTTAGCTCTTATTCCCTTTTTTTTTTCTAAAAATATTATTCTTAAACTTTAATCGCTCTATTTTCTTTTCGAATTTTTCATATTTTAAACAACAATTTCAAGATTTGAGTCCATACTTCTTATGCGACTCATTGAGCTTGAGACTATTCTTTTGAACATTTTTCAAATCTAACCATACAACAAAAATCACATATTTCACCCTTTAATAAATAAAATCCAAACATAAAGGTAAGGGAAAAAAAAAGAAAAAATCAAATTCAATTCTTAATGGATAGCAAAGAAACCCAAATTCAGTTCTCGATGGATAACAATTTTCTTGACATATTTATAGAAAGGAAGAATAGATATGAAAGGAGAAGTGATCAACAAAAAAAAAAAAAAAAAATTGAAAAGGAGAAGTAGAGATGCACAAGTTACAACAGTGTTTTTCTTTTATATAGATAGAATACTTTATAAGAATTAGAGGGAAATGTAACGCCACATTATGAGAGCTATGAGTAGAAAAAAATACTCATAAAATAATTTATATGGGAACTATGTAATGAACTTTCGTGAATACTTATAATTTCAATTGATAAAAAGATTATTTTTTAGGTGTTTTAAATGTTCGAAGGTTAAAATAACATATTTTAAATTTTGAGAGTGAAAATCAAAATTTGTGAAAGTTTAAAGATGACTGGCATATTTTGTCCATTAAACTACTTAATTACTAACAACTATTTTTAGGCCTCTACATTATATCCTTAGTAGAAACCACTAAGATGGTTGAGTTATTTGCTTAATCGGATTAAACTTAATCATTGTTTAGACGATTATAAAAAATAAATATATAAAATTTATGAGCCTCCCTACTTACTGTTAACAGTTTTAAATTGGATACTTATGATTTTTAATGCCACTTCTGTTTTTTTTTAAACAAATACTTTAAGTTTTGAAACATAAATGATGAAAGATCTTAAATTTATAGAGTTTTGAAACAAAAAGATTAAATTAATATTTTTTTAGTAGAGTAGTTTATTAAAGTAATAAATAACATAGTTAATAAAATAACAATAACAAGTATAAAATAAGAAAAAATAAATATCTTTTTTTTTTAATATAACATATAATTGTAAGTGGAAAACACTTCTTAAAAAATCAGAGGAAATATATTATTAAAGCTTGATTTGGGCTTCAAAATTCCAAGATCAAAATAACCGATGGGTTCTGGGGTCCACCGTGTCAATATGGTTGGTGTTCTTGGGCCTAGAGAGGTGTAAACATGGCGCCACTCGACTAGGCGCCGTTCTATTTATGTAGGTTCAACTTCCTGTGTTTTGTCTTGCATTTCTAGTAGGATTAGAGAGTTACATTATGATAGCATTAGGATAGCTATTTCAACTTGGAAATTATTCCTATTGTACTTAACCTATATTGTTTTGGATTAGGAGATTGTCTCAACTAAATCCCTATATAGGGAGGCTTGGTTGATGTCTTTTGTACGTGAGAGAACAAGAGAGTTGTCTTAGTTTAATATTGAGATGGGTAGGTAAGAGTGTGTTTGCAAGAGGGTGTTTTGAGGGCAGGAGGTATTACAAAAAATACCAATTATCCTTGTAATTGTTCATGGGTTAATATTTTCGGTGGTCTTTGCAAAATATCTTGTGTGTCTACTACTATTCTCATTTTTTTTTCTTTCCCTTTGATTTCCTAACAAGTGGTATCAAAGCTTGGTTGCTTTACTCATCTTGGTGCCATAGCAATGATGAATCATGGTCTCTTTGTCAAGCTTTTTGATGGTACGACTAGTTTTACTCTATGCAAAGGGGAGTGAAGGATATCCTTATTCAACAAGGATTCGACAAGGCGTTGAATGGAGAGGCTGGAAAACTAGAAGGGATGAAAGATAATGAGTGGAAGGTGATTGAAACGAGGTGTGTTAGCACGATTCGTCTCTATATTGCGGAAAACATCATCAACAATGTGGCCAATGAGGAAACTACACCGAAAATCTGGGCTAAGATGGAAAATCTTTATCTGGCCAAGAGCTTGTCTAATAAGCTCCGTCTGAAACAAGAGATCTACAAATTGAAGATGGAGGAAGGTGGGAATCTCATGAGCCACATGAACTTGCTCAATGTGAAAAACCTTGGGGTGGGGGGGGGGGAGGGTGAAAAAGGTTTTCGTCTGTTATGCAGAATAATAATGATCATCAAAATTCTTGAACCAACTTTAGGGTAACAAAGAAAGCTATTCAAAAACTCTTTGATATATATATATATATATATATATATTCAGATTTAGACTAGAGATGGAAATGCAATTTAGTAAGAAAAGAGATGAGACACGGTATGTATAGTGGTTCGATCTCCCAAGATCTATGTCCACTACCTTAAGCTCATACTTAAGAATTTTCAATCAGATTTCATTTACTCCACTTAATGAAATCAAACAATACCACATACAAGAGAGGATCACCATACTAGGTTTTCCAAAACCTCTCAAACAAACAATCTTAACAAGGTTCACCCTAACTGGGTTTTACACCACAACCTTGTACCACAATAGAGATTGAATATCAATAGAACAGTAAAAGGGCTCACTTTTTTGAGAAGATGTTCACTAAGATACAAAGCACAAATACTTTTACGTTTGACACAATATAAATTCACTTTGAAGCATTTTGGTAAAAGGAGATTTTTGAAAACGTTGAGCGATAGTGTTTCTTAGAAGAATGTTTCAAAAATCTTATGTCTAATCTTGCTTAGAGACTATTTATAGAGCCAAAAAGTGAAGTGGCAACGGCTATAATTTTTTTGTTAAAATTATTCGTATTTTACACTCAAGTTTCGAATGACGATGCATCCAAAATATAAGTCCAAAATGGCACCTTTTCAAGCAGAAACATTTCAACATAGTTTACAAGATTTTGGACGAATCTTTTGGATGCAGAAACATCCAAATTACTCAATCCAAAATTTTGAGATTTTCAAAACTTTGAAATCTTCTCCTTTATGTGCTTTAAGGTAGAATCAATTGATCAAAAGGTAAAGAGACATATGAATTAATAGAAATACCTTAATAAGACTTCCTAGTATAAAGTTCTTCTTATAAGGACTTTTTGATATGCAATTCCATATACTTTGATATTCTTTTTGATCTTCATACTTGAATTTAATCACGGAAGAGTATCTGAATGCCTTAGAAGAACAGAGGTTAACATGTCCCATCACAATAGATTACAAAAGTTAGTTTATATCAATGTTTGTCATAAGTCAAAACATAGGAGAAAGCCCATAGGGCTAACAATCTCTCCCTTTTGAGTGATGACAAACATAAAATAATATGTATTGAGTGAACATATTGATCGAGAGAGATGCTGATGAATTTTCATAAAAAAATGCAATCTCTCATTATAAGTCTCAAAGAGAGCTTATAAGATGAATGATTTTAAAGCATTTGCTTGTAAGCATAACTCAATGAGCCTAAAGCCTTTCCTATCTCCATATGAATATAAAATGATTTGATAAAGAAGAAATAGCAGGTAAGTCATATGATAAGATGCTCCCCCTTAATAGTTGCTTATATGAACATTTCAAAATAAGAGGGAAAAGTAGAAATCAAAATTTGTACGTCCAAAACGTATGTCCAAAACAGTTTTGCAAGTATGTATAAAACGAGTCTTTTTCAAAAATATTTTTTAGATGTAGGTTTTGGATGTCCAAAAGGTATGTTCTCAATTCAGTATGACTTCTTAGACAAAGAATTATTTGCATCAAGAAAATGAGTCCAAAACTCCCCTGACACAATGCACTTAAATAATGGATTTTCCAATCATTCGAAGAAAGGTTAAACAATCCATTTGACTGAATTTTTGATTTTGTCACAGAATCATAACCATATTTAGTCTCAAAGATATCTTCGGATTTTTGAGTAACCATAAACTAATTATCAAATAGTTCATCAAATCAACGTTATAGTCAGAAGTTATCCCACTAATCTAAGCAAAAACTTTCAATCATTTGTCAATAATTATATCCAGTAAATCAAACAATTTCCAGAATAGTATCATATCAGATTATATCATTCTACTATCAGTTCATATCACAAGTCATTCATGCAGTTCAGATTAGTTCATATCAGTCATAACTTCAAGTAACAGTTCATATCGGTCGATCTTAACCCATATATCAGCCATATCCCAGTCATTTCCACATATCAGTCATAATCTTTTCTCCCTCTTTGTTATCAATCAAAAAGAAGAAAATCAGAAAAAGAGCAGAAAATAATATGCAGAACATAGATAGATAGATAGGAAATAGGCATAATGTAAGGAATATGCTGAAAATAAACAATTATCCCAAAGCATAATCTAAAAATAGAAAAGTAAATTGTTCAATTTTCAGAAAGTAAATTGTTTGAGATATGTCATCTGAATATCATTCTACCCAACAAATCTGCTTAGGAGATGTTAATGGTTTCAGCTTTCGAACTAGCACCCTTCTTAGAGTGTTGACCCGCAATTCTGTTGGATTTTCTCTTTATCACAACATGCTTCTGTCACTTTGCAGATGATTTTGGTTTAGGTGAAGCAGAAGCTTCTACTGTTTCCTTTATTGGAGATGGTTTCTAAGCTGGCTCAGGAGTATGTTCTTTTTCTGCAACAGGCAGATCAGATTCTTCCTCCAAGATAAGTTTGTCCTTTCTTGAGCAGATAAGGTTGGGGAAGATACTGGTGCATTAGTTTTTGTAGACATTTCAACTGTAGATATTCTGTTTCCAAGACTACGAAGTTCAGAGCTGAGAAAGTCCAATTTCATAGCTAGGGAGTTAATGGCATCCAGTATACTCACGGATAAGCCTACATCCTTTTCTTTCCCTTTGGTAGAAGATTCTGCCTGAGGATCATCATCAAATTTTATTTTTGTTCCTGCACTAGGAACAGACTTTCCTTCGTCTTCTCTTTTCATCAAATTTTCTCTTTTCTTTCCCGTAGTGTCTCTCAGTAGTTTCCGTTCATTATTTACTCTCACATAACCCATCCTTTCAAAGGAATCAAAGATGTAAACATTTATCTTGGATGGATCAATAGGAACAGAATTTAAACCAACCTTATAATAACTATACACTTTGGACAACAAATTTTCATAAGGCAGAGCTTTACTTGAAGTGTTCCTTGATTGCAACATCAATTTTGTAGCTAAAACTCGAAGTTTATCTGCCTACCCTCTTCTAGGGCCAACATGATGACCATTTGCAGAATGCTTATGGAGGTCTTATGTCCATAGCTTGGTACCACCATGGTGGACACCATATGGTGCAGAATTCTTCCAACCCCATTAAGCCATTTTGTGCTTCTGTTACTAGAATTTCCAAAGTTCTTCCCTCTAGTGAATATTTCCTTAAAATTTTTCAAAACAAAAATATAATTTCCTTTAGGAAATTTATTCAACTCAGAGTATTGAATCTCAGCATCCCTCACATCACATATCATATTTAACAGACGATGATCAAACTCAATATCTTTGCCTTTCACCCTTAACACATACCAACAAATCATGAATCCACCCTCAGTTTATTCAAGTCGACCTTTTCTTAAATTAGCAAACAATTCCCAGATAAGAGGAGTGAATAATTTCTCATTAACAGACAGTAAACTACCCCATCCTATGTGTTCAAACATGTCTACAACATTTGAACGATTTAGAAAAGCCAAAGGATTGGCACGGTAACCAGAGATAACTGTTCTGTTTCTTGACACCCAGTCATTATAATCAGTTTTGCATTTAGAGTCAATGAAGCAAAGTACCTAATTTTCAGAACTTATTTGTTCCGAAGAAGACTTTGATGAATCATAATGAGATGCCGAGAAGCCCGGTTGAGGAGAAACTTCTTTCCCTTTGGCCTTGCTTGAAACCGAACCTTTTTTCTTCATCTTCGGAGATGTTTTGTGCCCCTTCTTTGGTTTTGGAGTAGAAGATTTTGTCTTTGCCATCAGTAAGATTAGGGCTTTTCTCTTTTTTGGACTGTCGATTTTTGAAGAAGAAGAACACAGATAATTTTGGGAAGAATCGGTTACAAGGGTTTTGAGAGAAAAATCAAAGTGTTTTGAATGTCTTTGAGAAATGTGACATAAAGTGCATCGAAAAAATAAGTTTTTCACAGAAGTTTAGAAAGACGCGCAAACTAATTTTTTTGAAATTCAAAATTCAGAATAAGGAAAAATATTAAGGAATGTTTTGGAACTTGACCCAATCTGAAATTATCATCCAAAAGAGTGTTTTCCTGAGATGCATTTTGAAGGTAGGATTTGGATTCAAATACTACGTCCAAATCATATGTTAGTGCATTTTGGATACAAACACTATTTCCAAAACCTTTTCCTTCACAGATCCTGGATAAAGAAGACTTATGCCACATGGTTAGTTATCAGATTTTTGTAATTTCCAAACCTCTTCTTAGACTGTTGAATCTTTCCTCTGCTAGAGGTTTAGTGAAGATATCTACAAGTTGTTCATCTGTTGAAATATATTCAACATACTCATCACCTTTGAGCACATGATCTCGGATGAAATGATGTTTAACTTCTATATGCTTTGTCCTAGAATGTTGAATAGGATTTTTTGTTAGATTGATAGCACTTGTATTATCACATAATATAGGTACACAATTAAAATTAAGACTAAAATCCTGCAATGTATTCTTCATCCATAAAATTTGAGCACAACAACTCTCGGCTGCATTGTATTCAGCCTCAGTGGTGGATAAGGATCACATGCTTGCTTTTTACTATGCCATGACACAATAGAGTGTCCAAGAAATTGACAATGGCCACTAGTACTTTTTCTTTCAACTTTACAACCTGCATAATCTACATCAGTGTATCCTATAAGATCAAATGTGTTAGTGTGAGGATACCATAAGCCATAATCATATGTGCCAATTAGATATCGGAGTATGCGTTTTACTGCACATAGATGTGATTCCTTTGGACAAGATTGAAAGCGACTACAAAGACATACCAGAAACATAATGTCTGGTTGGCTATCAATAAGATAGAGTAGACTTCCAATCATACCTCTATACTTATGTTCATCTACTTTCTTACCATTTTCATCTTAATCTAGTTTTATAGAAGTACTCATAGGTATGCTGATTTCTTTTACTTCATTCATTCCAAACCTTTTGAGCAACTCATTGGCATACTTAGCTTGATTTATGAAGATCCCATCCTTTGTTTGCTTAATTTGCAGTCCAAGGAAGAGGTTTAGTTCTTCCATCATACTCATTTTGAATTCTTGCTGCATAGTCTTAGCAAACATCTTGCACAAAGAGTCGTTAGTAGCACCAAAAATGATATCATCAACATAGATTTGAACAATTAGTAAATCACTAGAATTATTAGATTTGATGAACAAGGTGTTATCAATCAACCCTCTAGAAAAATCTTTTGAAATCAAGAAGCTACTAAGTCTTTCATACCAAGCTCTTGGAGCTTGCTTTAATCTATAAAGAGCTTTAGAAAGTTTGAAAACGTGATTTGGAAAGTGTTCATGAATAAAACCAGGAGGTTGTTCAACATATACTTCCTTCTCAATAAAACCATTTAGGAATGCACTCTTGACATCCATTTGGTAGAGCATGAAATTTTTTAAGGATGCAAAGGCAAGCAGCATTCATATGGATTCTAGTCTAGCAACAGGAGCGAATGTCTCACCATAATCAATACCTTCTTCTTGATTAAATCCTTGGGCGACTAATCTAGCTTTATTTCTAATCACAACCCCATTTTCATCAAATTTATTTCTAAATACCCATTTTGTACCAATAACAGGACGATCAAGAGGCCTAGGAATAAGTTTCCAAACTTGATTTCTTCCGAATTGATTTAATTCTTCTTGTATAGCAATAATCCAAAATTTATCATGCAATGTGATATCGATATAGCTAGGTTCAATATTTGAAAGAAGAGCAAAGTTGTCAATGAAATACTATCTAGTTTTAACTCTATAGTTTGGATCCCCAATAATTTGTTCATTGGGATGACTTGTTTTTTATTTCCACTCTTTTGGTAATTGTTGATTCGTAGAATCTTCAGTTTGTTCTTTTCCTTGTTCAGCTTGCAACTCTTCAATCTCTTCTTCTTTTGCATGAGTATCTAGCGGTGGAGCTTTGAGTTGATCTAACTTGACTTCCTTTGAACTTCCTACATCATCATCATCATCATCATCATCTCTTTTTGAAGTATAAATGTTAGATTTATCAAACACAACATGTACGGATTCTTCCACACATAGAGTTCTTTTGCTGTATACTCTATATGCCTTTTTTTTTTTTTGAAGAGTAACCAAGAAATATGGCCTCATTGGACTTTCTGTCAAATTTTTCAAGATTATCTCGGATATTTAGGATAAAACATTTACATCCAAACACCTTGAAATAAGAGATAAATGGAGTTTTGTAAAACATAAGTTCAAACGGAGTTTTTCTCAAAAACGGTGTTAGCATAACTCGGTTTATTATATAGCAAGCTGTGTTAACAACTTCCGCCCAAAAATATTTTGGAACGACATTTTCACAAAGCATTGATCTAGCCATTTCTTGCAAAGTGTGATTTTTTCTTTCAACAACACCATTTGTTGAGGGATTTTTGCTTGCTAAAAAATTGTAAAAAACTCCATTTTCATCACGAAGTGAGTAAATTCACTGTTGCAAATATCTTTACCATTATCACTTCTAATAGAAATTAGTTTGCATCCAATCGAGTTTTGGACGCGTTTAATCAGTTTTGAAAATTTAGAAAAGGCTTTATCCTTTTGTCCAGGAAATAAAGTCCAAGTAAATCTAGAAAAATCATCAACAAGTACATATGCATATTTCTTACCTCCAAGACTAGCAGTCCTCATTGGTCTAAACAAATTCATATGAATTAATTCAAGTGGTTTTGAGGTAGAAATAATTTTCTTTAGTTTAAAAGAGGTTTTGATTTGTTTCCCAAACTGACATGCATCACAAATTTTGTGTTTATCAAATTTCATTATTAGCAGTCCCCTAACAAGTTCTTTTGAAGATAATTTATTTAGCAAATCAAAATATACATGACCTAATCTTCTATGCCAAAGATAACCATCATTGTCATATACGGATAGGCATCTAATACCAGTAGCTACAAGGCCATTTAGATAAAACACATATGCATTTCCCATACGTTTGGCAGTAAAGATTATTTCAAGATGTGCACTGTTAAGTATAGAACAAGAATCCTTTTCAAAGATGACTTTGCAACCATTGTCACAAAGTTGGCTAATGCTAAGCAAGTTATATTTCAAATCATCAATAAGTAAAACTTGTTTTATAATTGTTAAGGAACCTTTACCAATATTACCAATGTCGAGAATCTTTCCTTTCTTCTTGCCTCCAAATGTAACAAATTCTTCATTTGTGGTCTAAATATCCTCTAACAAAGTTGCGTTTCTAGTCATGTGTCTTGAAAAACCGCTGTCCAAGAACCACTTAGTGAAGCTCAAAGACTATGCCTATACATGAGAAGGACGAATGATTTTTGTTACCCACAGTTTCTTGGGTCCATGAAGGTTAGTAACATTTCCTTTGATTTTCCAGAGTGTTATTCCACTGGATTCCACTTTTCTTTTAATAAGACATCTTGAAACTATTTGTCCCAATTTTTCACAATATGTGCAAGCTTTGTGTATACTGTAAGATAAAGCAGTTTTAACATATTGAAACTTGTTATTTTTGTTCTTACTCTCATGTTCATATCCTATGCTATTTTGATTTCCAGCATAAACAAATCTATGCTTGTAAATTTTATCCTTATCCTCATGTCTATATCCTATGCCATTTCGGTTTCCAATTTGATGTTGAGTTCCGAGTAACTTTTCCAAATTGCTTTTACCATTTGTGAATTTTTCAATACAATTGGTAAGATCATTGACTCTATTTTTCATGTCATTAAAAGTGCTAACCATACCTTCAAGAGTTTAAATTCTATGACACAAATTTTTATTTTCCAGGGATGCACATTGCAAAGCAGTCATGATCACATCTTTCTCAATAATAGCACACATATGTGACTCAAAAGACATTTTGTTATCATTTAACAATATTTCGTTTTCTTCCATCAAATATTTAATCTTCAACTTCATTTTTTTATTTTTTTCGGGACAGTTTTTTTAATTCATGAAACATATCACTTAACAACTCATTTGGATCAACATGCTTTTCAGTCATAGATATAAGCGAATTAGGCATGAAATTAGATGTAGAAGAGTTTACCTCATTTTCCAAAGCCATGAAGCAAATGTTGGCATTTTCATCTTTAGAATCTCCATCTTCGGACTCAGTTTCATTTTAGTCTCAAGTTCCCATCAATCCTTTACCTTTCTTTGCCTTCGGATCTTTCTTCTTTTTAAACGTTCTTCCTTTCTTACCTTTTGCAACGAGACGATCGGCAATAAAGTGATCAATGCTTTTACATTCATAACATTGAGGTTTGAATCCTGGGGTTTATCTTTTCTTTCTCATAACCTTCTTTCCTCTTTTGTAGTTTCCTTTGTTGAACATTCTCCTGAATATTTTTGCTATCATAGCCAAATCTTCATTGTCGATTTCCATGCCCTCACTGCTTTCTGATACCCTTGTTTCTTCATCTTCATTTTCAACCTTCAATGCTATCCCCTTTTTGCCTCTATCATGATCATTCGATTCATGAAATCTTTTAAGTTTCATCTTATGATTTAGAAGAAATCCGATCATCTCTTCGATTGGTAAGGATTTTAAATTCTTAGATTCTTTTACAGCAAGAGTTTTAGGCTACCAACTATTTGGTAAGGCATCTAAAATTTTTCGATTTTATTCCCCAAGGGAATAAACCTTCCCTAGGCTTTGAGACCATTTGAGATATTTGTGAATCTCGTAAAAATATCAGTGATGTTTTCATTTGGCTTCATAGTAAATAATTCATAGTCATGAATCAGAAGCCCTAGTTTTGATTCTTTAACTTGGTTTGTCCTCTTATGGGTGACTTCAAGTAATCTCCACATTTCATGGGTTGAATCACAACCACTAACACGGTTGTATTCAGTCGCATCTAGTGCACAACATAAAATTTTCATAGCTTGAAAATTTAAAGTCATCTTGGCATTATCTTCCATACTAAACTCATCATTCCGTTTAGGTAATTTTATGCCATCAAACATCTTTGACGGAATAAAAGGACCATTTTCTATCAAACTCTATAACTCAAAGTTGATAGAACACACATAGATTTTCATTCTATTTTTCCAGAAAGTATAGTTGTTTCCATTGAATAAAGGAGGACGATTCGTTGAAGAACCTTCAACATATGGAAGAGAGGATGAGCTTGCCATGAAGATCTTTTCTACAAGATTGTTAAACTAATAATATGTAGACCAAGCTCTAATACCAAATGAAAAACCTTAGAGGGGGGTGAATAAGTTTTTTGGCAAACTAAAATTTTTCGAATCGTCTGTTATGCAGAATAACAATGATCATCAAAATTCTTGAGCCAACTTTATGGTACAAAGAAAGCTATTCAAGAACTCTTTGATATATATATTCAGATTTAGACTAGAGATGGAAATGCAATTTAGTATGAAAAGAGATGAGATACAATATGTATAGTGGTTTGATCCCCCAATATCTATGTCCACTACCTTAAGCTCACACTTAAGGATTTTCAATCAGATTTCATTTACTCCACTTAATGAAATCAAACAATACCACGTACAAGAGAGAATCACCATACTAGATTTTCCAAAACCTCTCAAACAAATTCACCCCAACTGGGTTTTACACCACAACCTTGTATTACAATAGAGATTGAATATCAATAGAATAGTAAACGACTCACTTATTTGAGTAGATGTTCACTATGATACAAAGCACAAAAACTTTTACCTTTGACACAATATAAATTCACTTTGAAGCTTTTTGATAAAAGGAGATTTTTAAAAACGTTGAGCAATAGTGTTTCTTAGAAAAATGTTTCAAAAATCTTATGTCTAATCTTGCTTAGAGGCTATTTATAGAGCCAAAAAGTGAAGTGCCAATGGCTATAAAAACAACTATAATTTTTCTGTTAAAATTATCCGTATTTTGGACTCAAGTTTCGGACGACGATGCATCCAAAAGATAAGTCCAAAATGGGACTTTTTCAGGTAGAAACATTTCAACACAGTTTATGGGATTTTAGACGAATCTTTTGGATGCAGAAACATCCAAACTATTCAATCCAAAATTTTGAGATTTTCAAAACTTTGAAATCTTCTCCTTTGTGTGCTTCAAGGTAAAATCAATTGAATCAAAAGGTAAAGAGACATAGGAATTAATAGAAATACCTTAATAACACTTCATAGTCTAAAGTTCTTCTTATAAGGACTTCTTGATATTTAACTTCATATACTTTAATCTTCTTTTTTATCTTCTATACTTGAATTCAATCACAGAAGAGTTGTCAAACCATCATATCTGAATGCCTTAGAAGAATAGAGGTCAAACATGTCCTATCACAATAGATTACAAAAGTTAGTTTATATCAATATTTGTCATAAGTCAAAACATAGGGGAAAGCCCTTAGGGCTAACACAATGGATTGATAAATCAATTGCGGAAAGTTGATGTCAAATTGAGGAAGAAGATATGGCCTTTTGATTTCTTACCTCACTTCCTGGTTCTTATGAAAGTATGGTCAATACTCTTTTGTATAAAAACACGTATTGGAATTGGAGCATGTACAATCATCATTATTGTCTCATGAAAAGAAGCAACAATCAATTACTGAGGAGGGAAAGGCTATGTTAGTTGGTCGAGTGTAGAACCAAAAAGGCAAAGCAAAAGGCTACGATAGTGGACTAGAGACTGGTGGGTCCAGTTACTGCATTAGAGGCAAGGGCATAAAATGTTATAATTGTTGTGAATTTGGGCACATCAAGCGTAATTGTCCTTATAAGAAAAAGAAATATAAGGGTGAAATTAATGAAAATACAATAGCACATACATATGATGGAGATATTCTCACAATGTCCAAACATCTGGATACTTCTTAGAATGGTTAGATCTTAGATTCTAGTTGTGTGACGCATGTTTATTCCGGAAAGAATTATTTTGATACACTCGAACTTGGAAAGGAAGGTGCACTATTTTTAGGTAATGGCTCTACTTGTGAAGTTCAAGGTATTGGAGTAGTGAAAATCAAGATGTTTGGCAGGTGGTTCGTGCCTTGGGTGGTGTGGCTTATATCCTGAAATTGCAAAGAAATCTGATTTCTTTAAGTCAGTTAGATTCCAATGGATGTAAATATTTTGCACAAGGTGGAGTTCTTAAAGTCACGCATGGCAAAACAGTCCTGATGAAAGTAAGAAAGTATGAAGGGTTGTACTTTCCACAAGGAAAAACTTCGATGGTTTGGAAGGTGCATGCTATGAAACATTCGAATGGAAATTTCTTTCAAGGCATAGATAGTGGTGAGAGAGAAAAATCCTGCAAGGGCAAGAGAAGATCGAGGCCTCTCGCATGAGTCAACTAATTAGTTTGGACTTCGAAACAGCTACACCTAATCATTGACCATATTAAATGAGATTGTATTAGGTCTATGCTGATTTAAGTGTGTAGTTGGGCACCAATGGAGATTTTGGTGGTTGTGAAGGACAATAGAGTCAAAAGGATTGTGACTTTGGTGTTATTGCATGTCCTAGAGGCTGGTGAAGGGGGAATACAAAATAAGGTAGAGAATGTTAGGTTTTGTTTTGCATTCCTTGTAGGATTAGACAATTATGTTGTGATAGCATTAGGTTAGCTATTTCCACTAGGACACTATTCCTATTGTAATTATACTATATTGTTTTTTACTAGGAGATTGTCTCAACTAAAGCCCTATATAAGGAGGTTTGGTTGAGGTCTTTTATATATGACAGAGCAAAAGAGTTGTCTTAGTTTAATATTGAGATAGGTAGGTAAGAGTGTGTTTGTAAGAGGGTATTTTGAGGGTAGGAGATATTATGAAAAATACCAATTATCCTAGTAATTCTTCTTAGGTAAATAATATTTTCCGAGGTTTTCGCAGAATATCTTGTGTCTCCTATTGTTCTCGTTTTTTCCCCTTTGATTTCCTAACACAACTACATTTAGTAAACGATTTGAACATTCGCAAACAAAAGTTTATTCAACTTCTTTCATATTCGAATAATGCTAATTCAATTAATAAATGAATAAATTCGAATGAAATATTAAACTCAATTAATAAACAAATAAACTCGAACGCATTTGAGAACATATTCGAGCGTTTATGAACATATTACATACATTTCAAAATAATTATATAATTTATATTATATTTATTTATAATATATAATATTATTTTATAATATTTTATTATATTAATTTATATTTTATAATATTATTTTATAATATTTTATTATATTTATTTATATTTTGTAGTATTTTTATAATATTAAAATATAAATGAATTTGAACAATTCGAATTTGAACATTAATCGAGTTTTCCAAACTCAAACACGAACGAACATGAATATTATTAAATAATAATAAAAAGAACTTCAATACGAACTTGAATTCGATTAATAAATAAACTCAAATAGTATTCGCTTCTAATCGAATTTATGTTAAAAAAAAACGTGATATTCGATTCGTTCGCATTCAAATACACCTCTAGAGTGTAAACAAAGAACGTAGCCATAATCCGCGAGAGGGGTTCGGCCTATTTTTCGCATATGTTATAAGTCGTGGGCTTATGTTCATATATATATATATATAACCGGAAAGCCAACATGCTTTGAATTAGTATAAGAATATACAACCCCCTTCCCATTTCTCGCATATTTTTATTTTTTTATTTGCACTTAAGAAATAGTTTTGATTCAAGGGTCAATTGTAAATACAGTGTTGACCTTAGATTTTTGCTCTTATTATATGATACAAATCGTGGAACCTCGTACAATGATGTTCAAATTACAACAATTGATCACCTAATTCCCTACCAAATTCATAACCAAGAACTCTAAAACAACAAGTCTATTAATACTCTTAGATTTAGTGAATCTAGCCTACTTCAAAAAATACCTTAACACCATAATCTTAACAAGATTAGAACAGGATAGGAGTTTGAAAGCATCC
Source organism: Voacanga thouarsii (assembly GCA_026120185.1). Classification (NCBI taxonomy): domain Eukaryota; kingdom Viridiplantae; phylum Streptophyta; class Magnoliopsida; order Gentianales; family Apocynaceae; genus Voacanga; species Voacanga thouarsii. Next base: position 21,828 of record JANUWF010000210.1, read on the forward strand.
AAACTTAGTCCTAACAAGAATACTAGAATGGCTTTGAATCTAGTACCCAAATTAGAGTAAGAACAAATATATTACCCATTGGAATTTAGAGACTAAAATCAAAGGTGGAACTAATTCTTTTGTTTGGTCTTAATTTTCTTGGATTGAAATCCAAGATGATCGCCCTCACAACTCTCTCAAGAGTTCTTTTTTTTTTTTTTAAATTCTTAAATGTCTAATGTTCAAAAGTTATTACAAGAAGAGACATAAGGGCATGTATATTGATAGGAATCTATCCCTGCACCATGTCAAAGCTAAAGAACGAGGATAGGGATTCAAGTCACATACCATGAAGTCTTGGAAGGGTTCAAACTATGAATGTTTTCAATAGGGGATTCAAGCAAACCAAGCTTCCAAGCCAAGGATCAAAAGAGTCGTCAACCAATAGAGGATAAAAAAAAAAGGGCCAAGAAAATCAAGAAGTGAAAAACAACTTGTGTGGAAGGCCGAAGGAGGGCAAGAAGAAATAGAAGGCAGAAGAAGGCTACGGGGAAAATAGGAACAAACCGTCACCGCCTAGCAAGGTAACAGCTTGAGCAAATTGAGCAAATTTGAAAGCCCAACACCTGAAGTCTGTCATATAAGGCCAACATCCATTCAATAATTTCTAGAGAAAGAGCTTAATCTTTGATGGAACATTTGAACTCTATAACTGATGCATTCGTGAATCTGGATGATGACGAAGACGAATTGCATCCCATGCTGCAGCAACAAAGAACTTGCCAGAATCTGTTAAAGTGCAATACAGAAGAAGCTTCTTCCTGGAACGAAGGACCTTGAGAATTAGCATAGCATTTTTTGGGGTCAAAGATAACAAAATTTTCCTAATATCCCAATAGCCATTCTGCATCCGTTCATTCACCGAAGAATTTGGATGAATAATAGCATGATTCAGATCAGCCAAACACCCCTTCCCTGTCCAATTATGGAATGAAAATGAGCAATTCCAAGCTCCCAGAATATATGCAACACATGGGTCAACTGTCTGCTGAATTTTCACAAGCCTTTTCCTTGTACCGGAAGTCAGATTTTAAACCTAAATAACTTTAATTTCACAAAAATTTTGCAATAAAATTTTAGTAAATCTTGAACAAATAATTAATAAAAAATATTATCTAAGATACTGAATTATAGATTCATATATATTATTAAACATGTATAATTAAATTAATACTTAACTAATTAATTTTAGATATTCAATTGAGTTAATATTTAACCAAAAAAATTAGATGAGGGTGAAAATTTTATGGAATCTGAAGTATGAACTTAAAGGACAAATTATAATTACACTATGTTTAATTTATAGGAACTTAGATAAAATGGAATAGAATAAAAATAATTAAATAAGCATCTAATTTATTCAAATTTTAGACCTAAATAACTTTATTTTTACTTAAAATTTATATGCAATAATATATTAAATGTTAATAGTAGTACACAACTGTTTTCTTATGTTTAACTAATGGTGCTGGGTATGGCAGCTGAATCTCCACCACCTCTGCCACCGGTTGGAGTCGGCGGTCTTTCGTTTTCTTGTTTTCTTCTGATTCTCATCCTGTAAATAGCACAGAGGTCAAAAAATCATCTTTGTATAAAGGAGATCCGGCTATTGTTTTCTCATTTGAAGAGATCGCTCAGCTTACTGAGCCTTTCAAATAGGCTTTGGTTGGGAAGTTTCCACAAGCAAACCGTCAATGGAGTCTATCCACCGAAAGTTTTGCACAATTGGGCTCAAGGGAGAAACGAAGCTTGGATGGCTTGATTTTAAGCACATACTCATCAATACATGAAAAAACCAAATTAGCGACGGATTTTTGCGATGGCCTAAAGCCATTGCTAATTTGCAACGAACAACAACGAAAGTAAAAATTTTAAAAATAAATTTATTTTTTAAATTTTAGTTGGTTATCCGTCGATAATAGCGACGGATTAGCGACGAACATCTAGTTGTCTTAAATTAGAGACAGATTTGCGACGACTTTTTTTAAATTATTCATTAGCACTAATTAAATTAAAAGCCGTTAACAATCTGTCACTAATTTGCATTGGCATTTTTTAATTAACACTAAAAAATTAAAGTTCCGTTGCAATTAGAGAGGGATTTGCAACTGCCTTTTGAAATTTAAAAATAAATTTATTCTTTTAAAATTAAAAAATAAGCCCTTGCAAATCCATCGCAAATTGGCGAGGGATTTGTGACATCTAAAATTTAAAAATAAATTAATTTTTTTAAATTGAAAAAGTAAGCTCTTGCAAATCCGTCACAAATTTGTGAGGAAAATAAGCCCTCGCAAATTTGTGAGAGATTTGCGATGGCCATCTAAATTTTAAAAATAAATTTATTTTTTAAAATTTAAAAAATAAACCCTTGCAAATCTGTAGCGAATTAGCGATGGATTTGCGACGGCCATCGAAAACTTAAAACTAAATTAATTTTTTTAAAATTGAAAAAATAAGCACTTGTAAATCCGTCGCAAATTTGCGAGGGATTTGCGATGCCCATTTAAAATTTAAAAATAAATTTATTTTTTAAATTAAAAAATAAGCCCTTGTAAATCCATCGTAAATGAGCGAGTGATTTGCAATGGCTATTCAAAATTTAAAAATAAATTTATTGCCCTCATAAATTTGTCGCAAATTTGCGAGGAATTTGTAACGTTCATATAAAAACTCTCATAATATTAATATATATATATATATAGATATATTAATATTTACATATAGATAAATATATTAATATAGAATTTTTATATACATATATATATGTTAATATGCTTTTTAACATAAAAATAAATATATATACATATATATACATATTTATTTATGTTAGTATGTGTGTCTATATATATATATATATATATATTCATACATAGGTTCAAGTTCCAAAAGGGCACCCCCCTCCTATTTGGAACTTGAACCAATTGTGCCTTTTTCTAGTAATTTAGTAGTTCTAGAATAAGTGGAAAGCTTGGTGGAAAATCTAGTGCAAGAGCTTAATGGAACAAATAGTACAAATATAAAGGAAGCTAAATCTAAGCAAAAATATATTACGGGAAAGAAGATGTGAATAGTATTTCTATAGTGGAAGTTGTAGTGGAAAAAATAGGAACTAGACAAATCTATATAGATATATATGTATGTAAATGTATGTAGCTCTTTGTAATAAAAGCAAGCACACTATTTATAGTATATAAAGCATAAGTCTTCTGTATAAAGCTTAAGGCTTCTATGTTGCTATATATAAAGCAGACACTATATATAAATAAATCACGGAAGAACTATTAAAATGTCCAAAAGGGTTATAAGTCAAATATTAGCTTTTATTTCAAAATAACTTTGTCAAATTAAATCTATTTTAGCTTGATTAATATACAATAAATAAGACCATGGACGGTATTTTCTGAAGGATTTAAATGGCAAAAATCACGGAAATAGTAAGCATGTTAGGATAACGAAAATTTACCTCTTTGATTAGATGGCCCTCTTTGCAATGGTATAAATGTCTGTGCATGTATATTTGAGGCCAGTGGATCACGTCCTTACAACTGTCTACTACGTCTCATTCACGCGAAGCTTTTAATCTTCCGAAATGGTGCCCGTAGTACAGCCGGTGAAAACTTGTAGAATGGGTTTTGTTAAGCTTTGTTGAAAGCTTCAACAAGGCTTTCTCTTTGGTCTTCTTTTGAACAACTTAAGAACTCTTTGTATAACCTAGAGTTCTCTTGCACAAAATTATGAACACTACTCACTCTTGCATACACTCCATAGCCTTCTTCTCCTCAAATGAACAATCATGTGTTCTCTTATATAGAGGGGAAAAATGAACAACCATGTGCTCTTTTATATTCCTTTTCTTTTCGTTGATTTCAAAAATCAAAAGCTCGACTCCACTAATGCATAATTAATGAAAAACTCTTTAATTTAAAAATTAAAAGTTTCATTAATGCATAACAAATGAAAAGCTTTTTGATTTAAGAATTAAAAGCTCAATTAGTGCATAATAGAAAATATTACACTTTGATAAAAACTTCATTAGTGCATAATAGAAAATATAGCACTTTGATAAGAGCTTCATTATTGCATAATATATATAATAGATATCCATCTATACATATATATATATATATATACTATATATATACACACACATACATATACATATATATATATATAATATCTCTATATATATAGCACTATGATAAAAGCTTCTTTATTATATAATATATATAATATATATCAATATATATATACATATATTTATATATACATATATATATATATATCTCCATATATATAGCACTATAATAAAAGCTCCATTATCAAAAAGGAAATAGCACAACAAATCATTTTCCCATTTACCCGATAGAGTATCCATTTGTGTTCAATTGGACTAGAAAAATTATTTATTCTTGGGTTTGAACACCTATAAATAATAAATCTCAATTATTTATTTTTCGGACATTATTAAATAACCCAATAAATAATTAACAAGTCCAAATAGACCATTCTTAACCCTAATCTTTCATGACTTGAGGGCCATTCCGGGGACCAAAAGGCAAATCGCCTTGGCTACTAAAATAACCAAAATACCCTTGCTATATAAATAGCTATATTTTGCATTTTAAATAATTCCTAATATCACCATAAGGAAATATTGACCCCAAGGACAATACTTGCGTAGCAAAGTCTTAGATGTACAGACTGTAATGACTAAAATATCCCTCTATACATCGCCGTACATTAGAGAGAAAGAAATGTACTAACACCTCTCTAAATGACATCTACCTTCCTTAGACTTCTAGTCCAATGATCCACGACTTCCTACATTGTTTTCACTTTCCAAGGGAGCTACCCTAAAGCAAACATCCAAGCCATGTTTCCCAGGGCCCTAGATATTTAGATCATTCAGACAACCACAAGGGGCGTATAGTATAGAAACTATCTTGTACAAGTCTGTCTCAACTAACTAATCACACATACCCAACATGCAAATATGTTGGTCCTACGATAGAACCTCAACTATAGCATATCAAAGTACATGCTTCCAGCTTCGTCAGACCACCAACTCATACTCAAGTCGTAGAGTACTAATCCATACTGAAGCGGTAATAGTCTCGGTTTCTACCATATAGTACTTTAAGAAACCACTACTACAGGCCCTGTTCTACGTATTCAAAATACGCTTATGTTATGAAATGAGTGAACAACTCACTGGCTAAAAGTAAGCCATTCCCTATTTGGAATTCATAACATAATAACCTAGACATGATGACATTCCCATTCTCATCAATCAGTTAAGAACAAATGTTTTTGTGTTAAGTAACCCGTGATCCATACCTTACTGTGAAAGAACACCATTCACATGGACCACGTACTTAAACACAATGGGTCCTTTCCAAATATAAATCGTGCAGAAATAAATTTTGAGAATAAATTCTTTATTTAATATTACATCAAATACATTAGAGGGAATATATTCCAACATCTTCTAAGTTGACGAAGTTCAAATTCTACAATATTGAGATATGTGTAATACTGTTCAATAGTTTCTAAAGAATCTACAGTTCTTTTAAAGTAATGATAGCAATTAGGAGTAATTAATTCTTGTAAAGCGTAACAATAACGAGTTAATTCAGATACCATAGGGAATAACTAAGGAATAAGAAAAGAGTTTTAAAGCCCTACCTAATAGTACGTTCACTTATCCTTTCATTCACCAGGATGGCTCATGCCTCTTCCCCTGAAATGCCTTTTAACGCCTCTCCAATGGCTTCATGGCTACATGGGTACTTTGGCTATTTTGCCGACGGCTACGAAGGATATGTAGTGATGAACTGTTTGGGAGTGCTCTTTTACTCTTTGGCTTATCCTTAGCTCTTGGAAAGTTAGAAACTAAACATTGCTATTGGAGGATTTGATTGCAAAAAGAAATTGTAATACAAAAGCTGATGAGGTTTGCTCACCTAAAAGACTTACAAGAAATGTAATGAACGAAAGAAAATTTCTATTCCGTGCATCGTGCTCCACATCTCAGAGACTGATACTTTTTATAATTAAAAATTCCTATATGTCTAGCCTGTAGGTATATAGCGTATACTTCTAGGCCTAACAGAAAGTAGAAAATAACGTCTGCTTCAGAAGTCGTTTCTTGTTTTCTTTCCCCTGAGTGGGAGTTCCTATAGCCACCTTTGATTGTCTTTTTTGCATGAGTGGCGTGAGTGGAGATAATCATTAATCTTCCTGCATTTCTTCTTCAGATTCACTTCCACGTATTTCAGTTCCAGATCCTTCTTCTTCTTCCAGTTGTTTCATTTCATAAAGAAAGAGATAATATTGCCAAATATCTAGATATTTTGTCCTGGTCTCAAATTCTACTTCAACCAAAAAATATTGATGTTGTACATATATTTTTTTAATCTTATTTTTTTCAAATAGATGAAATCTCTGGCCTTGCTTTATGATTTTGTCATGTTTAAAAGCAAGAGTTTTTAGTCTCCAATGTCTCAGTTGTCTTACAATGCTTTTAGAGTAAATCTTTTGTCTGATAAATCCTGATTTTGCATTGATTGGTAGCTTTCGTGTTGAAGTGACCCATATATGATGGATTGAAGGAATGATTTCAAGACCGTCCCATTCTGGTGGGGCTGAGCTAATTTCAATTTTTACAATAGGTCCTGCTATTTCAAATTCTTTCAAGATTGCAAGAGCTACCGGTCTTCCAACAATGTCTGTTTCTTCCGGAGTTTTAAAGATAACCTGGTTGAGGCATCCATAGTCCAGTGGTGTCTGTTGTGTGACTGGAAACACTTCTCCATTTGCTAAGATTAATTCAAAATTTCTAAAGTATGCTAATTTGATAGTAGTTGTTAATATTAAATATTTTAATTGACAACCACAAGTGATAAAATCAAAAGTATATGCTGCACAATCTGGTTGACAAAGTTGATAGGTGTCAGGGTTACACTGTTTTGTAGGATGTTTACAATATACAGGATGTAAGGTTAAGTGAGGATCAGTACACGTTCTAAGCCATTCTTGTAAAAGAGAAAAATTTTCAAAAAAACTTATCTTGAATTTTTTTTCAGAAATTAGTTCTATAATAGCATCCAAAAATATGGTAAGAGTTGTTGGGCTTTAAAAAGCATTCTAGGAATCAAGAATTCAAAAGGTCTAGTTATTTCTGATTTTTCTGGCATAAAAACAATTTCTGCTTCTTGATTCTGAAAATCTTCTAGCCTAGCTGTCAATCGCATAATCTCTTCATTTTGAGAAGAAATTGTACCCGTATACAGCTTATGCTGTTGTCACAATGAATGAATTAATTCTTTTTGAGAATTAATAACCTCATTGTAAGTCCTGCACTTATCATTTAATAATTTAAAATTTCTACTTAAAGCATCACAGAGGTTACAAAATTTTATTTTAAGTATATTTGTGTCTACTGGAGAATTACTTGTGCTAGGTATATTAGTTATTTGGGGAAAAACTTGTGCAAAAGAATTATTTGATTCTGTTCTACAGTCTGGTTCAATAAAGAAATTTAAACCAATTTTACTTCTAGCAAGTTCTAATGCTTCATGAAGATTTCAAAAACTTTTATATATAGGTTTGTTAAAATTTTTAACACACGCCATTACAGAAGTCCATTATGAGTAAACACCTGGTTAGTGACCATGTGTTACTACATAATGTGAATAACTCTGTCTTGCAGATTACTAGGATAAAATGCTAAGGCCTGTAAACTTTAATCTTTTGGCTTGCATTTTATACATTCCAAAGATTATATAAAAATATTGGTGAATATCTTCTAATTTTCCTTCTACTGGAGTTCTAAAAATGGAGAATTGTTCCTTTGCGATACCTGGGGAGCTCCCATTAGCCAATCTTTACAATATTATTGCTGAAATCAATCTATAAAGTCATGTAATATCTGTTAGTAATCTAAACAAATGATCTGCAATTTTATTCTCATTTCCTTTAATATGTTCAAAATTAATTTTATATCCATCATTAGTAATTCTATCTAAGAAATTTAAACATCTTCTTTGAGAACTATGTTTTTTATTTTTCTTATTAATAAATTTTACTATTACTTCACAATCAGTTCTAAGTGTAAATTCTTGTTTATTTAGAATGAATAGTCTAAAACTATCTAAGGAATAACAAATTGATAATAATTCTACATCAATACTACTAATTTTTCCTTTTTCTCTATATTTACCACTACTATACCTACAAATTTGTTCTTCTAATTTATTACTATATTTATGGGGCTTGGATTTTAAAATGGCTCCCTATCCTTTATCACATCCATCTGTTTCTATAATTAAACAATCACTATCTAAAGGTAACATTAAATTTGGTAACTTTTTTACTTTTTCTTTTATTTGTTTCACTAATTGTATATCTTCTTTATTGAAATATTTTTGTCCTTTATGACTTGTTTTACTATATAATGGTCCTATGATTTTACTTAAGTCTTGAATAAATGGTCTTGCATAATTTAATATTCCTAAAAACTATTGTAGTTGTTTTGTGTCTTCTATTTTATCAAGGAATTCAAATACTTTTCTACTTATATGAGATTGTAATTGTAATTTTATTTTTCCTTGGCCTATTTCTGTTCCTAAGAATTCTATATTTTTCTTAAATAATTGAGCATTTTTATCGCTAATTATAATACCATGTTTCAAGAATTCAGACAAAATAATTTTTAGATGACTAATATGTTCATTTTTGTTTTTAGAAAAAAAAAATCAAAATATCATCTATGTATACTAAAACAAAACAATTATATTTATTAAAAATTGTATCCATTTTTCTATGAAAAACTGCAGGTACGTTTTTTAATCTAAAATGTCCTAGGGGACAGGTAAAAGCAGTACATGCTATACTATCTGGGTGCATTCTAATTTGCTAAAATCCTTATTTGCAATCAAATTTACTGAATATATAACATCCTTGAATTCTGTTTATCAATTGCTCTTTATCTGGAATATTATAACTATCTTCTAATGTATTATCATTTAATCTTTTATAATTTATGACCATCCAACTTTTTCCTCTAACAATTTCACTTTGTTTTCTAATAATAAAGGCAGCACTTCTATGAGGACTACTGCTATTTCTAATGACTTCTAATTTTGATAAGTCTCTTATGTGCATTTCAAACTCTTTAATTTCCTCATTTCTAGCATTAATTTTAGCTGTAGTAATTTGTAAATTTGAATTTAGAATTTCTAATTTACAATATAGTTTATCCTTCTACCAATGTTTTGTAGGATTTTCTCCAATTATTTCATCTTTTTCTAATTTACTAAGTATATTATCTAAATCATGAATCCCTGTTTCTAGAAGGTTATATAATTTTTCTAAATGTAAATAATTAGTATATCCGGATCTAACCAACCTATTTGAGAATCTATTTGTTCTAAAAATTCACGGTGATCTATGTCTAATATTTGATCTATTTTATTTTGTTTGCAGTTACCAAATATAGAACACTTACAATTTTCAAATTTCTCTGGCTCTGGAGTTTCTATCTCTGTACTAGTTTTAGGTGGGAGGTGAAAGGGGCCACGATGCTTCTCAGCGCACTTTGGAGTGTTATAAGGTAAAGTACTACTTCTTAAAAAAAAATGAATACCATTACGGTTCAAAACTAAACCATGATAATATTTAAGCATAAAATCTAATCCTATAAGTAAATTGTACTGAGTAGGTCTAAGATAAATTTCAGGAACATAATAGGGTTTAGTATAAGAAGTTGTACAAATTTTAAAATGAAAGACTACATTTTTTACTTATTTAGTGTACTTATATATTTTTTCCATCCATCTGGGCTGCTTTAGCTATAGTGCTAGCAATTGTATGATATTCTTCGTGTATTATAGTAGTATTAAGAACTCGAATTACTACAACCAATGATCAATTAAGACTGCTACTTATATCTCTATGTTTTCTATTTTAAATAAAACAAGAATATCTATCCTATTAGTTTTATTGTTTTTCTTCCTATCTAAAATTTCTATATTCGAAGTATAATTATTTTCTATTATTTGAACCTGTTCAATATTTATTATATATACATGATCTTCTAGTTGATCTATCTTTTGTTCTACTATTCTAATTCTTCATTCTAAATGATGCTCTACAAGATCCTCTCTTTGTTTTTGTTTTCCTTTATCTATTAGTTTTAATTCTATATTTTTTTTTTCTAAACAAAATTTACTAGCTTCTTGTAAACAATTACTACATTGCCATGTAAGTGTTAAAGAGGGATATTTTTCACATAAATAACAATGTTTGCTATCAGATCCTTTCCTATGTATCCAATCATGTTCACAATTTATAAGGACTAATTCTTGAAGAGTATCTGTTACATTATCTAAGTGAGACAAATAAGACGATTGATTTTTTGGTGACCAAATTTTAGTTATTTCTTCTACAAAATCTAAATCTTCTTTTTCTTCATCAGACTCAAGTTGCTGGGAGTCTATATCATCATCAGAAATTATGCTATATACACTTTCTCAATCTGACATATATTCATCTACATCAATAATATCTTCATTTACACATTCTACTAATGCAGTTTGTTTATTATAGAGATTATTTTTTCTAGTACAGTCTCTTGCTAAATGATTAGGCTGAGCACAACTATAACACTGTAATTTATTTTTATAGGTTCTATTTTTACTAATTTTTCTAACATGCTTGTCATTGTTTAAAGTTTTATAGCTGAGGATTTTCTGAGATAATATTTTTTCTTATAGTATTTCATCTTTGGTTGTCTATAGATTTTCCTAGAATTTTGTTGACCATAATGTTGAGGAGTGTAAAAATTTTTACAAAAACTATATTCTCCTTTTAGTTGTTTCTGTATTTGTATGAATGTACATTTTTCTTCAAATTTCATGACTATAAATTTTATACAAGTAGCTATATTTTTTATATGTGCCACATTCCAATCATAGGATTTATAACTTTTATATATTTCTTCTCTTAAGGGTCCTGGTAGTTTTAAGAATAATTTTTCTAAAATTGATTCTTCATAAAAACATCCTGCTAAGGTAGTTTAGTAATAATAATCTTGTAAAAAATGTTTAATAAATTTCCAATCTTTTATAGATAATTGTTCTAATTTTCTAATAGCTTCTTCTTGTTGAATTCTACTCCCATAATTAGGACTTTGGGCTGTTAAAATTAATTGAATCTTATTTGTAAAATTATGTGGATTGGGTCCTAAGGCTAAATTATTTGCTAATTCTAATGGATATTTTTTTTTATATTTTTCCCAAGCTGCATTAGCTGTTTTTCCTAAAAAGGTTTCTAAATAATTATACATTTCCTCTGTTGTATGATCGAAATTTTGTTGAATATAATGTTGTACTACTAGATATTTCCAAGTATCTCATTACTCCTTCCCATAATTGTGGGTCATGGGCTGCTAAATTTAGCATTCTACCATTATCTATTAATTTCTTATCATCTATTGTTTCTAAAGGTTGTCTTTTTCCCTTGGGTGCCGTTTCTGATTGCATTTCTCTATATTCACTGTATGTCATTCTAGGTAAATATCCTAGACCATAACGTCTAACAAGTTGTTGTGGTACTACTAGCTGTGGAGGAAGATAAGGATTACTAGAGGCAGTAGAGGGAGAAACAGTGTCCATATATTCTATACATGTATTATTTTCTTCTATATTTTTAATATAGTGTTCAGTTTTTACTCTTATATTTCTATCTAAATCATAATATAAATATTCAGTCTCATCTATTTGTCCATTTTGTTCTAATTCTATTTCTAACCTCATTAAATCTTTTTCTGATAGTTCTAAACCTAATTCTTTAGGATACATTATTCTATTTTCAGTTTTCATATTTTCTATACATACATTTTCTATTCCTTGTCTTATAGATTCTGTATCTTCATCTTCTTCTATTCTTATGTTTGTATTGGAATAATTTAAAAATCTAACACTAGTTTCATTTCTATTATTTTGATATATTACACTATCTCTAGGTACTAAAGGAGTATCTAATTCTAAGAATTTGCTAAGATTCCATTCTTCTCCTGCTAGAATTTCTGGATTAACTTTTACTAGTTTTATTAATTGGATTCCTTTACTAGCCATAGCTTCTATGATAGGTTTTATTTCTATTCTATATTTTGTTCTAGAACCATTGGTTAATCTTCCTATAAATCCTAAACTTATGATTAAATTTTCTCCACTAAAATCTTCATAACCCTTAGTTTGAATACCTATTTCTATATTTTTAGCTAAATCTTCTAATTAACTAAGAATAAGCTTTTCTACATTTTTTAATGTTTTATTTTTGTTCTGAGAGTGTTTTCCAAAATTGACTAATATTTCCTTATATTGACTAGTTTCTTCTGCTATAGATTCTAAGTTTTTTACTCTTTATATTATAATATTATTTTGTTCCCTAATATACTCTAAATTTTCTGCTAATTGTTCTAATATCTTATTTTTATCTTTAATATGTTTTATTATAATGTCCCAAATATTAGAATTTTTCTTTTCTTGAGCTTCTAATATTTCTCCAAAACTAATTACTAAATTTAAGCAAAAATACAATACGGGAAAGAAGATGTGAATAGTATTTCTATAGTGGAAGTTGTAGTGGAAAAAATAGGAACTAGACAAACCTATATAGATATATATGTACGTATATGTATATAGCTCTTTGTAATAAAAGCAAGCACACTGTTTATAGTATATAAAGAATAAGGCTTCTATGTAGCTATATATAAAGCAGACACTATATATAAATAAATCACGAAAGAACTATTAAAATGTCCTAAAGGGTTATAAGTCAAATATAAGCTTTTATTTCAAAATACCTTTGCCAAATTAAATCTATTTTAGCTTGATTAATACACAGTAAATAAGACCATGGACAATATCTTCTATGTTGATGAAGTTCAAATTCTATAATATCGAGATATGTGCAACACTGTTCAATAGTTTTGAAAGAATCTACAGTTCCTTTAAAGTAATGACAGTAACCAGGAGTAATTAATTCTTATAAAGCCTAATAATAATGAGTTGATTCAGATACCATAGGGAATAACTAAGGAATAAGAAAAGAGTTTTAAAGCCCTACCTAATGGTACGTTCACTTATCCTTTCATTCACCAGGATGGCTCATGCCTCTTCCCCTGAAATGCCTTTTAACGCCTCTCCAATGGCTTCACGGCTACACAGGTACTTTGGCTCTTTTGCCGATGGCTACTAAGAATATGTAGTGATGAACTGTTTAGGAGTGCTCTTTTACTCTTTGGCTTATCTTTAGCTCTTGGAAAGTTAGAAACTAAACATTGCTACCAGTGGATTTAATTGCAAAGAGAAATTGTATTACTAAAGCTGATGAGGTTTGCTCACCAAAAAGACTTACAAGAAATGTAATGAACGAAATAAAATTTCTATTCTGTTTATCGTGCTCCACATCTCAGAGACAGATGCTTTTTATAATGAAAAATTCCTATATGTCTATCCTGTAGGTATATAGCGCATACTTTTAGGCCTAACAGAAAGTAGAAAATAATGTCCGCCTCAAAAGTCGTTTCTTGTTTTCTTTCCCCTGAGTGGGAGTTCCTATAGCCACCTTTGATTGTCTTTTTTGCATGAGTGGCGTGAGTAGAGATAATCCTTAATCTTCCGTCATTTCTTCTTCAGATTCGGTTCCACATATTTCAGTTCCAGATCCTTCTTTTTCTTCCTGTAGTTTCTTTTCACAAAGAAAGAGATAATATTGCCAAATATCTAGATATTTTGTCCTGGTGTCAAATTCTACTTCAGCAAAAAAATATTGATGTTGTACATATATTTTTCAAATCTTATTATCTGCAAAGAGATGAAATCTCTGGCCTTACTTTATGATTTTGTCATGTTTAAAAGCAAGAGTTTTTAGTCTCCAATGTCTCAGTTGTCTTGCAATGCTTTTAGAGTAAATCTTTTGTCTGATAAATCCTGATTTTGCATTGATTGGTAGCTTTCGTGTTGAAGTGACCCATATACGATGGATTGAAGGAATCATTTCAAGATCGTCCCATTCTGGTGGGGCTGAGCTAATTTCAATTTTTACAATAGGTCCTGTTATTTCAAATTCTTTCAAGATTGCAAGAACTACCGGTCTTCCAACAATGTCTGTTTCTTCTGGAGTTTTAAAGATAACCTGGTTGAGGCATCCATAGTCCAGTGGTGTCTGTTGTGTGATTGGAAACACTTCTCCATTTGCTAAGATTAATTCAAAATTTCTAAAAGATGCTAATTTGATAGTAGCTGTTAATATTAAATATTCTAATTAACAACCACAAGTGATAAAATCAAAAATATATGCTGCACAATCTGGTTGACAAATTTGACAGGTGTCAAGGTTACACTCTTTTGTAGGATGTTTACAATATAAAAGATGTAAGGTTAAGTGAGGATCAGTACACGTTCTAAGCCATTCTTGTAAAAGAGAAAAATTTTCAAAAAACTTATCTTGAATTTTTTTTTCAGAAATTAGTTCTATAATAGCATCCAAAAATATGGTAAGAGTTGTTGGGCTTTAAAAAGCATTCTAGGAATCAAGAATTCAAAAGGTCTAGTTATTTCTGATTTCTCTGGCATAAAAACGACTTCTGGTTCTTGATTCTAAAAATCTTCTAGCCTAGCTGTCTATCGCATAATCTCTTCATTTTGAGAAGAAATTATACCTGTATACAGCTTATGCTGTTGTCGCAATGAATGAATTAATTCTTTTTGAGAATTAATAACCTCATTGTAAGTCCTGCACTTATCATTTAATAATTTAAAATTTCTACTTAAAGCATCACAGTGGTTACAAAACTTTATTTTAAGTATATTGTGTCTACTGGAGAATTACTTGTGCTAGGTATATTAGTTATTTGGGGAAAAACTTGTGGGGATGAATTATTTGATTTTGTTCTACAGTCTGGTTCAATAAAGAAATTTAAACCAATTCTACTTCTAGCAAATTCTAATGCTTCATGAAGATTTCGAAAACTATTGTATAAGGGTTTGTTAAAATTTTCAACACATGCCATTATAGAAGTCCATTGTGAGTAAACACCTGGTTGGTGACCATGTGTTACTACATAGTGCGAATAACTCTGTCTTGTTAGATTACTAAGATAAAATGCTAAGGCCTGTAAACTTTTAATCTTTTGGCTTGCATTTTGTGCATTCAAAAGATTATCTAAAAATATTTGGTGAATATCTTCTAATTTACCTTCTACAGGTGTTCTAAAATGGAGATTTATTCCTTTGGGATACTTGGTGAGCTCCCATTGGCCAATCTTTACAGTATTTTTGCTGAAAATCAATCTGTAAAGTCATGTAATATCTATTAGTAATCTTGAAAAATGATCTGCAATTTTATTCTCATTTCCTTTAATATGTTCAAAATTAATTTTATATCCATCGTTAGTAATTCTATCTAAGAAATTTAACCATCTTCTTTGAGAACTACTTTTTTCGTTTTTCTTATTAATAAATTTTACTATTACTTCATAATCAGTTCTAAGTGTAAATTCTTGTTTATTTAGAATGAATAGTCTAAAACTATCTAAGGAATAACAAATTGCTATTAATTTTGTACCAATACTACTAATATTTCTTTTTTCACTATATTTACCACTACTATACCTACAAATTTGTTCTTCTAATTTATTACTATATTTATGGGGCTTGGATTTTAAAACGGCTCCCCATCCATTATCACATCCATCTGTTTCTATTATTAAATAATCACTATGTAAAGGAAACCTTAAATCTGGTAACTTTTTTACTTTTTCTTTTATTTATTTCACTAATTGTTTATCTTCTTTATTGAAATATTTTTTACCTTTAGGACTTGTTTTACTATATAATGGTCCTATGATTTTACTTAAATCTTGAATAAATGGACTTTCATAATTTAATATTCTTAAAAACTGTTGTAATTATATTGTATCTTCTATTTTATCAGGAAATTCTAATACTTTTGTACTTATATGAGGTTGTAATTTTATTTTACCTTGGCCTATTTCTATTCCTAAGAATTCTCTATTTTTCTAAAATAATTGAGCATTTTTACTGCTAATTATAATGCCATGTTTCAAGAATTCAGACAAAAAAATTTTGAGATGACTAATATGTTAATTTTTGTTTTTAGAAAAAATCAAAATATCATCTATGTATACTAAAACAAAACGGCTATATTTATTAAAAATTGTACCCAATTTTCTTTGAAAAACTGCAGGTGCATTTTTTAATCCAAAAGGCATGACTAACCATTCAAAATGTCCTAGGGGACAGGTAAAAGTAGTCCATGCTATACTATCTGGGTGCATTCTAAGTTGCCAAAATTCTGATTTACAATAAAATTTATTGAATATATAACATCCTAGAATTCAGTTTATCAATTGCTCTTTATCTGAAATATTATAAATATCTCCTGATGTATTATCGTTTAATCTTTTATAATTTATGACCATCCTACTTTTTCCTCTAACAATTTCACTATGTTTTCTAGCAATAAAGGTAGCACTTCTATGAGGACTGCTGCAATTTCTAATTACTTCTAATTTTGATAAGTCTCCTATGTGCATTTCAAACTCTTTAATTTCCTCATTACTAGCATCAATTTTAGCTGTAGTAATTTGTAAATTTGGATTTAGAATTTCTAATTTACAATATAGTTTATCCTTCTGCCAATGTTTTGTAGGATTTTCTCCAATTATTTCATCTTTTTCTAATTTACTAAGTATATTATCTATATCATGAATCCCTGTTTCTAAAAGGTTATATAATTTTTCTAAATGTAAATAATTAATTTGTATATCTTGATCTAACCAATCTATTTGAGAATCTATTTGTTCTAAAAATTCACGGTGATCTACGTCTAATATTTGATCTATTTTATTTTGTTTGCAATTATCAAATATAGAACACTTACAATTTTTAAATTTATCTGGCTGTGGAGTTTCTATCTCTGTACGAGTTTTAGGTGGGAGGTGAAAGGGGCCACGATGCTTCTCAACGCACTATGGAGTGTTATATGGTAAAGTACTACTTTCGAAAAAAATGAATACCATTAAGGGTCAAAGCTAAACCATGATAATATTGAAGCATAAAATCTAATCCTATAATTAAATTGTACTGAGTAGGTCTAAGATAAATTTCAGGAAGATAATAAGGTTCTGTATAAGAAGTTGAAGAAATTTTAAAATGAAAGACTACATTTTTTACTTATTTAGTGTACTTATATATTTTTTCCATCCATCTGGGCTGCTTTAGCTATAGTGCTAGCAATTGTATGATATTCTTCAGGTATTATAGTAGTATTAAGAACTGAATTACTACAACCAGTATCAATTAAGACTGGTACTTATATCTCTATGTTTTCTATTTTAAATAAAACAAGAATATCTATCCTATTAGTTTTATTGTTTTTCTTTCTATCTAAAATTTCTATATTTGGAGTATAACTATTTCCCATTATTTGTACCTGTTCAATATTTGTTTTATATACATGATCTTCTAGTTGATCTATCTTTTGTTCTACTATTCTAATTCTTCATTCTAAATGATGCTCTACAAAATCCTCTCTTTGTTTTTGTTTTCCTTTATCTATTAGTTTTAATTCTATATTTTGTTTTTCTAGACCAAATTTACAAACTTCTTGTAACAATTACTACATTGTCACCTAAGTGCTAAAGAGGGATAATTTTCATATAAATAACAAGGTTTGCTATCAGATCCTTTCCTATGTATCCAATCACGTTCGCAATTTACAAGGACTAATTCTTGAAGAATATCTATTACATTATCCAAGTGAGACAAATAAGACGATTGATTTTTTGGTGACCAAATATTAGTTATTTCTTCTACAAAATCTAAATCTTCTTTTTCTTCATCGAACTCAAGTTGCTAAGAGTAGCATTTATATATATATATATATATATATATATATATGTATGTGTGTGTGTGTGTGTGTTAATATACTTTTTTAACATAAAAATAAAAATATATACATATATATACATATTTATTTATGTTAGTATGTGTGTGTCTATATATATATATGCATATTATATATATATATATATATTCATATATATATATTTGCGTATTAATATATATACATATATCTCTATATATATGTTATAATACTTTTTTAATATATTAATATATATATTTATATTATATATACATATATATATTCATATATTTACATATGCATACAAATTAATAATATATAAATATATTTAATTACGTCAGATACATATACATCATATTCACACATATACACATACATATATATACTTATTAATATCATATTTGTATTTTATATATATATATATATATATATATATATATACACGTCAGCTTAATAGTGTCTTTTCGCATATTTTAGTATTTCAACATACACACACATATATATAATTAAACTTTAAATTTATTTTGGTGAATTTTTTAGATTAGTAATGGATTTGCGAGGGATTTGCGATGGCCATCCAAAATTAAAAGATTTATTTTTTTTAAATTGAAAAAAGAAGCCCTCACAAATTCGTCATAATTAACGAGAGATTTGCGATGACTATCTAAAATTAAAAAAAATTAATTTTTTTAAATTAACAAATAAACCCTCGCAATTAGCGAGTGATTTGCGATAGCCATCTAAAATTTAAAAATAAATTTATTTTTAAAATTCAAAAAATAAGCCCTCGCAAATCCGTCGCAATTAGTGAGGGATTTGTGACGGCCATTCACAATTTAAAAATAAATTTATTTTTTAAAATTAAAAAAAACCCTCAAATCCATCACAATTAGCGAGGGATTTGCGACGGTCATCTAAAATTCAAAATTAAATTTATTTTTTTAAATCTCAAAAAATTAGCCATCACAAATCCATGGGTAATAGCAACGGATTTGTTATGAAAAATTAGGTCGTCGTAGATCCGTTGCAAAGACCTTGCAAATCTGTTGCTAATTCACAAAAAATTATTATAATATATATATATATATATATATATATATCCCAATAAATCACAAGAACATCAATAGCTCAGTGGTGGAACACGTGTTCCCCCACAACAAGGACACGGGTTTGAGCTTTGGGTCTGACATAATCTCATAATATTCTTGACGGGTCGGGTCATGGACGGGTTCTTGGCGGGCCTAGTCAGGTTGATCGGCGAGTAGGCCAAGGAGCTAATTAATTAATTCTTTTAATAAAAATTTTTGGCCGTCACAAATCCATCGCTAAAATAATTAATTTTTTAAAATAAAAAATTTTGGCCATCTCAAAATCATCGCTAAATTAATTTCATTTTTGTAAATAAAAAAATTTTTGGCCATCGCAAATCCATTACTAAATTAATTAATTTTTTAAAAATTTAAATTTTTTTAATCATTGCAAATCTGTCGCTGAATTAATTAATTTTTTTAAATATAATTTTTTTTCCGTCACAAATCCATTGCTAAATTAATTAATTTTTTTAAAAACAAAAATTTTTTGCCGTTGCAAATCCGTTGTTAAATTAGTTACTTTTTTTAAAAAATAAAAATTTTTAGCCTTCGCAAATCCGTCGCTATATTGATTATAAATTTAATTTTAATGTCATCAATTAAATGAGCGTGACAAATCCGCTACTGTTTGCAATGGATTTTCATTCCACTGCAAATTGCGACGCCATTTTTAGCAACAAATGTAATCCGTCGCTTAACGTAATTAGCAAAAGATTTGACCGTCACTAATTTAATTTTTTCTTGTCGTATCTTGCCCGCCAATGAAGAAGACTATTTAAGGCTGTGGTTGAAGGGCCTGTAGTTCTTGCTGGGATTTCCTTTACGAATCCTCAAATGGACTCCTGATTTTAGAGTTTCTTCTCATCCCTCAATAGTGCTAGCATGGGTGGGTTTTGATAATCTACCTATTCACTTCTTCAAGAAATTTGCTCTTTATTCGTTGGCCTCTACAATCGGACGGCCGTTAAAACTTGATGAGGCCATTGTTGCCCTTACACGACCTAGCATAGCTCGAGTCTGCATCGACCTTTTTTTGTCAAAGCCTATGCCAAAGTGCATTTGGATTGGCAGAGGAGAGTATTCGGGATTTTAATTATCAGTCGGTATCTTATAAATATCTACCAAAGTACTGCTTCAGATGCTGTCATTTAAGGCATGCACATCAGATTGTAGTGGTCATGCTGATCAATCAAAGGAGGACATGGCAGTTGTTGCTGACGGAATGGTACAGGGAGTTGATGGGGGGACGGAGTCCAGCCGAACAAGCGATGGATTCCTAAGAAGATGCCTGCTAATCAGCGAATAGTGGATAATTCTGGTACTGAACAGCTTCTAGAAAAATCGGCTACATCACCAGGCAACAAGATTTGACTAAATATGGCCTCTCGGTTTTCCAAGGTAATAAGGATTCTACAAATGCTGGGGTTGAGCACGGAAAGAAGTCATCAAAAGATGATCCAATTGAGCTTACTCCGAGTGAGACCTCTGGCTCCAAAGAAGCTGCTTCTAAAGATATTCCAAGTGAGGCTTCTTCTGAGCTGATACCTACTCCCATCCACATATCTTCTAGTGTTCAAGCTGATGTCCCTGTCACTAATGCAGTACGGAGGATATTGGGCTCCCTTGATGGGGGGCCACTTTTGCCACATAGCCAGAGTCCAGAGAGATGGAAGCCATCTGGAACAGGCCTATAGAGACGCTCAGGTTGATAGGTAGCAGCCACAACAGCTTACTAATATTTCAATAGATGACACACAATATAATACTTATCTTTAGATAGTTAAGAGTGCAAGGCATGTATCCTACCAACATGAAGATCAACAAGCTCACCATGAAGCTCCACACGCTCGTTTAGTTCATCAAGCTCTTGAAGGCCATGGTTTTAATTTTTTAAATAGCTTAACAAGCTCTGTAGACGACTTAGTGCTTAGACTGCAAATATTACAAGACAAGGTCCGGCCAAACAATTATATATCTGACTCGAAAAATAAGTCGCTTTGTCCTACCTTTGAACAGGAACTCAACAAGCATCTTAATCAATTGCAAAAGAAGAAGAGTCTTTCTACTAGCACTCCAATTTTGGATTTGTTTGTAGATTTTGTGGAATACTCTGGAGATGAATATCATTCAAAATTTCTTCTTAGTTCTAGCAAAGGCAAAAAGCATTGACAGCGGAAACAAACCCCTCCTCAGCATGCAATGGTTAGTAGGCAAAAAGCAAGAGGGTATCGTGTTAGGAGATACTATTGATCATATAGTGCTTTTATTGTATTTTTATTTTTCATTGAATAAAAATATCAGCCATCTTTTTTGTGGTATTTATAAAAAAATATTAAAGATTAATATTATAATTTATAAGAAAAATGATAATTCCTTCAAAAATAGCGTCCACATCATAACATTTACATAAATTCACTATAACTAAAATTTATAAAGTTTTAAACTAAAATTATCGCCATCTCGTTTATAAAATTAATTTCACAAAAATAATCATAATAAATAGAAAGTTTTCTCTTAAAATAAAATTTGATTTACAGAAATTGTTGAAATACTTCTTTAAATAATATAATTTGATAACTCATACAGACAAAACAATTCACACCAAATTTGCAGTAAAAAACACAGAGGACATAATTAAATTTATAAAATATAATATAATATGGGAAACTAGAATAAAGTTAGCAAATTAATAGAGGCAAAAATACAAGTCGTCATACTCTCCCATGTCATTCTTATATAATATTCATTTTCCATCCAAATTAGGGAGTATGTATGAGTTTTGATTTTGTTAGAGAAGACATAGTCAAACCAGAAATCATTATATCTCTGATAATATTTCATTGAAGCCGGTTCCATATCATTTCATAGTAAGGCAGGCTGATGAGTCGTTAAAGTAAATGACATTGAAAAACACGCCTTTGTTGTGAATATGTTACAATTAGGGAAAGCTCCACTAATTTTATTAATGGATATGAATGTTCACCATTAACACCATTAATACATATTAGTGAAGTTAGTGGAGTCACCACTAAAACATTAGTAGAAATAAATGATTAACTCCACTAATAAGAGCTCTATAAATAGAATTTTTCTCAAGCTTGAAAAATATACCAATTATGAGAGAATCGTTAGAGAATATTGTGAGAGAAAAAGAAAGAGAGAAGTTTGAAGAAATTATTGTGCAAATAATAGTTAGAGATTTCTTGTGTGTAGATTTTATTCTGAACTGCCAAAATTTCATAACACATTATCGACACAAGTCTCTACCGCTACAAAAGCCAGAAGACTAAAGATGGCTGTTGTTAATGATGATGTATGTATTATTAATAGTGGAACTACACACACCATACTAAAAAATGAGAAATATTTTTCTTATCTCAAAATGGGAGAAATAAATATTTATACTATAAATGGTAGTACAATGTGATTGAAGGCTCTGGAAGAGCTAGTATATTATTGCCTGAAGGAACAACAATTAATATTGATAAGGCACTATTTTTCTTAAAATCCAGAAGAAATTTATTGAGTTTTAAAGATATCTGCAGAAATGGGTATCATGTTGAAACAAATGAGGAAAATGGTATTGAGCATCTTTATATTACATAAATTAATTTAGGTAAGAAATCTGTATTAGAAAAACTACCTTCTTTTTCTACTAGTCTATATTTTGCAAAAATATGTACAATTGAAATTCATTATCTAGTAAACCATAAGTTTACGGATCCTACTACTTTTAATATTTGGTATGACTGATTGGGTCATCCGGGATCTACCATGATGAGAAGAATAATTGAGAATACACATGGTCATCCATTAAACAATAAAAAGCTATTGACATTAGAAAAATTCTCATGTGCTGCATGTTTTCCTAGGAAAATTAATTATTAGACCATCACCAGTAAAAGTAAGAGCTGAAAGTCATACATTTCTTGAAAGGATTCGAGGAAGACATTTGTGGACCTATTCATCCACCATGTGGACCGTTCAGATATTTTATGATCTTAATTGATGCATCATCCCGATGGTCACATGTGTATTTATTAGTTACTTGCAACCTAGCGTTTGCGAGATTACTTGCTCAAATAATTAAATTACGAGCACAATTTCTTGACCATCATTAAAAATATCTGTTTGGATAATGCTGGTGAATTTTCATCACATGCTTTTGATGCATATTGCATGTCAATTGGGATTAATGTCGAACATCTTATAGCTCATGTTCATACACAAAATGGTCTTTCTGAATCTTTTATTAAAATATTACAATTAATTACTAGACCATTATTAATGAAAACAAATCTCCCAACATTTGCTTGGGGACATGCTATTTTACATGCTACAGCACTTGTACGTATAAGGCCAACTAGTTATCAAAAATTCTCTCTTTTGCAATTAGCTTTTGGTTCAGAACCAAATATTGCTCATTTAAGAATTTTTTGGTGTACTGTATATGTTCCAATTGCACCAAACGAACGTACAAAGATGGGTCCTCAAAGAAGAAAGAGGATATACGTTAGATATGATTTCCCTCTATTATGAGGTATATTGAACCCCTGATAGGAGATGTATTCACAGCAAGATTTGCTAATTGTCATTTTGATGAATCATTATTCCCTAAATCAGGGAGAGAACATAAATAGTATGAAAAAGATCTTGCTTGGACAATATCATTAAATTATCCTGATCTGTGCACAAGCGCGTGTGAACTTGAAGTTTAAAAGACCATTGATTGGCAAAACATTACAAATCAAATGCCAAACGCTTTTGTTGACTCTAGAAGAGTAACAAAATCGCATATTCCAGCTAAAAATGCTCCTACTCGAATTGAAGTTCTAGCAGAACAAAAGATTATCCCTATAGCTGCTGACTCAAAAGCACGCCAGAAGCGTGGCCAACCTCTTAGTTCTAAAGATAAAAATCCTCAAAAGAAAAGAGGATTAAATGGTCCAGATGATCATATTGAAGAAAAGAATGATAAAGACCAAGAGAGAACTGATGACAAAGAACCAGAAGTTGATGAAAGTAATACTGAAATTTCTATCAATTAGACCACTTCCAGTAGAAGTTGGAATCGGATAGAAACAGTTATTGATAATATGTTTGCATACAATATATCTCTTGATGTTACACAGGATAATGATGATCCTGAACTAATATTAGTTGATGAATGTCGGCATAGAAAAGATTGGCTACAATAGAAAGATGCGATTCAATCGGAGTTAAATGCACTTACAAAACGTGAAGTCTTCGGACCTACAGTCTGAACACTGAAAGGTATATAACCTGTTGGCTACAAATGGATATTTGTGCGAAATTGCAATGAAAATAATGAAATTGTACGATATAAAGTACGGTTAGTAGCCCAAGATTTTTCACAAAGACCAAGTATTGATTATGATGAAACTTATTCTCTTACTGTTGATGCTATTACACTCCGATATCTTATCAGTTTGGTAGTGCATAAAAAGATAGATATGTGTCTATTAGGTGTTGTCACTGATTACTTGTATGAAAATTTAGAAAATGATATTTACATGAAAATCCCAGAAGGATTTCGCATGCCCGAAGCATATAAACATTATCCTCATGAAAATTATTCCATCAAGTTGCAAAAATTATTATATGGCCTGAAGCAATCTGGGCTCATGTGGTTCAATCCTCTTAGTGAATATTTATTGAAAGCGAAATTGAAAAATGACCAGGTATGTCCATTTGTTTTTATTAAGAAATGTGGTTCTAAATTTGTGATATTAGCTATATATGTTGATGATATTAATCCTATTAGAACTCCAGAAGAGCTCCAAGAAAAAATTGATTATTTAAAAAGAGAATTCGAAATAAAGGATTTTGGTAAAATTAAATTTTGCCACGGTTTATAAATTGAACATCTGGAAAGTGGAACATTTATTCATCAATCAACATATACAACAAAAGTTCTAAAAAGATTTTACATGGACAAAGCACATCCATTAAGTATTCCAATGATCATCTTGAAGACGTGGAAAGCGAGAAAACACGGAGCACGCAGCGGAAGCGAATTGAAAAAAACTGGAAAAACAAGAATAGGGATTCTAGGGCAGGGCCGGCTCCGGCTCCGGCAGCCCAAGCCCCTAGCCGGCGCCGGTTGTGCCCTATCCCAATCCTGAGGTTTTAAAAATTTTACCTCTTTTCCTCGTTCTAAGTGATGGCTGTACCGGAACGTGTGCAACTGGTGTAGGTGTGCTGGTAGAAGCCTCTGGTGCGATTCATGCAAGCCTCCTACTCCGTCTTTGCATATACACGAATGCTGAACTCTCGGTCTTCCAGTATATGGCCTGCCTAACTACCATTTGGTGAACAACTAATGAGCTAGGGAATTTTCTGGGGAGAGAGAGAGAGAGAGAGAGAGAGAGAGAGAGAGACGTCTGGCTTCCACAGAGAAGAAGCCGTCACTCTTGTGTGGAAAACAACGATGATTGTCCTCTTCCCCAATCCTCCTGTTTAACCTAAATAAAAATCCTAGGTTAAACTGGACTGGACTATTGGACTCTTAGTTTAGCCTATATATTGGATTTAATTAATTATTCTAGTTAGAACCAACTTAATGGCTCAATAAATAATTAATTTTCCAACCCAAAAAAACCAGTCCAATTAAATGAACCTAAATCAATTTAGTCCCAGGTTAATCCCTAATTATTCAAACTGGGCCAAAGCCCTGAATAATTAATTAGCCCACTAAATGAATTTAATTAGTTCTCTCTCCATGGACCTTTATTTTATTCTAACCCAATAATTAAATCAGGCTACTTAAATAAAATAAATTTCATTTAATTTAAGATCAATTCTTTAGCCGTATTTAATTAGGACTCACGGTTTATACTGAGGACCAAAAGACACACCGCCTTAGCTACTAAAATGACCAAAATACCCTTGCCATATAAATAGCTGTATTTTGCATTTTAAATATTTCTAATATCACCATAAGAAAAAATTTTGACCCCAAGGACAATGCTGCGTTAGCAAAGTCTCCGACCTACAGGTGTAATGACTAAAATACCCCTCTATACATCGTCGTATATTTAGAGAGGAAGAAGTGCACTAACACCTCTCTAAATGATATCTACCATCCTTAGGCCTCTAGTCCAATGATCCATAACCTCCTGGATTGTTTCCGCTTTCCAAGGGAGCTACCCTAAAGCAAACATCCAAGTCATGTTTCCCAGGGCCCTGGATATTTAGATCATTCAGACAACCACAAGGGGCGATATAGTATAGAAGCTATCTTGTACAAGTTTGTCTTAACTAACTAGTGACATATACCCAACATGCAGTATATTGGCCCTACGATAGAACTTCAACTATACCATATCAAAGTATATGCTCGCAGCTTCGTCAGACCACCAACTCATACTCAAGCCATGGAATACTAGTCCACGCTATAACGGTAGTAGTCTAGATTTCTATCATATAGTACTTTTAAGATACCACTACTACAGGTCATGTTCTATGTATTCGAAATACACTTATGTCATGAAATTAGTGGACTACTCACTGGCTAAAGGTATGCCATTCCCTATTTAGAATTCACAACATAATAACCTAGATATGATGAGATTCACATTCTCATTAATCAGTTAAGAATGAATGTTTATGTGTTAAGTAACCCGTGATCCATACCTTACTGTAGAAGACCTCTATTCACATGGACCACTTACTTAAACACAATGGGTCTTTTCCAAACGTAATCGTGCACAAATAAAATTGTAAATTCACAAACAATTTCTGAAAATAAATTCTTTTATTAAAACATTTGATTTTTACATCAGAAACTTAGTCTAAGAGGGCATATTTCCCAACAATCTCCCACTTGCACTCTAAGACTAAGTAAGTCTGTAGTTGCCCACCCCTATGGCATCTAAGTGTCTCTTGAAGACTTTTTCAGCCAAAGGCTTGGTGAATGGATCTGCTAGATTGTTCTCGTAGGCAATCTGTTCCACCACGACTTCCCGTCTCTGGATGAAATCCCGGATCATGTGGTACTTCCTCTCAATATGCTTCCCCTTCTTGTAGTTCCTGGGTTCTTTTGATTGTGATACTGCTTCAGTATTGTCGCAATACATTACAATCGACCTGTCCATGTGTGGCACGACTCCAAGTTCTGAAAGGAACTTCCGAAGCCAGACTGCTTCCTTGGATGCCTCCGAAGCTGCCACATACTCAGCTTCCATGGTCGAGTCAGCAATGCAAGATTGCTTGATGCTCCTCCATGAAATAGCTCCTCCAGACAAGGTGAAGACATATCCACTAGTGGATTTTCTCTCATCCTTATCTGCCTGGAAGTCTGAGTCTGTATATCCAGTAGGAACCAAGTCATCAACTCTATAAACCAGCATATAATCTCTCATTCCCTTGAGGTACTTGAGAATATGCTTTACAGCTTGCCAATGAACCTCCCCATGGTTTGACTGATATCTGCTAACCAAGCCTACGGCAAAGCAGATATCTGGCATAGTACACAGCATGGCGTACATGAGACTCCCCACAGCCGAAGCGTAGGGAATCCTACTCATCCTGTCATTTTCTTCTTGAGACTTAAGACAGTCCCTTGAAAAAAATGGCAACCCATGTCTGTAAGGGATTAGAGCTCCCTTGCATAAGTCCATGCTATACCTGACCAGCATCTTGTCAATGTATGCCGCTTGGGATAATCCTAACATTCTCTACTTCCTATTTCTAAGAAGTCTAATCCCGAGAATGTAGCTGGCTTCTCCCAAGTCCTTCATACTGAATTAACTAGACAATCAAATCTTTGTAGATGATAATGACCCTACATCATTTCCAATAAATGGAATATCATCCACATACAAGATAAGAAAAACCACATTAATATCTTCAAGTTTCTTGTACACGCATGGTTCATCCTCATTTTGAACAAAACCATAAGACTTTACAATATCATTAAAATGAATGTTCCATGCCCTCGATGCCTACTTAAATCCATAAATGGACTTCTTAAACTTGCAAACCATATGCTCTTGGCCTTCAGCAATAAAACCTTCCGGTTGGGACATATAGATGTCTTCACTAAGATGGCCATTTAAAAATGCCGTCTTGACATCCATTTGCCATATCTCATAGTCATAATGATATGCGATGGCGAGGATACGGATGGATTTAAGCATGGCTACAGGGAAAAAGGTTTCCTCATAATTGATTCCCTCTTTCTGAGTATACCCTTTCACCACAAGCCTAGCTTTGAAGGTTTTTACCTTCCTATCTATTCCCCTCTTTCTCTTGTATACCCACTTACACCCTATGGGTTTTATCCCTTCAGGTGAAGCCACAAGATCCCAAACCTGATTGAGATACATAGACTCATTCTCGGCTTTCATGGCTTCATGCGAGAGATTTGCATCAGCATCAACAATAGCCTCCTCGTATCTAGTGGGATCTTGTTCCTGATGGTCGGAGACCAGCTCGAAAGCTTCTCCTATCCATCTCTCCGGAACCCTAGACACTCTCCTACTACGACAAGGCTCCATATGTACAGGCTCTTGAGGCTATGCCTCTTCTTGTTCCACAATCGGGTCAAAAGAAGTTGCTTCCGAAGATATTCTCCTCCAGTTCCAACCTAGTTGAACTTTTTGTGGAAGTACTTTGATCATCCTCTAAGTATCTAGCATTGGTACTAACCAGTACCTTCTACTCCTTAGGATGATAAAAGTAACCACCCTTTGTCCCTTTTGGATACCCAACAAAATAGTATAATTCTGACCTTGGTTCCAACTTGTCTCCTTGACCAGTACATAAGGTGGAAAACCCCATATCCTGAGAAGATTTAAACTTGGCATACGTCCAGTCCACATCTCATAGGGAATCCTAGGTACTGACTTAGAAGGCACCAAGTTCAGAATATATACCGCTATTTCCAAGGCATATCCCCAAAAAGACACTGGAAGAGTAGCATGAGACATCATGCTTTGGACCATTTCCATCAATGTCCTGTTCCTTCTCTCAACTACTCTATTCTGCTAGGGCGTCCCCGGTGCAGAGAGTTGGGATACTATCCCATGATGTACCATATAGTTCTTGAATTCACCACGGAGGTACTCTCCACCATGATCCGATTGTAAGGTCTTGATCAATTTACCTGTCCGATGCTCCACTTCAGCCTTAAACTCTTTGAACTTGTCAAAAAAGTTAGACTTGCGTCTCATCAAGTAAACATAACCAAACCTTGTACAATCATCCGTGAAAGTGATGAAGTACTCAAAACCTCCTCTAGCTGGTGTAGAAAAAGGACCACACACATTAGTATGAATAAGACTCAATACCTCCTTGGCTCTATCCACCTTAGGGACAAATGACCTCTTGGTCATCTTTCCCATCAGGCGGGACTCACACTGAGGCCAATTTTTCAATCTCAATAAGCCCAAGGGCCCATCATGGATCAACCTCTGAATAATGGTTGAGTTGATACCTTAGCTGCCAAAGAAAAAAGTCATTGACATTGGTCTTTCTCTTCCTTATTAAAGGCTCAGATTGAGCGTTATTTAATTGATTATTAATAGGGTTTAAGAAAAATAAATTTCCATACATGTGCCCAGTACATAAAATTTTTCCATCTCTACTGATAGAAATATCAGAAAGGAAAGACACAGAATATCCTTGATTTATTAATTTTGCAACTAAAATCAAATTCTATCTAAATCCAGATACATATAAAATATCTTTCAAAACCACTATTCTATTACAATCAAATACAAGATCCAGCTCTCCCACTACAAGAGCCCAAACTTGTGCTCCATTTCCCACACGTAATTCATGTTCACCCTTCTGGAGTCTTCTAATCTTTCTAAAACTCTGCAAGGAGTTACAGATGTGATTAGTGGCTCCTGAATCAACAATCCAAGTGGAAGTTGATCCAACCATTGATATAGATTCTAGATAGAGAACATTACCTGTGGGGTTTTTTTTTGCTTGAAGATCCGGATACTCCTTTTTCCAGTGTCCTTTCAGTCCATACTTGAAGCACTTACGCTTGGGTTTGTCTTTGGGCTGGGTCTTGGGCTGGCCCGCTGCGTTTCTCTTCTTCTTCTTGAACTTTCTGGGCTTGGGCCCAGTTCTAGAAGATGAAGCCTTGGCAACCATAGCCTTTGACTGTGGCTTCAAGACCTTCTCCGCCATCTGGAGCTCTTTCATCAACTCAGTCAAACCCATGCTCAACTTGTTCATGTTACATTTCAACTTGAACTGAGTGAAGGAACCTGGTAGAGATTCAAGAACCGTGTCCACTTGGCTCTCAGGGTCAATGACAGCCCCTAAGATTTTTGCCTCCTCGAAAGCAGCAATCATCTTAAGCATATGATCTCTGACTGATGCTCTCTCAGCCATCTTAGTGTTTATAATGGTTCGAAGAGCCTCTTGCCTTGCGGGCCAGCTCTTATCCGCGAACATTGTGGCTAATGATTGAGTTATATCATACGTAGTGGTCATGTAATCATGTTTGGATTGGAGAACATTAGACCTGGAGGCCAACGATGTAGCAACGAGCCATCTTGTCAGCCTTCTTCCATGCCTTCTCAGCCTCAAGCTCCTCGGCGGTGGAACCCTCCCCGATTACAAGGAAGGTTTCATACAAGACATACTTATACTCCTCAGCTGTGAGTATTATGTCCAGGTTCCTTTTCCAGTCCACTTAGTTTGGTCCCGTTAGCTTATTCTCCCGGAGAATAACGGCCAATGGACTAAAAGAACCTCTCACCATTTCTTAAAAATCAAAAAATAAAAGAAAAAAGATTCAGCTTGTGAAAACAAAACAAATATGTGCACTATATCCTTATTATCAAAACTGATAATAATCAATTTGGCTCTTAGAAAAACTGACATAGCTTCTTGGGAAGATTAACAGTTTCCTAAGCGAAGTGTGTTAACCATCACAAATTAATTTCCCTTTTAGGTAATGATCTAGAAGATAACTCCATCGAGGGGATGGTCGTTTCCTCTCATTTCCTATGGACATACCTCGCACAATGACCTCCAATGAGGGGCTCGCTGATCATAGTACGTGTCCCAGGTTATTAATTACATCCCTCCGTTAGATCTAGATCCTTGTGGTATCCCCATCATATACGAGTTCACTCCCAAGGTAACGCGAGGGGACCCACGATCTCTAATGAGGATCGTGATGGAAGCCGTGGGGCCGTTGGAGCCTCTCTCCCACTTAGTCTTTTAAAACAAAGGTTTTCTGAAAAATATCCTTTTGAAAATTTCCATTAAGTTTCTCCTTAACTCAAAAATAAAATGTCCGAGTCCATAAAATTCTCTATGTCAAGGTTTATATCCTTTGAGAGTTTTCTCATGGACTAATTTTATTTAAGTTAAAACTTAATGATTTCAAAAATTTTCCAATTAAAACTTTCTAGAGAATTTGGTCTCAAGTTTATTTGACAAAATATTTTTCTTGTGCCAAAATTAAAACAAAAATGGCTTTCTATTTTAACTTACAAAAATATCTAAATCTAATATATTTTCCATGTCAAGGATTAAATCCTTTGAGAAAATATCTAAGGATTAATTTTTGTTCAAGTTAAAATAACCATTTAATTTGTAGAAAAATATTTTCCTTGTCAAAACATTCCCAAAGACTTTGCTCTTTGAGAAAACGTGCAGATAGGTACAAAAAATAAATAGCATGCTAGAAAACAGTAGACATTTTCATACTCTTCTATTTTTAAACCTAAGTTCCCGGATAATAGAATTAAACACATTAACTAATTAATTAATAGTCATGTTTAATCCTAAAATCCCTTACTAATATTTTTCATGCAAAAATACTCCATGAATATTAACTATTGCAAAAATATTCACCTCGCCTAGTATGGACCCCAAAACCAAAAGAACTTGCAAGAAAAATTACAAAGAAAAAAAAATTTTCCTTGGTCCACTGCACCCGCCACACTGGATCATGCACCCATCTACACTGTGGTCCACTGCTCCGCCGCACAGAACCAGGACCCACCAAAAACCAGCGTGCAGACCAGCCTTCCAGAGCCAAGCCAGTGCTGGTTCCAGCACTCCAAGCCGGCGCCAGTTCCGTTCTGGATGCCAGATCCTAGAGTTTTTTTTCTGCGAATTTCCTTTGTGAATTTCCCCTGTTTTTCTACACAGCTTCTAGTACCATTAGCCCTCCGATTTCAATCTTAATACAATGAAATAAACCAAAACCAACAACCGCCTATACCCATAAATATTGGGCTTACACGATTTACTAAGAAAAATAGTAAATTACAGATTCCTATACCTCCACCCGCGATGTTTAACAAAGAATCTATCTATACCATAAACAACAAAGGACCACAATTTTAATCACACATATGTGTCCAGTTTTATTCATCTAGATGCATGCTCCCTATATTTTCACATAACCTTCATTCTCTGATACCAATTGAAGGCGTGAAAAGGGAAAACACAGAGCACGCAGCGGAAGTGAATCGAAAAAAATTGGAAAAACAAGTACAGGGATTCCATGGCAGGGCCGGCGCTAGCTCCGGCAGCCCTAGCTCCTAGCCGGCACCGGTTGCGCCTTATCCCAATCCTAAGGTTTTAAAAATTTTACCTCTTTTCCTCGTTCTAAGTGATGGCTGTACCGGAACGTGTGCAACCAATGTAGGTGTGCTGGTAGAAACCTTTGGTGCGATTCCTGCAAGCCTCCTACTCCGTCTTTGCATATACACGAACGCCGAACTCTCGGTCTTCCAATATATGGCCTGCCTAACTGCCGTTTGGTGAACAACTAACGAGCTAGGGAATTTTCTGAGAGAGAGAGAGAGAGAGACGTCTGGCTTCCACAAAGAAGAAGCTGCCACTCTTGTGTGGAAAACAACGATGATTGTCCTCTTCCCCAATCCTCTTGTTTAACCTAAATAAAAACCCTAGGTTAAACTGGACTGGGCCATTGGACTCTTAGTTTAGCCTATATATTGGATTTAATTAATTATTCTAGTTAGAACCAACTTAATGGCTCAACAAATAATTAATTTTCCAGCCTAAATAAACTAGTCCAATTAAATGAACCTAAATCAGTTTAGTCCCAGGTTAATTCCTAATTATTTAAATTGGACCAAAGCCCTGAATAATTAATTAGCCCACTAAACTAATTTAATTAGTTGTATCTCCATGTACCTTTATTTTATTCTAGCCCAATAATTAAATTAGGCTATTTAAATAAAATAAATTTCATTTAATTTAAGATCAATTCCTTAGCCCGTATTTAATTAGGACTCACGGTCTATACTGGGGACCAAAAGACACACCGCCTTGGCTACTAAAATTAGCAAAATACCCTTAGCATATAAATAGCTGTATTTTACATTTTAAATATTTGTAATATCACCATAAGAAAAAATTTTGACCCCAAGGACAATGATGCGTTAGCAAAGTCTCCGACCTACAGGTGTAATGACTAAAATACCCATCTACACATCGCCGTATATTTAGAGAGGAAGAAGTGCACTAACACCTCTCTAAATGATATCTACCATCCTTAGGCCTCTAGTCTAATGATCCACGACCTCCTGGATTGTTTCCGCTTTCCAAGGGAGCTACCCTAAAGCAAACATCCAAGTCATGTTTCCCAGGGCCTTGGATATTTAGATCATTCAGACAACCACAAGGGGCGATATAGTATAGAAGCTATCTTGTACAAGGTTGTCTTAACTAACTAGTGACATATACCAAACATGCAGTATATTGGCCCTACGATAGAACCTCAACTATAGCATATCAAAGTATATGCTCGTAGCTTCGTCAGACCACCAACTCATACTCAAGCCGTAGAGTACTAGTCCACGCTATAGCTGTAGTAGTCTAGGTTTCTACTATATAGTACTTTTAAGAAATCACTACTACATGTCCTATTCTACGTATTCGAAATACCCTTATGTCATGAAGTGAGTGGACTACTCACTGGCTAAAGGTAAGCCTTTCCCCATTTAGAATTCACAACATAATAACCTAGACATGATGAGATTTCCATTCTTATCAATCGGTTAAGAACGAATGTTTATGTGTTAAGTAACCCGTAATACATACCTTACTATAAAAGACCTCTATTCATATGGACTACTTACTTAAACAAAATGGGTCTTTTCCAAACGTAATCATGCACAAATAAAATTATAAATTCACAAACAATTTCTGAAAATAAATTCTTTTATTAAAACATTTGATTTTTACATCAGAAACATAGTCTAAGAGGGCATATTTCCTAACACACCTGGTCATTAGATGTGAATAAAGATCCTTTCCAACCTCGAGAAGATTATGAATAACTACTTAGTCCTGAAGTACCATATCTCTGTGCAATTGGTGCATTGATTTATCTTGCTAATAATACACGACTTGATATTGCATTTACTGTCAATTTATTAGCAAGATTTAGTTCTTCACCAACACGATAACATTGGAATGAAATTAAACAAGTCCTTCAATATCTCCAACGTACAATTGATCTTGGATTATTTTATTCAAATAAAACCAGCCCAATATTGATAGGTTTTGCAGACACTGGTTATTTATCTGATCTACATTAAGTAAGTTCTCAAACGGGCTATCTATTTACATGTGGAAATACTGCTATATCAAGGCGTTCTACAAAACAATCTATAGCAGCTACTTCTTCAAATCATGCTGAAATTATAGCCATTCATGATGCAAGTCAAGAATATGTATGGTTAAGAAAATCGGAAGAGAGGGAAGTATAGAGAGAGAAGCTCTCAACTCCTGTGAGTTCACCCCTCTTCCCTAGTATCCATGGCCTATAATCAAGCAGTCAAGAATGTAAATGGATTCCATAATGGTTAGTTTTTTTCTGTTTATGTGTTTGTCATTGTTATTGGGGTGACTTCTGTCTGCTCTCACTGTTATCCGCCCAGTATATCTGTTTGTTGAGTTGGTTAGTTCGTTGATTTCATCCTCCAAATTGTTCTGCTCTCTCGGTCTTCATCTTCTTGCTAAGTGACGTCTGTGTATAGAGTGTTAGGGTGTTTTTTCTTCCAGTCTTGGTTACTTCTTTGTCACCGGTCTAAATTGGTCTTCATGCTGCTGAAATTCTTCCTTATATCAGCTTTTGATCGGCATATACCGCCTTCACATAGCTTAAACCTGTTTGTCAACCTATCTTCCGATTTTCTACGGTGATCTCCCCCATCAGGTTCATACCAGGTTTCGAAGCTACCTAACCCACCTCTCCTCAGACCAATTAGTCTTCTGTCTGCCCCCCTTTCTATGTATGTCAGTGTGGTGTATTACCTAACCCGGGGAACTATTATTCTTTTTATTGGAATCAGCTTTGTGTCACCAACCCTTTTGGCTCTATCCCGTCCTTTATCGTGCTAAGGGCTGGACCTTATGGTCCAGACCAGAAGTAGGAAATTAGGTACTCTTGAGGGGATAATTTCTGCAGCAAATTCCATTACTGTCTCCCCTGGTTTGTGCATGGATAAGCCCTCCGATAACACCCCAACCCCTCTTTCTCCTCGACCAGCTATTCAATCCATATCCATTGACCTTCAAATTGTTCCTCAACCTCTCGATCAAGCTGGTCCGGATCCCTCCCTAGTGGGGACACATTCTCAGATCGCCCCAAATATACCACATGCTCCGAACATCCCCTTAGTAGGTAACAAACACCTCCCGCCCACCATATCATTGCAGACCACTCAACCCCCTCGTTCTTGGGCAAATATTTTGAGGGGAAACCAAGAACAGCAGAATGGAATGCGACTCAAGCATATTCCTTGCTCGGGTAATGTCATTGATTTGGAAGAAACAGACTTCGTGGAAGCTACGGGTAAGCTTGGTTTCTGTCTTGTGGGGATATTTGCTGGTAGATTCCCGGGAATGAAAGCTGTAATAGAACTCACAAAACAATGGGGAGTTCAATCCAAAGTGCATTCCCATGCTACTGGATGGCTTATATTCCGTTTCAAAACTGATGATAATAGACAGCAGGTCCTCCAGGGGGGGGCTTATGCTATATTTGGGCGGTCTTTGATGCTTAAAATTATGCCCTATGACTTTGATTTTTCTCTTGCGGAGATGAGCATCATGCCTATCTAGATCACTTTTCCTGCCTTACCTCTCGGTTGCTGGAACATGACTGCCTTAAGCAAAATTGCATCGGCGGTGGGTATACCGATCATGACGGATATGCTTACTGCAACTTTTGACCACCTATCCTATGCTAGAGTCCTTGTCAAAGTTGATGTGGCCAAGCCTTTGGTTAAGATGATACCAATCAGAATGCCTTCAGGTAAGATAAAAAACCAGGTTGTAAAATTTGAGTTTGAGCCTTTGTATTGTTCATGTTGTTGCAAATTTGGCCATGCTACTAAGGCATGTATGGGGGACAACATGAAAAAAAAAAAAAAAAGGAGCAGCAGGGAACAAACAGAAATGGAGGGAACAGAAAGGGGGGAAATGGTAGTACAAGGTCTCCCATTAGGCCATTGTCTGCCCCTGTTAGACAGAATAAAAACATCAGATCATCATCCCAGGCTCGGACTGATGAGATTGGTGTGGTAAGCAAAGACAAGGGGAAACAACCGATTCTTATTGTGGACTAGAATATTATAAGCAGTGAGCATACAAATGACATCCGAGATCATAGTGGAAATGCGGCAGTTGACGTTCCTTCCTCATCTAATGGACCTAGCAACCAACTTACTCACACTAGAGGCCGATCAAGAGTTAGGCGTAGGGGACGACTGCATTGGCAGAAAAAATTGAATACTCAAGATGGATTTACACAATCATGGGGAATACTGGTAAAGTGACTACTCAGGCAACAAAATTTATCTCTTCTGTATGGAAAAAATATGCCCAACGGAGTGTTGACTTGATTAGTGCCCAAGGGGCACTACATAGTCCACAATGAGAGTAGCGTGCTGGAATATTCGAGGGTTTAACATGACCCTCAAGCAACATGGGGTTTGGAATTTTATTTCGACTCATCGTGTTGACGTTATTGGATTGTTGGAAACAAAGTTGAATGCTGATGGGGTGGATAACATTCTACAATGAAATTTCTCTAATTGGTCGGCTTTTCATAACTTGAATGAATCAGATGGAGGTAGAGTGGTTATCCTATGGAATGATGCTAGAGTGGATGTTTCTTTACTTCAATGCTCCTCTCAAGCGATCACTATGAGTATCACATGTAAGATCTCACATGCTACCTATTCTTTCTCCTTTATCTATGCTTCTAATTCGGTTATGGCTAGAAGAATTTTATGGGAGGATATTCTGTCCTTATCTTCATCAATCTCGGGTCCGTGGATTCTAATGGGTGACTTTAATACCTATTTACATATTGAGGACAAACTAGGAGGTCCTGTGCCATCCTCTTATAAGATTAGGGACTTTGTTTCCCTATGTGTGGACATTGGGCTGGAGGACCTTCCTTATGTCGGATCAAGGTATACATGGACAAATTCTAGAGTGTGGTCCAAACTTGATAGGGTTATGGGTAATGATGCATGGTTTCAATGCCCTACACAGGCTTCGGTTGAGTTTCTCCCTATTGGGTACCTGTCTGATCATAGTCCTGCTATTTGGTCAGTGGTAGATAACATTGAGAGACTTGCACGTCCATTTAGGTTCCTTAATATTTGGGCTGAACATGATTTGTTCCATAATATTGTTCAAGAGGTTTAGGATCAGGAGCTCTTGGGTTTCCACCAGTTCACTCTTTGTAAATGGTTAAAGATGCTTAAGGGATGCCTGCGGAAGTTAAACAAACAGGAATTCTCTCACCTTTCTGAACGGGTGGATAAGGCTAATCAGGCAGTTCTTAATGCTCAACAGCTATTACTTGGCAACCCGGTAGATCCAACCCTTATTGCACAATTCAAGGATTGCAAAAGATCCGCCTGGCACTTGGCGGAGGCAGAAATGAAGTTCTACCAGCAACTTGCTAAAGGAAGGTATGTAGCTCTCTCTGACAAGAATACCAAATACTTCTACAACATTGTCAAACGTAATAAAAAGCGAAACTTCATCTCTTCTATCACTTTGGAGGATGGTACTCGGTCCAATAGCCCAATGGCACTTGCGGACGAATTTGTTAACTACTACCGGAAGCTACTTAGGTCTAAGGGTGATTGTAGGAGCATCAATGTGGACTTTGTCAGGGCTGGTACCCTTGTGCCTCATAATATGATGGTGGACTTGGTTAGGGATGTGACAACCCAGGATATCAGATTGGCTCTATGGGACATTGGGGATTCCAAAGCACCGGGACCAGATGGTTATTCGGCATTATTTTTTAAGAAAGCATGGAGTACAGTTCGATAGAGGCTGTGTGATACAGTTATGGAATTCTTCAGTTCGGGGAAAATTCTTAAACAGATTAATCACTCTATCATTACCCTGGTGCCGAAGAATGATCACGCCGATAAGGTGGGTGACTACCGACCTATCTCCTGCTATAATGTGGTTTATAAGATCATATCCAAAATCCTGGCTGATAGACTCAAATTGGTGGTCCCTCATCTGGTGTACGGTGCACAATCCTCTTTCATTCATGACAGACTCATAACTGATAATATCTTACTAGTCCAAGAACTGCTGCGAATGTATAGTCGTAAAAGAGTTTCTCCAAGATGTACATTGAAAGTGGACCTCAGGAGAGCCTATGACTCTGTCAGCTGGGATTTCTTATTAGACTTACTTATGGAGCTTGGTTTCCCTTATATATTCGTGATATGGATTAAGCAGTGTGTGACCACTACCTCTTTCTTGTTGCTATCAATGGAAATGTGCATGGCTACTTTACTGGTGCGAAGAGGCTGCGGCAAGGTCATCCTTTCTCTCCACTGTTGTTTGTTATCTGTTTAGAATATTTCTCAAGGGTGGTCAAAGTGCATACACATGCGACATCATTCAAGTACCATCCTAACTGTAAGGACTTAAGGGTTACCCACCTTGCCTTTGCGAATGACCTCATGTTATTTGCTACGGGAGACTGTCCTTCTATCCGTATCCTCCTTGACTGCTTAGAAGAATTTAAAAGATGCTCAGGTCTTGAAATCAATAAGGATAAATCCTGTTTATATCTTGCGGGGATGGCTACGGATAATCAAGAAGCTATTATGGCAGATACGGGCATACCTATTGGAGAAATTCCATTTCACTACCTTGGACTGCCAATCATGAACGGTAAAATTAGACTAACTCTCTTCAAACCATTGCTTGATTGTATTGGTTCTTATATTGGGAGATGGTCAGCTCATTTTCTCTCTTTTGCTGGGCGTCTGCAGCTGATTCAATTTGTGCTCCAAGGGATCGAATGTTTTTGGTTGTCAGTTCTTCCTACTTCTTCTGCTGTTATCTCTCAGTTAGAAAGGATGGCTCGGGACTTCCTGTGGAACTCAAATTACCATCCGGTTGCCTGGAACACTGTTTACCTCCCTAAGACTGACGGTGGCCTTGGTCTAAGGAACTTAAAAATCTGGAATGGAGCTCTTCTGTCTACAATCATTTGGGATGTACATGCCGAGAAGCAATCTCTGTGGGTCAAATGGGTGAACCACTACTACTTGAAAGGTGGCTCCATTTGGGAAATTGAAGCTCATAAGGAACATTCCCCCTTGTTTAGGAAATTACTGACAATAAAAGACTTGTTCGTAGAGCGTGAAGGTGACTCTTACTGTGCTACTGTTCTTCTTCAGTCATGGGGCAATTGTACTACTTCTTTCATCTCTCTTGCTAATGACTATCTTAGATCTTCTTCACAATCTGTGTATTAGGCCAATACTATATGGAAGCAGAGTTTAACGCCCAAACACTCATTCATTCTTTGGTTATGTGCGAAGGGTAGGCTTAAGACCAAAGATGCACTTATGTTCAGACTTGATGACTTGACATGCCCTTTATGTAAGTCTCAGCCTAAAACGATGAATCATTTATTTTTCAAATGCGCGGTCTCTGCTATTATCTGGACAAAAGTGAAAACTTGGCTAGGAATTCCACAGTCTTTGAATTCAGCAATGGCTTGTCTGAGGTGGTATAAGCAAGGCAACAGGGGTACCTCATGGGTTTCTAAGGCCAAGTCTACTGCTTTGTCGGCCACTTTTTATTTCATTTGGACTGCCCAAAATAAGGCCAATTTTGAGGGTGTAGTCTGCCAACCGGAGGCTATAGTGAAGAAGATTAAAACACATGTTTATACTGTCATTTTTGCTTTGTACCCTCATGTCAAGACTAGTTTTGAGACATGTACTGAAATCCTCTAGGTTGTAGTCTCCCCGACTGCAAACTAGTTTTTCATGTAAACTCTTATTCATTAATATTATACCATTTACATTTGCATAAAAAAAAGACCAGTGATTCATTATATCCAAGAAAGTTGTGGATTACCATCTATAAGAGATATTCCAACTCCTCTTTATGAAGACAATACAACTTCCGTTGCTCAATTAGGATGATGATATATTAAAGCAGATCGGACAAAATATATTTCACCAAAATTCCTCTTTACTCATGTACTCTAGAAGAAAGGTGAAATTGATGTGCTACAAATTCAGTCATGTGACAACTTGATAGATATTTTCATGAAGACTTTACCGATTACAACATTTGAAATTGACATATAAAATCGGTATGCGTTGGTTCAAAGAGTTAAAGGAATCATCTCATCAGGTGGAGTAATAAGCAGACATATAGAATAGTGTACTCTTTTTCCTTCACTATATTTTTTTTCCACTGGATTTTTAGCTAGTAAGGTTTTAACGAGGCATATTCTTTATGTAATGGACATCCAAGGGAGAGTGTTGTGAATATGTTAGACTTAGTGGAAGCTCCAATAATTCTATTAGTGGATATGGATGTCCACCACTAATACATATTAGTGGAGTTAGTGGAGACACTACTAATATGTTAGTGGAAATAAATGATTAACTCCACTAATAAGAGCTCTATAAATATAGCTCTTCCCAAACTAGAAAAATATACCAATTGTGAGAGAATTGTTAGAGAACATTGTGAGAAAAAAGAAAGAAAGAAGTTTGAAGAAATTATTATGTAAATAATAGTTAGAAATTTCTTATGTGTAGATTTTATTCGGACACTGTCAAAATTTCATAACAACCTTGAAGCAATCTTCGATTTATTGCTTTTGCAAATGGGAGGAAACAATTATCAAATTTGCGTATTACTTTTGGCCTTTAGTGAGCAAACAATTGTCAAATTACTGTTATTTGGCAGCATCACCGTACACAAGAATAATAAAGGCTGGTAATATTATTAGAGTAATTTTTTTAATTAATTTTTAAAAAATAATACCGTTGCATAAATGATAAATTGATGCATAAATTAAAATATATTTATAAAAACACAATTTTTACAAATTATTTATTATTATTATTATTATTATTATTATTATTATTATTATTATTATTATTATTATTATTATTATTATTATTATTATTATTATTATTATTATTATTATTATTATTATTATTACTACCGAAACTCTATTCAATATATAAATATTTCCACAGTCCTAACTAGAACCAAGTAATAGAGAGTTGGAAATTCTTCTTTAAAATAAAAGAAAAAACAAAAAGAAAGTAATCGAAATGGGAAGACATACTCAGCTGATATCATTTGCTTACGCAAAACTGAATCAAGTAAAAATGGAAAAAGGACAAGTGACTGGCGGTCTGTATTTACTACTTCTGGAAATTGTATTTTCTGAGGTGCCTTTAAAGAGCACGTGTTGTGCTGGCAGATGACAGATTAATTATTTTTATTTTTCTATTTACATTGGAAAAAGAGGATGTGAAGCCACCGTAAATAAGAAATGCATAATATAATTACTGATTGTTACAAAATTACAACTGGGTTTTGGGCACTATACATTGAGCACGTTTAGGCATTCAAATGCAACTCACTTGAATAGGTCCCACAATATACAAACATGGCAAAGCTGGCGTGCTTCATTCTGCTTTTGCTTGTTGCTTCTGCAGGTTAGCCTCTCTCAGTTCCATTTTCGAACGGATTTTGGTTATCTTCTTGGCCACTGGTTAGATTGCTATGCGTCGAATATAATGAATGACAATATGATATTTTGCAGCTTTTGATATTCATGCAGCGGGGGAAGATCAGGAAGAGTTACTTCCAAATGTTGAGATTATAAAAACCATTATACCATCTCATGAACTACAGCCGTGTATCGCAAAGGGTGCTTCCTGTTTGCCACCCTGTTGTGCCCCATGGAGCTGCTCACCTGCAATACATATATTTTTATCAGATAAATATATGTAATAGTACTCCTACCTGTTTATAAATAAAACTTTATGCAATCCCAAGTACGAGCCTATGTTTAATGAATTATGGTTACCCTATGTTTAATGTATAACAACTTTGATCAAATAAAATAGAATAAGAATAATTAAATAATCATCTAATATATTCAGATTTTAAATACAAATAATTTTAATTTCACATAAATTTTACAATATAATTTTAGTAAATTTTGAATAATTAATTAATAAAAAGAGTATATTATCTAACACGTTGAATTACATATTATATATTATTAAACATGCATAATTAAATAAACATTAAACTAATTAATTTTAAATATTTCATTGAGTTAATATTTAAAAGAAAAAATTAAAGGAGGGTGAAAATTTTATGGAATCTGAAGTATGTACCTAAGAGACGAATTATAATTGCACTATGTTTAATTTATACTAACTTAGATCAAATAGAATAGAATAGAATAAGAATAAATAAATAAGCGTCTAGTTTATAAATTTTAGACCTAAATAGTTTTAATTTCACATAATTTTTATTTGAAATTATATATTAGAGGGTAATATTATAATTTTTATTTTTTTATAGTGAAAGGTAAAATTCAAAGGGACCTTAATAAAAAATTTTATTTTTTATGCAAATACAATATTTTTAAAAATTTTGGAGGGATGGGCACAACTCTCTGCCCCCTTAGTCCCGTCTCTAGGGCAATTAACTATAGATAAGTTACCGCGTTATTCCAACTAATTAAATAAGTCAATAATCGACCTTCTATTTCTCATGTTAAGGAAGTTAATTGTGAAAATTTAGAGAGTAAATATATTTATTTTAATAATAAGTGGATACTTATTCGTCAATATCATAAAATAGTAATACAGATATTTGCTTCTATATGGAGGGAATATTTCTAAAAATAGAAATAAATAGATTTTTATTTTCACGACTTGAAAATGATCAGAACACCATAAATGTGTCACACGCTACCAATTTGTCCCAAGATAAAATGAAGAATTTGCTTTTACAGCGACACGTATTAAGTTGTGGCTTTGCATGAGAGTGACGTTGATATTAACTCTATATGCCTAAAAATTTTGGAAATGCTGAGAAACTTTTGACTTGTGGAGAACCAAGTCAAGACTATTTGTTCCAGCAAGTACTTTTGTTTCTTGCAAAAATTTGTGAGATTGTTAATCCATTTATTAGTCCGTCGATTTATTGCTACACTTGCATTAGAATTAAAGTTCTAGACGTTTTTTTTTCCCTTTTTTGGGTCTGAACTTATTATATATACTTGCAAATTCTTTTGATTCCTTTAAAATCTTTGAAAATTTTCGCCCTTATTTAGCTTTTCTGGCCTTCTTTTACGTTCCTCTTTTTATAATACCATCATTGGAACAACAGCAGCAGTGAAGAAAGGAAAGAAGTTGGATTGCATTTATTCAAAATTTCGATTG
Organism: Voacanga thouarsii; assembly: GCA_026120185.1. Taxonomy (NCBI): domain Eukaryota; kingdom Viridiplantae; phylum Streptophyta; class Magnoliopsida; order Gentianales; family Apocynaceae; genus Voacanga; species Voacanga thouarsii. Next base: position 65,668 of record JANUWF010000210.1, read on the forward strand.
AACTTACTTATCTGGAAACAAAATTGAGCTATTTCTTTTCCTGCATTTTTCTCTTCTCTCCTAAAACGGATTATTGTCTTTGTTTTACTCTTTGCATGTTGTGTTCAGGAGGATTTTGGAATAGATGCTTGTTGTGGATACTTTCATGAATATTGTTATGAAGGAAATGAAGGGGAATGGTGAAGAGTTTCTATGTGTTTGTTGAAGGAATTGAAAGAAAAGGAAACGAGAAAAGACAAATTAAGAAATTAAATTGAATTTTGTGGGAAGAAGGGAATGAAAGGGTGGGATATGGAACAGATGGGTTTAGTAAAAAAGTTTAACTTAGCTTTTGTCGAGAAGTGAAGTAGTTTTAGTTATAACAACTAACGTACTCTCATTCTAAATTGTTTATACTCTCACTAAAACACAAACAAATGTATAAATTATTAGCCTATTCCTCCCTTTCTTCCAAATTATTAGAACAAATAAACACTATCTCTACTTCTTTTTCCTCTTATTTCCTTTCCTTCAATCCAAACGTAAGCCAACACTACTTTATTCCTCTTTTAAAATGGCACAACAGGATGGAAACTAAACAAAATTTATAGTGAATTTTTTTATAAGGACTAAAATACTTCTATTTAAAAAATTTTATGCTTATCTGCATAAAGTTGTAAATAAATATTTTATTTCTTTATTCCCTTTTATTAACTGTACATGAGCTGGGTACTATTGATTCTTACTTCCCCTGTCTCCTCGATATTTTATTTCTCCTTTCTCTCAAAACATAGCATCATCTAAAATAGTCATGTAAAATAGAAACCAATAAGGAAAGAAACAACAGATTTTAATAAAATAGAGGAGCACCGGAGAAGAATACGAGGAAGGAGTCGTGCCAGAGATGTGTCAAGAAAGAAACCGACTGACTGAGGTAAGAATGAATATGAATCTGGGGTTTTAATAACCTGATGCGATGCTTAATTACCATCTTATTTGATTTATCTAATATGATGGTTCTTAACCGTCATATTACGTATGCCCAAAAGCGTCGCATTTAACATACCAAATACAACGCATAATGATTAATCGTTGTACTAAATAAGTACATACGATAGTTAATGAAAAAAACCGTCGTATTAAATAACTAAACAAAAAATGGCATGATTTTTTAACTTGGGTTTTATTTATATATACAATATATATATTACTAATGTGATAAATAAAATTATATAAATTTTACTTTTACAATAATAATTATACATACAATGTCTATGTATAAATAAATATAATAATTAAGATAGTATATTATATATATGTGTGTTGTGGGTGGGTGGTGCACACACATATATGTATGTTCATAATTAAAAAATTATTTATGTTTTATAACTTGTTAATTTAACACTCACTAATCAATGAAGGATATATTATGTTACATATAAACATATAATAGAATAATTAATAAAATGAAATTTATGCTCTTAAATACAAACATATGAAAATTTAAGAAGTGTACAAAATTTTAATTGAGAAATCAATTATATAACCATTAGATGTATTTATAAAGTTAAAAAAAAAATTGTGACCAAATTTGAAGGTTATTTGTTTTATTTTGCCACATTTTCAGGTAATTAATACATACAATAGTAAGAAAACCTAGTGCCTTTACAAATATAAGGATATCAAATTAATGATCTAACCGTTTAAATTTGTTAAAAGCATTAACAAAAGTATTGTGACTAAATTTCAAAATAATTAGATAAAATTTAAATTTCTTTTAAGGATTTTGTTATAATTAGAACTAAGAACGATGACCTATACCCTTGTATTAGCCCGATATAAACAACGGTCAAATAATGAACTATGGTATTTACTTAATTAAAAAAATAATGATTATGCAACCGTCGTATTTCATTAACTAAATACGATGGTACTAATTCATCGTATTTGTCACAGGAAAAAAAAAATAGAAGACACAATTTGATTTCAAAATAAGATAGTTAATCAAAACCGTTATATAAGGCCAGACAGATTCGATGATTTAGTTGAACTGTCATTTTAGGTTTAATTGATTACGATAGTTTCAGATAACCTTCGTATTTATTTTAAATAATACAACAGTTAAAAAACTATCATATAAAATCTATGTAAGGCGATGGATTTCTACCGTCGTATATAATAGACTATTGTGATGATTTTTTTATTGTTGTCTTTTGTCCTGTCATATTTGCCTCTTTTTTATAGTGTAAGAAGACTTAAGAAAAGTAAGCATGGTCTTAGTGTGGAAAATGTAGCAAGAGTATAGGCAGAAGCAGTGGGAGATCTAGAGTTAACATTTGATAGCAATAGAATAGTTTTATTGAATGATATTTTATATGTTCCTGATTTTAAACAAAATTTGCTTTCAGTTGCTAAACTTATTAATCATGGATATTTTGTGTCATTCCATCTTGGTATTATTTTCAGTAGAGATGGAAAAGTTTTATGTACTGGGCCGATCTATAGTAATCTATTCATTGTAAACCCTATTAATAATCAAATAAATAACGCTCAAAGTAAACCTAAAACAAATAATAAGAGAAAGGTCAATATGAATGACTCATACTTATAGCATCTAAGACTGGGTCATATCAACCTAACCAAGATTCAAAGGCTAATCTATGATGGACCCTTGGACTCATTGAGATTGGAAGCTTAGTCTCAGTATAAATCAAATCTATAGGGATGATGACTAAAAGATCCTTTATGCAAAAAGCAGATAGAGCTAAAGAGATATTGAATCTAGTTCACACTGATGTATGTGATCTTTATGTCTACACTAGCTGGAGGAGGTTTGAATACTTCATCACTTTCATGGATAACTGTACAAGGTATGGTTATGTTTATATGATGAGGCGCAAGCCTGACTTTTTTAATTAGTTCAAAAAGTTTAAGATTGAAGTGGAGCGTCGAACAGGTAAGCTGATCAAAACACTTTAACCAGATCCTGGTGGAGAGTATCTCTTTAGTGAATTCAAAGACTGCATGGTATATCACATGATTGTATCTCAACTTATTATGCCTGGGATGCCTCAGCAAAATAGAGGAACTAAGAGAAGGAGCAGGATAGTGATGGAAATGGCAAGAAGCATGATAAGTCATATAACTCTTCCTGTTTCTTTTTAGGGATATGCTCTAGAAACAACGATATATATCCTAAACTCAGTACCTGCTAAATCAATACTTAGGATGCCCTATGAGATATAGACTGGCCGTTCGAATCATCTCAGGATATGGGGATATCTAACTTAGGTACTGGTAAAGGGATATAAATTAGAATCAATATCATAATTATGCTACTTTTTTAGATATCCAAAGGGAACAAAGAGTGGAGATTTTTATCATCTGAAAGAACAAAAAGTACTAGTAATTACCCATACTAGACACTTAGAAGATAATGAAGTACATCCACCAAAGGTTTAAGTAGAATGAAACTTACGAGAAGTTATCTTCTAAGTCAACTTATGGCAACACAACTGTAGAACAGCAAGAGGTACAACCTAAGGATTTTGTATAGAAAAAGTATCGTCGTAGTAGGAGGATATCTAGAGTTCTAGAAAGATGGACAAGAGAAATTTTTAACATAGTCTTCGACCATTAGGAATAAGATTCTACTAGGTATGAGAAGGCTATTACTGATGTCGATTCAAACATATGACATGAAGAAATAATAGCTGAGATTGAGTCTATATACTTCAATCCAGACTAAGATCTTGTAGCTTCACTTAAAAGGATAAAACCCATAGAGTACAAGTGAGTATACAAGAGAACGAAAGGTACAGGTAGGAGAAAGAAACCTTTGAAGCTAAGTTAGTGGTAAAAGGTTATACTCAGAAAGAGGAGGATTGATTATGAGAAAACCTTTTCCCCGATAGCTATGCTGAAGCCTATTCATATCTTCATTGTCATCGCATATCACTATTACTACAAGATATGGCAATTGAATGTTAAGATGGCCTTTTTAAATAGCCATCTTAAAAAGACATCTTTATTTCCTAGACAGAAGGGTTTATTGCTAAAGGATAAGAGCACATTGTTGGAAAGCATAAAAAATCTATTAATTATGGGCTTAGGCAGGCATCAAGTGCATGGAACATTCTTTTTTATAAGACTCTATAATCTTTTGGGTTTGTTCAAAAAAAAAAAAAATGAGCCATACATGTGCAGAAAAGTAGAAGGCATAAATGTGGTTTTTATTATATTATATGTGGATGACATTTTACTTACTAGTAATGATGTAGGGATATTTTCATCAACAAAGATTTAGCTTTCTAGTCAATTCAGTATAAAAGACTTGGAAGAAACTAGTTACATTCTCGGAATTAAGCTTCTTAGAAATATGACGCAGAGAATGTTAAGATTATCTCAAACTATATATACTGACAAAATGTTGATCAGGTTAGGCATGAACCTATGTAAAGGGGCTCAAATCTCTTGTAGGCATGAGTTGTCTTTTTTTTTTCTAAATAGTACCCTAAGACATAGGAAGAGAAAGACAAAAAGAGTAGGATTCCCAATGCTTCAGTTGGGGGAAGTCTTATGTATGCCACGTTATGTACCAGACTAGATATTTATTTTGTTGTAGGCTTAGTCAGTAGATATCAATCAAACTTAGGAGAGGTTTATTAGTAAGCTATAAAGCATATACTTAAGTACCTCAAGGGAACAAGGGATTATATGCTAGTCCACCGAGCTGGTAACTTAGTTGCAATAGGATACAAGGACTCTGATTATCAGATTGATAAGGATGAAAGAAAATACACTAGTAGATACATCTTTATCTTATTTGGATGAGCATTAAATAATCTTATATTACTAATTCAATCATGAAAGTTGAGTATGTTACAGTTTCAGAGGCATTCGAGGAAGCAATCTGCTCTAAAAGTTTCTTTCATAACTTGGAGTTATGCCACGGATGGACAAACCTATTGTACTTTATTGTGACAACTCAGGAGCCGTTTCATAGTCAATAGAACAAGGAACAAGAAGAAAAGGTAACACATTGAGAGGAAGTACCACATAATCCATGAATTTATTTAGAGACGAGAAATCATGGTGGTAAAAATAGCCTCACAGAATAAACTAATAGATCTATTCACTAAGCCTTTGGGAGAAAGGGTCTTTAGAAGATACTTAGATGCCACGGGGGTAGGCACCTATGGACTTACATAGTCTTAGAGTACAAGTAAGAGATTGTTGGAATGTATACCCTTAATGACTTTGTAATTGATGTAAATTCGAGTTAATAAATACAAGTTTTATTCTCAATAATGGTTGTATTCTTTACTTTAATTTGTAATGCAAAATTTTACTGGAAAATACCCATTATGTAAAGTAAATGATCTATGTGAATAAAGGCCTTTCATAGTAAGGTATAGATCATGAGATACTTGATATATAAACTGATTGTTCTTAACCGATTGATGAGAATGAGAATCTTATCATGAAATGGTTATTATGCTGTGAATTCTAGATGGTGAATAGCTTATCTTTAACTAGTGAATAGTCCTCACACTTTATAGCATAAGCCTATTCATAATACGTTGAATTAGACCTGTAGTAGTAATTTCTAAAAGAACTAAAATAAAAAAAAACCAGACTATTTCTGTTATGGCGTGGACTTATACCTTATAGCTTGAATATGGTTTGGTGGTCTGGCAAAACTGGAAGATCGTACTTTGATGTACTATAGGTAATGTTCTATTGTAGGACCAATATAATAGTATGTAAGACCTCTCATAATCATGCATTTATATGCAAATATAATGGCATTTCATGAGCATTTTATTATATAGGTATTTATTTGAATATATTATCCATGAATATTTGCATGTTTTTATAGGGAATTTATTCGAATAAATTCCTTGACTGCTTTTTATACTATTTGTTTATAAGTGAAATATTTGTATAGAAAATTTATGTACACTTATGTGAATATATATTGTGGTGCTTTATTATGATTAATTTTATATCTTGGATGAGAAATTAAATGTGTTTTATATATTTATTTAGTGAAAAACATTATTTTGGGGCAAATGTGAGATATCAATTTTATAAAGGATCCAATGTTGATTTTTATTAAACAAAAAATATATTTCAATATTTTGACTATTTTTTTTCACTTTAATTAATTTTGACTACTAATTATCCAAAACAACTCTTTGAACCTTTTGATTATTCTTTGATCCTTTTTATTTAAATGTGAACCTTTTAAACCTTTACTTATTATTTTTACATAAGATTAATTTCTTTTATTTCAATGAATCCTAGAGTGCCCTAGATGAGTAAAATTACTATCATATTCTTCTTGTTACTACTACTTATCTCTTAATCCTAGCCATTGATGTGTTTTAATATCACCGCTTGATTTTTATTAAATCCTTATCATTAAAAATTACTTCAAGAACAAGCTATTCAATCTAAAACACTTATTCAATATATAAAAACCAAATAACCTCATGCCTAGCCCTCATTTTGGTTGGCCAACCCTCTCTCTATACCTAGAAAATTTTATTTCTTGCTCTCTTGATCCTTCTTCTCTCGCACCTTCTTCCCTCCTTTTTCACTCAAACTCTTTAAATTTTACTTAATTACTAAATATTGCATATTGAAGTGATTTTGAGTTTTCTTCAAGAAGGTAAGAGCTTTGAGCTCATCTTTCTTGCAAAATTTATATTATACATACATACATACATTCTTACATACTTGCATACACACACACACACACACACACACACACACATATGTACATACATATATATATATATGTATGTATGTATGTATGTATGTACACACATACACACCCACCCACACCCACCCCTTGTTGGACAGATTGTATATTCTTGAGCAAAAATAGGTTCTGATAATTTTGACATGGAGGAAATGCTAGAAAATTGATGTTATCATATTGTATTTAAGTTGTGTTGAGGATTGTGGGTGATTGGAGGTGAATTGAAGAAGATTGGATGGTGAATTGATGCCTGGGAGACAAGCTTTGTGTGTTGTTTATGCTTGATTTGTGAAGTTTTGGTCTCAATACTGAAAAAATAATTTGGTAATTTTGCTATACTCTATTTCCATTTTATTCTAATTTGTTTAGGAGTATTTTCCAATTGAATCATGTGATTTGTATATTTGGTTGATTTTATATGAATTTTTAAAGTTCTGATTTTTCTTTAGATTAGGACCCCTAATTTATCCCTTTACACTTTGAATTTTAAAGTGAATTTTTTTCTTATAAAACTACATTCTTTTAGAGTAGTTAGCCACTACAATCACTTGATTTGGTGAAGTAGATTGTTCGCAGTAAATCTTACAAAATCGTTGCTGAAACAAAGTTTTACAGTTACTATGCAATTACATGAACTTTGAGCATTTAATTAACATTCATACACAGCTTGGATTTTGATGAAACTTTAACAGTAACTTCCATACATATAAAAGTTATATATTGTAAATTTTCATTGTATTTAGAGATGGATTGCTTGGCGGTCTAATTGTACCAAATGTACTCTGTTCTACCCTAGTTTAGCTAAAGTTCTGATTTAATTAAATTATAATAAAACTATATTTTAGCTGTGCAATCTTCTTTATATCAATTTGACTTGTTATAATATTAATATATGAATGTTATGAAATGGTTAGTTCAGTACTTTGATGCTTATGTGAAAAGATGAATGTGTTAAGCTTTTATATGTTGCCTACTATATTTGATACTTACCTAATGTGATAATGCTTTGTGAAATTAAATGTTATGTACAGTAACATGAATTTGCTGAATGTATTTATGCTTAATTTCATTTATTTGAGTTTGAATTATGAAGATAATATGTTGTTTGATATTGGGAAAGGGTGAGCTATTAGAACCTAAGATTATAATTATTTAAATCATTTTGAACTTGGAAGAATTGTATTAAGTAGATTATTTATTATAGGAAATTGATATAAATTTATTTATGTACTAGAAATTGTTCGTGATCAAGTGTTCAATCATCAAACTTAAGTTGGATTTTACTATTTTTTTGCTTGGACCTAGGGTAAGTCCCCATATTTCATGATTTGTTAAATCTAGGAATACGTGTGAGATATCTCAATCCTGACAAATGCTTTAAATGCATAAATATTTATTTGTAAAATTATTATTTATGAAACAAAATGTTTATTTATTTTAGAGTTTTTGATTCATATAGAATTACCAATTCTCATGCATAAATAAGTTCCGAAATACATAGAATATTCATGTCTTACAAGACTTACAGTGATTTTTAATTCATATTTTATAGGAGATTATGCATAGAAGCTAGATTGAAGGAGTTTTATGGATATTGTGTTGGAATTGATGTATTATTTTGAAGCCTTGTAAGGTTTTAGTTCAGTATTCCTCTAAAGTCTCGGTTATTTTGTTTATTAAGTTTTCATTATAAAGAATCATTGTCATTTAGATGGAGCAACATCCACAATCATTCGTGCTCTGTGGTTGTGGGGTGTTATAGTTCGTATCAGAGCACTAGGTTTAGTATTAGCATGGATTATCCTTAGATAATTACAATATATTTTGGATAGATTATGGATTATTACACTAACTGCATTTGCGACTCGTGTAGGATGGTTTGCATGAGGTAAATAGTCTGCAAGACTCTAAAACCTCCGAGAACAATAGTGATTAACCTTGAGCCATTGTACTCGGAATTGACTTCATAGAACTTAGGACTCAACCGTAATGTTTTGGAGACTGATGATTCCGAAGATTTGGTGAACTTCAAACATGAGCTCAATGAAGAGATAGAGGTAGAGATGGAAGTGATACCTACACCTAAGAGTGACGGCCTAGGAGAGCTAAACTTTGAGGATCCAAAAGCTAGGATGTAACACCCCACTACCTAGGCCCGACAGGGCCGGGGATGTCGCCCCATCCAAAGGACAAAGGTCTTTATAACTAGGTCACACAATCAAAATAATAGAATAAAAATAATACTTTAAACTTAAAATTTATTACAAACCAAGAATTCAAAATAAATCCATAAATAAAATTATCCACTCTCAACTCCCAAAGCATTACATAAAATAAAGATCAGAAAAATCCTCCAAGGCAGGCTACAACTAGCTACTCATCCCCACAGTAGGATCGACCTGAAATCATGGTAAAAAGGGTGATAAGATAAAAATCTCAGTAAGTCCGTGTGTGCTTTGAGTGTCCAGTGAAAACAGTTCGTGAATGCAAAGTGTAAAGCCTTCGTAAGAAAAATACTGGCAAACAATAAATAAACGATAGTAAAAATCAAGAGTGGTGTTTTAGCTTTTCCAACCATACATGCTCAATAAATTCATCAACTCAAAAGGTGATCCTGGGTTACCACACATTGGGCCCCATAACTAGTCAGAATGCCACACTTTATGTAGACTGACAAAAAGTAGGTGATCGGCCTACCGGGCAAGATACTCATCCTTCTCTATACCTAAAAAAAACCGGTTGTCCATTCCGGTAACACACAGTCCACTTGACTGAAAACTGCTAGCTCAGACCGGCACGACCTACTGGACTGACATCCTATCCGGGAAGGACTTACCCCTCAGAGGTAGCCACCTACTGAGAGACTTACCCTAACCCTTCAAAAACTAGTCTTAGCAGTCCACCCTTATTGAGTACTCAACATAACTTGTCCCCCTTGGGGAAAAATGAAATAAACATAGCTCCAATTTGAAAATGGCAATTAAGGATCTCCAAAGTTTGAGACAAAACTGGTTTTAGAAAAAGTTTAGAGTTTGAGTAAATCTGCTTATTGATTTTTAAATAATTTGTTTAACTGAAAAGAGAAAGGAGACAATCCTCATTTGCCTTCACAGAAATGAGTGACCCTGCACTCCACCTTTAGCTTGCCATAGAACCATTTTGCATCAATCATGTTTTATGCAGGAGCTTACCTAATCCTTAACTTGAGATAAAATAAAGGTCTTCAATAGCTGACCTAACCCTGCCTGGGGTAAATACAAGCCATAATTAAACTCAAGCTAAAATCCACTTTCACAAATAAAACTAACTCAACTTACTACAACCATGATCCTAGTGTCCCAAGCTTGAAGGTCAGATAATAAATAAAGGGTTTATAAGCTAAGTCTAGTTTGATATTAAAGTAATTAGTGTTTTTGGGAAATAGGTAATAAGTAGTTAAAGGTTTACATCTTACTAAAAATGAATTAGAGTTTATTTGATGAAGAGTCCTAGGTGGAATTAGGTAAAATAATGATTTATTAATAAATAATTGTTAGGAAATAATTGATAACTAAAATTAGTTGTATGTAAATTTTAATGGGTTTTGATTGAAAGATAATAAATAAATCTTAATAGTATTTATGAATATAAGACTTACAAAATTAATATTTTACTTATTATGATTATTTATATAAAAAGGCTTTATTTGATGTTATTATTATATATAATATCTATATATTTTATTTCTTTAAAAGCTATCATTTAATTGACTAAAATATCCTTATTATATATATATATATATATATATATATATAGTCCAAATCTACCCTTCCTAGGGTTTTAAAAATTTACTAGAAGGGTTTATATCATTAATCATTTTATTGAAGAAATAAAATTAGCTTAGGGACAACTAGATCATGATCATATTTCCATTGCCAACCACAATCATGAACATACACTTCACTTCAATTCATCAAATCATTTAAATCATGATTAAAGGCATAGATCTAAATTTACCAAGACATGATCCAACCCCTACTAGCATAAATATATACATGGCTTTAACAATCAAACATGAATATAAATCCTATTCACCAAAGGTGACATAATCTCTAACATGCTTGATCACAAATACCACTCACAACATGGAGACATGCATTAAACCCTAAAGACACCATACAATCAACCAAGACAATCAACTCATATATCAATCCCATCTCCATCACACACATACATTTATTCACGCTTCAATCTCAACTCATCACAACAACACATGCTCAAACCCCAATCATAAACCATCTCCTCCCCATATCATCCTAGATACATGAATCTGGAATTTAAAAAGAGGGTTGAAGAGGCTTACGTGATTGAGGAGCACCTTGGAGTAGTTTCGAATGGATCTCAACTCCTAGAAGACTAGATCCGTCCAAGAGAGTTGAAGAAATCATGGCCATGGTGGATGAAATCATTCGGCCAAGAGAGAGAGGGGGTATTCAGCCAAGAGAGAGAGAGAGAGAAAAAAAGAGAAGAAGAGAGTCCATTAGCATGCTTATACACATATATATTCATTGGAGATTGAAGATTAGTGAAGATGAAGTTGATTGAACAAGCTTACCTTGAAGGTTTTCTTGAGCCTTCACAAAAATACTGATTTTTTTATCCAAGAGAGAGAGTTGGATTTTGGAGTTTGATGTTAAAAATGGTATGGATGGATTCATGGCAGTGAGTAGATGAAATCTGGAATTTTTTTGAAGAAGATTGAAGTGGTTTGGAGTGGTATTAGGTGTATGGAGCTAGTAGGTGTTCTTAGTGTTTTATGTGTGCTTGAAAGTTGAAAAGAATGGAGAGATTTTTAGTTATTGCTGGCCGAAATTCTGAGGGAGAGAGTGACTGAATTGTTTGAGAGGTTTTAGTAGATGATTTTTCTGGTTTGAAAGGAAAAAGAAAGGCTGGTTGTTGAAATCCTAAAAGAATAATTTAGTGAATCAAATTTGGAAACAAAATATGTTGAGAATATCTTGATCAATGGAGAGCTTTTGGAAGCTGTGATGGCCGGCTGTTTGATCAGTGTTTTTGGTTGGATGAAAGCGGATTGGAAGAGCTTAATGGTGGCCGAAAAGAGGGAGTACAATGGTGAGGGAAGGTCTGGTTGTTTAAGGGATGTTTTATGGAAGTTTACTAAACTAGGATTGCTAGAATTTTGGTCTTCATTCAAGGCTTGATTGGAGTAATTGTTGGAGATATTTTAGGGGCAGCCATGACTGGATTTTCAAGCAGAAGGTTGGGGAAGACAATGGAGTTCAGTTCATAGCTGTTCAAGAGAAAATTGTATAGAAAATTGCGGGAGTTTCGGCCAGGGCTGAATAAGGAAACAAGGCTGGAAAAAATCCTGCACAGAATTTCGCTAGTGCTGGAATTTTTCTTGGCAGCTTTTGCTGTCATTTTCTAGCCAGATTATAGAAGAGTTTAAGGGGTATTCAGAGGTATTTCAAGGCTGGTTTCCAGTCTTTTTTATGGAGGAAAAACATGGCTAAGGTGCTGGGAGAAAATTGGAAGAAAACAGCTTGGTTTAAGCCCACCTTAGCTGCGAATTTGCCCAGAAAATTTTTCTGGTTTGCACAGCCTTTGAGCAGTCCGAATTTGGCCATAAAATTTCAGACTTCAAGCTGTTCAAGAGGGATATTTTCTGGCAGCATTTGGGAGGGAATTATGGCTGAAAATTTCGACACTTTGAATGCACAAAAAGCTGGAAAAATTCCAGATTACTTTATGAAGGAAAATGAACATAGTTAGAGTGAAGTTTTGAAGGTTCAACTATGGAGTTTAATCTTCTTGGGAACCTTCCCCAACTCCTATCCATTTTTGGTCCATAAGATGTCTTACTCTTAGACATTTTTGAACCTTCAAATCCATAGCACTTTACTGAAATTTTCTGGAATGAAATTAGCTAAAACAAATTGTCTAACCTAATGAATTGAGAAGTAGGAGAAACTAAGGGTCAAGAAGGGTATGAATTCCCTTGGAAATTTTTGTAGGGCACAAGAGTAAGATTAGGGTACTCCTATCATGTCTCCCTTAGGACATCACCTCTACTCTTCTCTAAGGCACACAAGGCCGAAAATTCAACCTCCCTCAACAAAAATAAAATTTAACCATGCAAAACTCAAATGATGAAATTCGAACCTAAGACCTCAAGAATTAATTCCAAAGCTCTAACCACTAAACCACAACAACTCTTGTTCCTATTTTCTCTCTAAAATCTTTTTCCTATTTAATCCTCAAGCTATCTCCCTATTTTCTCCTCAAACAAAAATTACCATTTTGCCCTTCTTACTCAATACTCACAATTAAGCCTTCTAGACAATAAAACACCAATCCAAAGCACATAAATTCATATAAAAATATATTTAAGCATGAAATATAATATGATATGCATCCCAACCCCCTTACTCTAATGTTGGTTTCGATTGGAGTTTCACATAGGAAGCTTAGGAATATAAGGCTTGGAAATTTCAACAACAATACTAGCGATGCCTCCGGTAACATTAAGATCATAGATCTTATTGAGGACTCTGAGGATGAGAAAGAGAACCCATACAAGAGAGAGGAGCCATATGTCTTTGTTATAAAAGATTCAGATGATGTTGATGAGTAAGCATTAGGTAAACTTAGGGACTCTGAAAGATGTTTGTGTATTTCATTTCCCATTATTAGGTTTCTTTCAAGTACTTGTTTTGAATCGATGTTGATGATTAGCTTTGAGATGCCTTGTTGTGTCATGATTATATATAAATAAAATTTGCATTTTGTTTAATGTCTAATATATGTGTATATTAAAATAAAAGGTTTTAAAGATATGAGACAATCTTTGTATTTTGACAACAAAAGCCATTGGAAATGTCAGTGTAATTTACTATATTATCATTGAGAATATACCAAAAATATGTTAAGAAAAAATAAAGATAAAAAGAAAAGTTTTAAATTTTTATTATGTATTCTGTTGCAAATCCCTGACAATCTGCTGCGAATTTGCCACAGAATGCATTTTTATTAATTTAAATATTTTCCGTAGCAAATCCCTAGCAAACTATGAGAGATTTGCTACGAATTTTTTTTTTCATCTATGGCAAATCCCTAGCAGTCTGCTAGGGATTTGCCACGGAAATTTTTTTTTCATTTTTTGTTCTAATTCTTTCATTATATTAATTTGTATTAATTTTTGTTCCATACTTTTTGAATAACAATGATCAAATGTTTTATAAGAATTTTGATTCGTTTATTTCCAAATACATTTTATCATGAAATAGAATTGAGAAAAATTAAAAATAGAATGTATTATCTTTTAGTGTCTAATATAAGTGTACACTAAAATAAAATTTTTTAAAGACATGAAATAATCTTTGTATTTTGACAACAAAATCCATTGGAAATGTCAGTGTAATTTACTGTATTATCATTGAGAATATACCAAAAATATGTTAGACAAAATATAGATAAAAAGAAAGGATTTAAAATTTTATTATGTGTTACGTTGCAAATCCCAAGCAATCTATCAAGGATTTGCCATAGAATACTTTTTTAATTAAATTAAATGTTTTCCGTAGCAAATCCCTAGCAAATTGTGAGGGATTTGCCACGGCAATATAGGGTTTGTGGCAAATTGCTACGACTTTGTCACGGAACATATTTCAAAATAATGGATCCTTGGCAATCTGTCACGGATTTGTCATGAAACCTATTTGAAAATAAAGCATCCATGGCAAATTGTTAAGGATTTGCCACAGATACATTTTTTTGAAATACGTTCTATGGAAAATCCGAGGCAATCTACCACAGATATGCCACAAAATCCATATGAAAACACAGTTTTTGTGGCAAAGCCATTGCAGATAGCCACTGCATTGCTATGGAACATATGTTAAAATAATAGATCCGTGGCAAAGCTATGGCAATCTAGTACCGATCTACCATGGAACATATTTCAAAGGAAAGAATCTATTGCAAATCCATTGGCTTCATATGAATTATCAAGTGCTACCAATTGAACCTGGAAAATTAGATTTTTCCATGGAGATTTGCCATTGAAATTTGCCATGGATATTTCCATGAAACATTGGAAATTTCTTGAATATGTATTGAGATGCAGGTTGGAAAATATGTTGTGGCTATTTGTTAAAAAATGATGTGTTTTATTTAATGTGAAACTTTAGTTTCAAAATTTGTTGTGTAATGATTTTGATAAGGTTTTATGCTATGTGGTGCTTTGTATAATAGTTTCAACTCATTTTTATGTTTTGGAATTGCATTTTTATTTCGAATATGAGTTTTGTCAAATGCTTCCACACTACCTATTTCCCCTTTTTAATAGTCTACGATAGATAGAATTTCTTTGAAATGTTCATGGAGCTTAGAATTTTAGAGTGCTTTATAGTTTTAACTCCAATAAACACTTCCTGATTCTAGCAATTAATGTGCTTTCTTGAACTGTCTTGAACTTTTTTGGGTATATTTATTTATTTATTTATTGGTGTTGGCAATGATGGGTTTGATTGAATTTGTAGATTCATTGGAAAAGAAGTGGGGCTTTGTGGATTCATTGGAAAAGATGTGCCTTTCACATGCACATTATTGTTTCATTACTCATTTGTCCTTTACAAAAATTGCTATTATGATAGTTGCTTTGTTATCTGCTTTTTGGGTTTCTCAAGATGAATGACAAAAGTAATTCAAAGAGAATGAAAGAGCTTCATTCAAATGAATTTGAAGATGTCTCGAGTGACTAGTTTTTTAAACCATTGAATAAGATACGTTGAAATTGTTGGGGAAACTAGGATACTTAATGAGAATAGAAAAACAAAACATGAAGAATAAAATAAAGCATAGAAGATTTATGTGGTTTGTTTTATTTAACCAAGCCTATGTCCACAATGAAGATCACAAAACACCTTATTAACAGCCACCAAGAGATTTATGTAAGGTATTCTTAGTATTTTTTCAAACTTTATCTCACATCACTTATATACTCACCTAACCTACACCTATACGCCCCCATAACACTAGATACACCAGAACAACCTAGGACACCTTGAAAAAATCATGACTCTACCTATATATAAGGACTAAATCATAAGACTCCTAATCATTATGAGTTGTTGTACGAGTAACTTCCTAATTTAAATATATATAGGACAATAGTAACTTATGAATTCTAAATATATTACGAATATCTTTTCAATTAAATCACTTTGTCCTAATCTAATTAGGAATGCAAGAAAAACCTAGCAATCCCCACATTGGCATGTATTCCACCTTTGCTAGCCTCCAGGATATGCAGTAACATCAAAGTCACAACTCTCTTGACTCCATTCACCTTCACAACTACTAAAATTTCATTAGTGCCTAACTACATACTCAAATCAGCATGATCCCAATAATCTCAATTATTCCAAATTTGACTTAGTCAATAAACATGTACCTGTCCCCAAATCCAACACGATTCACTGATTTGTACGAGAATGCCTTGATCTTTTCTTGCATTTGTAGGATTTCCCCTTACACCATTTTCTATCCCAAGAAAGTCATGTGCCCACTCCCCTTCCAGGTCATTGAGGTACTTTCTTACTTGAAAATAAATACTGTTGTCTATACTTCTCTCATTATATAGGGATATTCTAGCCATGTGTGATTTTAGGACTCCATCTCACTTAAAAATTGTAACTATTGCAAATCCTACTTGCTCAAGAAAATTAGATTATGCAGATTTTTAGGACATCTGTCACACCACCCAAAGTGCAAAC
Source organism: Voacanga thouarsii (assembly GCA_026120185.1). NCBI lineage: Eukaryota > Viridiplantae > Streptophyta > Magnoliopsida > Gentianales > Apocynaceae > Voacanga > Voacanga thouarsii. The sequence goes on from JANUWF010000210.1 coordinate 82,192, forward strand.
CACTCCAAGAACTCCTTTTTTTTTTTTCAACCCTCCAATACACCATAAGTACAAATATCAAAGAGGGTAAAATTATTTACTTGCTAATTGAAGCTAATTAATCCCTTTGAGACAGTATCCGATATCTAAAATCCACATGAAAAGAAGTATCCATATGCTCGAAGATTGTGAATATATCTTCGCATATGCCAATGTCATCGTACCGCCACTACAAATCTGCATCTTTCCTTTTCAATGAGTGCATGGTTATTGATGACAACTGCAACCATTTGTTCTTTCCTCTAATTGTGTAACCTGAATATACCTACCTCAGATCCACCATTAAATACTTTTGGTCTATAATGTATCTAGTTCACAAAAGGTTTACAATGCATGAGTAATTATATTGGCGTCAAACAATCTCTCTATCAAAACATTACTTCGTTAACAAAACCCATATTGATCGATATGCACTTCCTAAGAGAGATTCATATTTCTCTATCTTTTACCACCTAAACTATTCTCTCTATCGATTTTCACCATCTCAAAATCCCAAAAACCTAGAAACCTAGGCACTGATACTACTTGTTTGGGACATCTAAACTAGGATACTTAACGAGAATAGAAAAACAAAACATGAAGAGCAAAATAAGACACAAAACATTTACGTGATTCGTCTTATTTAACCAAGCCTATATGCACGATGAAGATCACTAAACACTTTATTAATAGTTACCAAGAGATTTACATAAGGTGTTCTTAGTAATTTCTCGAACCCTGTCTCGCACCCCTAACCTATACCCATACGCCCCATAACATTGGATACACTAGAACAAATCAAGACACCTTGAAAAGCTCATGACTTCACCTATGCATAACTACCAAGTCATAAGACTCCTAATCAACATGGGATGTAGTAAGAGTAACTTCCTAATTAAAATATATAAAAGGCAATAGTAACTTCCTAATTCTAAATACATTAGGAATACTTTTTCAATTAAACTACTTTGTCATAATCTGATTAGGAATGCAAGACAAAACCCAATAGAAATTTCTAATAATTTGACATACCATAAAAAACTTATGCTATTAAGAAGTGCAAAATATATATATATATACTTCTTCTCTGCAGCACTCTTTAAAAAAAATGCCTAAACATTCTGAGACCATGATCTTTTAAAGCCAGAAACATTTTTGTCATTAGTATACAATGTCATGTCAAATAGTAGAAATAGACTGATGCAATTCCCCAGGACTTAAGTGCTATTTTAAGTTAGCTGGTGTTTTATTTCATCTGAAATCATTAATCAATTGAAACTCCATATTTGGTGTCAATGTTATTATCATTTATCTTTTGTCCCTCTTGTTTTTTCATTGTACATGATTCTTAAAATCTTCATTCTTCTTCTTCTCCTCCTCCTCCTCTCTCTCTCTCTCTCTCTCTCTCTCATGGTATTTAACAACAATATAGAAGAATCTAAGGAAGAGAGAAGCTCTCAACTCCTGTGAGTTCACTTCTCTTCCTTAGTTTCCATGGCTGATATTCAAGCTGATAAGCATGTAAACGGATTCCATGTTGGTTAGTTTCTTTCTGTTTATGTGTTTTTTATTATTATCGGTGTGCCTATTGTATGTTCTCATTGGCCTTCCCGGCTGTGATTGCTAGACTGTTTGCTGGATAAGCGATATTTGTGTTCTTGATTATGATGATGCATATGTAATATTCGTCCAGTTTATTCGTTGTTGAGCTGGTTAGCTGTTTTCCTTCATCTTCCACCTGTTATCTATTCTTGGTCTTCTATCTATATATCTGTCGGTACCTTGCTGTTGATATCCCAGCCTGTGGTGTGATTATATGATTCTCTTAGATGCTTGCTGACTGTGTGTAGTGGGTTGTGGTGCACTTTCTTCCTGTCTTGGTTTTTCCTTTGTCCCCGGTCTAGCTTGTTTCCCCGAGCACCTAATATACCTCTTTATATCATCTTTTGATCGCCATATACCTCCTTTACACAGCTAAAACCTATTTGCCAATCCTTTCCTTCTGGTTTTCTGAGGCAGTATTCCTCCTCTGGTTCCTAGCTGATTTCGAAACTACCTAACCTACCTTTCTCCTGACCAATTACTCTTTCAGTCTGCCCTTCTTTCTATGTCCGTCAGTGAGCTGGTATACCAAACCCAGGTAAGTATTGTTTTATTTCTTGGAGTCAGATCTCTTCCGCCATCCCGTTTGGCTCTATTTAGACCTTTCTTATTCTGAGGGCTGGACCTCATGGTCCAGACTAGAAGTCGAAAATTAGGTTTCCTAGAGGGGGCCACTTCTGCTACAAAAACCCTGGTTGTCTCTCCTGGTAAGAACATGGAGATGCCCAATGAAAACACCACAGTTCCACCCTCCCCTTGGCCGTCTATACATTCTATCTCAATTGACCTTCAAATTGCCCCTCAATCACCTGCACAGGCTTGTCCGGTGTCCTCCCTAGTAGGGAACCAGGGTCAACCTGACCCAACTATGCCTTCTGCCCCTACTGACCCCTTAGTGGGGGACAATCTTCGGTCTCCCCCTATATCATTACAGACCACTCAACCTCCTCGTTCCTGGGCCAATATTGTGAAAGGTAATTGTGAACAACATAATGGAATGCGACTCAAGAATATCCCTTGCTCGGGTAATTTCATTGATTTGGATGAAAGAGACTTCATGGAAGCTACGGGCAAGCTGGGATACTGCCCTGTTGGGATGTTTGCCGGTAGGTTCCCAAGCATGAAGGTAGTATTGGACCTCACAAAATAATGGGGAGTTCAATCCAAAGTGCATTCCCACACTACTGGAAGGCTAATCTTTCGATTCCAAACTGATGATGATAGACAGCAGGTTCTCTGTGATGGGCCTTATGCAATATTTGGGCGCTCTTTAATGCTAAAAATAATGCCATATAACTTTGATTTCTCTCTGGCCGAAGTGAGCATCATGCCTATATGGATCACGTTTCCTGTCTTGCCCCTCGGTTGCTGGAACATGAGTGCTTTAAGTAAAATTGCATCGTCTGTAGGTATACCGATCATGACGGATATGCTTACTGCAACTTTTGACCGCCTGTCCTATGCTAGAGTTCTTGTCGAAGTCGATGTGTCCAAGCCACTGGTGAAGACGATCCCAATCAGAATGCCTTCAGATAAGATCAAACACAAGGCAGTGAAATTTGAGTTTGAGCCTTTGTACTGATCATGCTGCTGCAAATTTTGCCATGTTACTTAGGCATGTATAGGGGAAAACATGAAAAGAAAGGAACAGCAGGTGACTAACAGGAATGATGGGAATAGCAAGTGGCAAAAGGGTAAGATAAAGTCTCCGACTAGGCCAATGTTGAGTTTTTCCCTATTGGGTGCATTTCTAATCATAGTCGTGTTATTTGGTCTATGGTAGACAACAATGTGAGAAATGTACGTCTATTCAGGTTCCTTAATATTTGGGCTGAACATGATTTATTCCATAATATTGTTCAAGAGGTTTGGGATCAGGTGCTCTTGGGTTTCCACCAGTTCGCTCTTTGTCGTCGCTTGAAGATGCTTAAGAGTTACTTGCGGAGACTAAACAAACAAGAAATCTCTCACCTTTCTGAACGGGTCGAACAGGCGAACCAGGTTGTACTCAATGCACAATAGCTATTACTTGCCAACCCCGTAGATCAAAATCTTATTGCACAATTCAAGGACTGCAAACGGTCACATGGCGTTTGGCGGAGGCAGAAATGAAGTTCTACCAGCAACTTGCTAAAGGAAGGTATGTAGCTCTCTCTAACAAGAATACACATTACTTTTTCAACATTGTCAAACGTAATAAAAAGAGGAACTTCATCTCTTCTATCACTATGGAGGATGGTAGACTGACCAATAGCCCAAAAGCTCTTGCGGACGAATTTGTCAAATATAACTAGAAGCTTTGGGGACTAAGGTTGATTGCAGAGGAATCAATGTGGACTTTGTCAGGGCTGGTCCTTTGGTGCCTCATGATATGATGGTGGACTTGGTTAGGGATGTAACTACCTAAGATATTAGATTAGCTCTGTGGGATATTGGGGATTCCAAAGCTCCTGGGCCTGATGGTTACACAGAATTATTTTTCAAGAAGGCATGGAGTACGGTTGGGCATAGTCTGTGTGATGCAGTTATGGATTTTTTTTTTTTTTTGGCAAAATTCTTAAACAGATTAATCATTCTATTATTACCTTGGTGCCGAAGAATGATCATGCTGATAGGGTGGGTAACTACCGACCAATATCTTGCTGTAATGTGGTCTATAAGATCATCTCTAAAATTCTGGCTGATAGACTAAAATTGGTGGTCCCTCATCTGGTGGACAGGGCATAATTTGCATTCATCCACGACAGACTCATGACTGATAATATCTTACTAATTCAGGAACTGTTGCGTACGTATAGCAGCAAAAGAGTTTCTCTACGATGTACATTAAAGGTGGACCTCAGGAAAGCCTATGACTATGTCAATTGGGAATTCTTATTGGACTTACTTACTGAGCTTGGGTTCCCTCATCTTTTTATGAAATGGATTGAGCAATGTGTGACCACTACCTCCTTCTCTGTTGCTATCAATGGAAATGTGCATGGCTACTTTACTGGAGCTAAGGGTCTGCGGTAAGGAGATCCTCTTTCTCTACTACTGTTTGTCATCTGTTTAGAATATTTCTCAAAGGTTGTTAAAGTGCATACACTTGGGACATCATTCAATTACCACTCCAAGTGTAAGGACTTAAGGGTTACGCACATTGCCTTTGCGGATGACCTCATGTTGTTTGCTAGGGGTGACTTTTCTTCTATCCGCATTCTCTTGACTGCCTAGAAGAATTTAAGAGATGTTCAGGTCTTGAAATCAATAAGGATAAATCCATTATTTATCTAGCGGGGATTGATCCAAACAATCAAGAAAATATTATGGCAGATACGGGCATTCCTATTGGGGAACTTCCATTTCGCTACCTTGGACTACCAATCATGAATGGTAAAATTCGACTAACTTTCTTCAAACCATTGCTCGATCGTATTGGTTCATACATTGGGAGATGGTCTGCTCGCTCACTCTCCTATACTGGGCGCCTACCGCTAATTCAATCTGTGCTCCAAGGGGTCAAATGCTTTTGGCTGTCAATTCTTCCTACTCTATCTGCTGTTATTTGTTAGTTGGAAAGGACGGCTTGGGACTTCCTGTGGGACTCTAAAAACCATCCGGTTGCCTGGAACAATGTTTGCCTTCCAAAGACTGAGGGTGGTCTTGGTTTGAGGAACTTAAAAATTTGGAATGGTGCTCTTATGTCTAGAATCATTTGGGATATACAGGCGGAGAAGCAATTTTTGTGGGTCAAATGGGTGGACCACTACTACTTGAAAAGCAGCTCTATTTGGGAAATCGAAGATCATAAGGAACATTCCCCCTTGTTTTGTAAACTGCTGGCAATAAGAGACATGATCGTAGAGCGTGAAGGTGAGTCTCACTATGCAACTGATCTTCTTCATTCTTGGGGCAATTGTAATACTTCTTTCACATCTCTTGCTTATGACTATCTGAGATCTACTACACGGTCTGTGTATTGGGCCAATACTATATGGAAGCAGGGTTTAACGCCCAAACATTCATTCATTCTTTGGTTATGTGCGAAGTGTAGGCTTAAGACCAAAGATGCACTTGTGTTGAGACTTGATGACTTGACATGTCCTTTGTGTAAGTCTCAGTCAGAAACGATGAATCATTTGTTCTTCAAATGCTCGGTTCCCGCTACTATTTGGACAGAAGTAAAAACATGGTTAAGTCTTCCACATTCTTTGAATTCGACAAAAGCTTGTCTCAGGTGGTATAAGCATGCCAACCGGGGTACCTTATGGTTTTCTAAGGCAATGTCTATTGCTCTGGCGGCCACCTTTTACTACATCTGAACTACCCGTAACAAGGCAATTTTTTAGGGTGTAGCCTGCCATCCTAGGGATATAGTGAAGAAGATTAAAACACATGTGTACACTGTAATTTTTACGTTGTACCCTGATGTTAAGACTAGTTTTGAGGCGTGTATTGAGAACCTCTAGTTTGTAGTCTCCTCGACTGTAAACTTGTCATCCATGTAAATACTTATTGATCAATATTAAACCATTTACATTTGCATAAAAAAAAATAATATAGAAGAAGAAGAATTCTAGAATCTAGGGGAAGAATACATTAAATGTATGATCCCAAGATTTTTCTTCACTGGTTTCATTGCATTACAGAGTAATAAACCACTTATTCTCCTGCTGAGGATAACATTCGCTTTAGCTAGGGATGGACCTCAAGGAATTGCTCAAGGCCTGACAGAGAACTCGTAGACATTTTTCCTCTTCAAAGCTTTACCTTTGGCTATTATTATTCAAGGAAATTCCTTTTTTTTTATGTAAATGTAAATATATTAATATATATATATATAAGAGAAATTTACATGGGTTACTAATTGACAGTCAAGGACACTAGCAGCTAGTGGTACTCAAAAACAGGATTCAAAGGTTTGCAGTACATCAGGGTACAAGTTAAAAATAACAGTGTACAAATGTGTTTTAATTTTCTTTATAATCTCCAATGGTAGGCAAACCGCATCCTCAAAAATTGCCTTATTACGAGCACACCAGATGTAGTAAAAAGTGGCTGCCAAAGCAGTAGATCTAGCCTTACTGAACCACGAGGTACCACGATTGCCACGCTTATACCACTTGAGACAAGCCTTGGGCGAGTACAAACTGAATGGTAGATGAAGCCACCTTTTCACTTCCGTCCAAATAGCTGCAGAAATTGAGCATCTAAAGAATAGATGATTACTCATTTTCGGATATACCTTACATAGAGGACAAGACAAGTCATCCATCCTGAACACAAGTGTATCCTTAGTCTTTAGTCTACCCTTAGCACACAACCACATGATGAATGAGTGTTTGGGAGTCAGTCCTTACTTCCATATAGTATTAGCCCAATACACAGTCCGTGCACTTGAATGAAGATAGTCATACGCAAGACAAGTGAAGGGATTATTGCTCAGTGCCTAAGAATGAAGAAGATCAACTGCACATTGAATATCCAGTTCGCGCTCCATAATCATGTCCCTAATTGTTAACAGCCTACGAAACAAGGGTGAGAGTTCCTCGTGATGATCACACTCCCAAACAGATCTGCCCTTCAAATAGAAATGGTTCACCCATTTGACCCACAATGATTGTTTCTCCGCTTGGATGTCCCAAATGATTCTAGTCAGTAGTGCTTCATTCTAAGTGTGCAAGTTCCGCAATCCAAGTCCGCCCTCCTTTTTTGGAAGACAGATATTCTTCCAAGCAACCATAGATTTCTTTGAGTCCCATAGGAAATCCCTAGCCATCCTATCCAACTGATATATGATCGCAGATGGCGTTGGGAGAATAGATAACCAGAAGTACTCAACACCTTGGAGAACGGATTGGATCAGTTGGAGGCGGCCAGCATAAGAGAGGGACTGAGCAGACCAACGTCCAATGTATGAGCCAATACGATCAAGTAATGGTTTGTAGTAAGTAAGCCTAATCCTGCCATTCATGATTGGTAGGCCAAGGTATCGAAACGGAAATTCCCCAATGGGAATTCCAGTAATATCTCAAATATTCTCCTGCTCATTCATACTAATCCCAGCCAAATAGATACTGGACTTGTCCTTATTGATTTCAAGACTTGAACATCTTTTAAATTCATCAAGGCAATCAAGAAGAATGCAAATAGAAGAGCAGTCGCCCTTAGCAAACATCATAAGGTCATCCGCAAAAGCAAGATGAGCAATCCTTAGCTCCTTACACTTGGGATGATAGTTAAATAATGTTCCAAGTGTGTGCACTTTAACCACCCGTGACAAATATTCTAAGCAAATAACAAACAGCAGGGGAGATACCGGATCCCCTTGGCGTAAACCCTTTGCACCAGTAAAGAAACTATGGACAGTCCCATTGATAGCAAGAGAGAAAGAAGTAGTCGTGACACATTGCTCAATCCAGTTCACAAAGAGAGGAGGGAACCCAAGCATGAAGTAGATCTAGTAAAAAAACCCAATCAATAGAGTCATAAGCCTTACGTAGGTCCACTTTTATTGTGCATCGAGGAGACACTCTTCTTCTACTATACATACGCATAAGTTCCTGGACCATCAAGATGTTGTCAGTCATGAGTCTGTCCTGAATGAAAGCTGATTGGAAAGTGTCTACCAGGTGTGGTACAACCAGTTTAAGTCTGTCAGCCAGGATCTTAGAAATAATCTTGTAGACCACGTTATAGCAAGATATAGGTCTATAGTCACACACCCTCTCAACATGATCGAATTTCGGAATCAGGGTGATAATAGAATGATTGATCTACTTAAGAATTTTCCCAAAAGTGAAGAATTCTGATACAGCATTAAAAAGACTCTGGCCAACCGTACCCCAAGCTTTCTTGAAGAATAACGCTGAGTAGCCATCAGGGCCAGAGGCTTTACAACAATGTCCCATGGGGCTAATTTGATATCCTGTATATTGACATCCCTAACCAAATCCACCTTCATGTCATGAGGAACCATTGGCTCAACTCTTACAAAGTCCACATTGATTCCCTGGCAGTTTACCTTAGTCCCAAGAGTCTTCCGAAAGTAACCCACAAATTCATTTGCAAGATCTTTTAGGCTATCAGTCATGTTGCCATCATCCTTCCAAATTGATGCAATGAAACTCCGCTTTTTGTTCCGTCTGAAAATGTTGAAAAAGTAACGAGTGTTTTTATCAGCATGAGACACATACCTTCCCTTAGCAAGTTGCTGGTAGAACTTCATTTTTGCCTTCGCGATACGCATTGCTGAAAGTTTATAGTCCTTGAAATGTGCCATAAGGTTATGATCCACAGGGTTGGCAAGTAGAAGCTGTTGGGCATTGACAACCGCCTGGTTTGCATGCTCAACACGATCAGACAGATGAGAGAATTCCACATAGTTTAGCTTCCGCAAGTCACGCTTCAACATTTTCAAACGACGACATAGGGTGAACTGGTGGAAACCCACGTATAGCTGTTCCCAAGCATGTTGCACAATATTCTGGAAAGAGTCATGGTCAGTCCAAAGATTAAGGAATCCGAAAGGACGAACAGCTCCCACATTGTTCTCAACCACTGACCAAATAGCAGGACTATAATCAGAAATGCAACTAATAGGTAAAAATTCCACTGATGCCTGGATAGAAGACTGAAACCATGCCTCATTACCCATTACTCTATCTAGTTTGGACCACACCCTAGAATTTGTCCAAGAGAATCTCGGTCCGACGTAGGGTAGGTCTTCCAAACCAGTTTCATCACATAATGTCGCAAAAGCCCTAATTTCATATGAAGAAGGTGGTGAACCGCCAAGTTTATCATCCACATGCAGATAGGAATTAAAATCTCCAAGAAGGATCCATGCCACCGACATAGAAGACGATATTGACTGGATATCATCCCATAAGTTTCTACGAGCCACTACAGAATTGTAAGCATAAATAAAAGTGAAGAAGTATGTAGCATGAGTAATCTTACAGGTGATGTTCACAGTGATAGCCTGAGGTGAACAGTGGATTAAATGGGCATCCACCTTTGCACCGTTCCACAAGATGACAATTCTCCCACCCTCAGCTTCGTCCAAGTTATGAATAGGCGACCAATTAGGGAACTTGGTTTGTAAAATGTTGTGTAGCCCAACAGAAGTGAGCTTAGTTTCCAGTAATCCAATAACATTAATACAATGTTTAGAAATAAATTTCTGAACACCATAATGCTTGAGGGTCTTATTGAACCCTCTAATATTCCAGCATGCTACTCTCATTGAGGGTTAGTTGGTGCCCGTTGGGCCCCAAACAAATCAATATTGTTTCGTGCATTTTCTTTCCATACCGGGCAAATAGAACTTGTTGTCTGGACAGTTGCTTTCCCAGCATCCCTTATTTCCTTTTGAGCTTCATTAACACAGTCTTCAAGCCTAGAGGGAGAGGTAGAAATTCTCCTTGTAAAGTGAACATACTGCTGAGATTTTGATCGCCAATGGTGGTGTCCCCCACGTCTAACCTTGGACCCCCCTTCTATCCAATATCTCCCTACTTGGTCCAACAGATGAGGAAGGTGCATCACATACAGCAGTCCTTCTTTGTCCAAGTGTATCATTTTTGGCATGTTTTTCCATGTGAACAGGCCCAAAATTATTTTGTTCCAAACAAATATCTGGTTGTTTCCCTCTATCATTGGAAGAATTCCTTACTACATCAGGTGATGGAGATCGCAGAGGGTTTTCCTGTCCCACAGGTGCCGACACATACCTCTTCCGATTTTTTTTCTTTTTCTTCTGCCCAACTGCAGAGCCGTCAGTCTTGGGGGCTAGATTTTGTTCTTTTGTTTTCATTTTTTCCCCCATGCATGCATCTGTGACATGCCCAAATTTACAACAGAAGCTACAATAGGCAGGTTTAAATTCAAATCTAACTACCTACTGCTTGATTTTACCGAATGGCAAACAAATTGGCAACAGCTTCACTAGAGGCTTGGACACATCCACTTCAACAAGAACTCTAGTATATGACATACGATCAAAATTTGTAGTTAGCATGTCGGTCATCACTGGAATTCCAATAGCAGAGGCAATCTTACTTAGAGCTTTCATATTCCAGCAACCTAGTGGCAAGGCTAGAAACGTTACCCATATGGGCATCATGCTCACATCATCAAGATCAACTTGAGCATCAGTGATCATCCAAACACAGCATAGGGCCCCCCTCGAAAAACCTTTTGTCTATCATCTTCCGTTTTGAATCTGAAAATCAGCCACCCTGAAGCATGATTATGCACCTTTGTTTGAATACCCCATTGCTTGGTGAGGTCCATGATAGCTTTCATACTAGGGAATCTGCCAGCAAACATTCCCACAAGGCAGAAACCCAGCTTTTCCTCAGCATCCACAAAGTCCAAAGCTTCAATTTCAATGACCTTACTCGAGCTGGGCATATGACTGAGTTTTAGTCCATTTTGTTGTACCCGGTTCCCTTTCACAATACTAGCCCAAGACTGAGAATTTTTGTTGCTGTTCAGAGGATTGGGATGGGGAAGAGGCTTGAGATGAGAGGATGAAATGTCTCCCACCTGATTGATAGAGGAATGAGACTTTGTCTGTGATGGGGAAAAGTTCCCCACAAATGGACCGTGAGGGTTAGAGGGATTCGGGGAAGCAAGAAGGGGTATGCTCCCAACATCATGGCCCATAGAGGAGGACACTAGGATAGGTTCTGGAGCTTGCAAATGAGGCAACTCAATAATGAGAGAGGGTGATTGAGGCGGACTGGGGTCAGGGACCAAAGATGTCTCGGGTAAAGTTAGTGATGACGGGTTTAGATTGGCCATGATCACGGCTGGGGCAGTGAGAAACTGAGATTCAACCTGGGGAGAAGCTAGGAATTTTTGGGGTATGGAAGACGACATCACCCCAGAAGATGTCAGTTTTCTCCGGCCTCTAGTTTGGACCATTAGGTCCAGGCTATCAGACAGCACAGCAGGCGGGTACAACAATATGTTGGAGTAGGTAGCAAAAAGACCACAAGCGGGGGATGGAGTAGGTAGGAGACTTCTTGGGATAGGAGGGGTAGAAGACTGACAATTAGTTGGAGCAAGTTAGATACTAGCAGAGCGAACGCCTAATTGGAGCCTAGCACAGAAGGAATATTGAAGACCGAGATTGATTCCAACAGCATTCAAACTGGTTTTCGAATGAAGAAAATGATTAAAATAGATCGAAGAAAAAACTCTGAAGCCAGGAATAGAAGGATGGACAACTGGAACAGGAGAAATATCGACTCAATATGGTACCTAGCCTCTAGACATAAAAAAGATTCACACCCTTACAACTAATATAACTAAATACGGAAGCTAACAGAATTTTGATAGACAAGATAGACCAAGGTCGACAAGAAAACCTAGGAAAATGCAGAGACTTTAAGATTGGAGTGCCGGTTAGAATCAGGTAGAAGCATCAAAGGCAGAAAACATAATAGGAAACCCTAGCACAGCAGTACCCATGGACAACCAGGCTCCAAGAACCGACACAAAAATGAAGGTCAGACATATCAAGGTTAACCGGACACAGCTACAGATACCGAACCACATCTTACAATATCACATAAGTAGAGCACCAGAAACGGATAAATACAGAACTAACCAGAAGGAAGAACATGCATTAACAGTACAGCTTGAAGACCTATCATTGGCAGCAATGGAGATGAGAGTCAGAAAGAGGACTCAAAGGAGTTAAGAGCTTCTCTCTCTACCTCTTCTCTCTCGGGCAATGTTTGCGTGTAGGAAATTCCTTGTGATTCACAGCACCTGGAAAGTCTTGTCCATCCAAATTCTAAACTACTTACTAAACAAAGTATAGATATAAAATTTATGAGCCTCTCATTGTTAACAGTTGTAAATCGGATACTCATGATTTTTAATGCCACTTCTGGTTTTTTTTTTTTTTACAAATACTTTAATTTTTTAAACAAAAATGAAGGAAGATCTTAAATTTATAGCGTTTTGAAATAAAAAGACTAAATTAATTTTTTTTAGTGGAATAATTTAGTAGAATAATAAATAATATGGTTGAATAAAATAATAAATGACAAAGATATAATAGGGAAAAAAATAAATAAATTTTTTATTTTTTAAAATAACATATAATTGTAAGTAAAAAATCTTCTAAAAAAATGAGAGGAAATATATTATTAAAGCTAGATTTTGTTTTATTAGCCACCTCCCCCCCCCCCCCGGGCCGCTCACCACACCCCAATCCATTGGATGTCACGCACTTGATTAGGTTAATAAAAAAGATTTTAAAATTCATCTGAACATCAGAGTTAGTTACGCATTGCGTTGCCATCTTGTTGAGATCAAAATACAGTAACGTCTCGGTTGCACGCATTTATATTATTAAACACGCATAATTAAATTGACATTTAATTAATTAATTTTGAATATTTAATTGAGTTAATATTTTTAAAAAATTAAAGGAGGATGAAAAGTTTATGAAATTTAAAGTATGTACCTAAGAGACGAATTATAATTGCACTATGTTTAATTTATACCAACTTAAATAAAATAGAATATAATAGAATAAGAATAAATAAATAAGCATCTAATTTATTCTAATTTCGGACTTAAATAATTTTAATGTCACATAAATTTTATGTAAAATAATATATCGGAGAATAATATATATATATATATATATATATATATATTTGCAAGTGAAAGGTAAAATTCAAAGGGACATTAACAAAAAAATTTAATTTTTAAATGCAAGTACAACATCTTTAAAAATTTTGGAGTGACAGGTACGATAACACCCCACGTTTTCTGTTGGAATATATGCCCTCTAGACTAGTTTATTGATGTAATTATCGAATTTATTAATAAAAAAATTTATTCTCAAAATTTGTTTGTAAATTTACATTTTATTTGTACACGATTTTTGTTTGGAAAGGACCTATTGTGTTTAAGTAAGTGATCCATATAAATGGTAGTCTTTCATAATAAGGTATAGATCACGGGTTACATAACACATAAATGTTTGTTTTTAACCAATTGATGAGAATAAGAATCTCATCATGTATAAGTTATTGTGTTATGAATTCCAAATAGGGAATGACTTACCTTTAGCCAGTGAGTAGTCCACTCACTTCATAGCATGAGCGTATTTCCAATACGTAGAACAGGACCTAAAATAGTGGCTTCTAAAAGTACTATTTAAAAGAAACCCAGACTATTACTACTACAGTGTGGACTAATACTCTACTGCTTGAGTATGAGTTGATAGTCTAACGAAACTAGTAGCATATACTTTGATATATTGTAATTGGTTCTTTCGTAGAACCAATATACTTATATGTTGGGTATATGTGACTAGTTAGTTAAGATAGACTTGTACAAGATAGCTTCTACGTTATATCGCCCCTTATGACTATTCAAATGATCTAATTATGCGAGTGGAAGCATAGGAACAATGTATTTTGATTGCTATTATAGACATCATGTAAGCCTAGTATTTTTTAAGGACATAGGCGGTTGTTTGGATATTTTTAAGTGAAAACAGTGAAAAAATCACAAAGAGATCGGAGATCTTCTTTCTGGAGAAGAAGCTACTGTAGCTATCGAGCCATGAAGCCAAGCCAAGAAGCCAAGCCGAGCCACGATTCTGTGAGAGAAGCTGAGTACAAGCCGAGCCGTTGAGCTGCCAGGGCAGATCAATGGTGAGGAAGGCTTCCTCGCGGAAACCAAGCCAGCCTTCCGCGAGGAAGCAAATTTAATTTGCTTTCGCAAATTGAAGTCGCGGTCAGCAATTTTGACCACGGTTGGGACGGGCGCGGGGGGGCCAGGGCACGGGCACCTGCCCAGATCCGGCCCATGGGTTTACCCATGGGCCGTGATCCAGTGTGGCTGGTGCACTGGACCCAAGTCAATTAAAAAAAAAAATTAGCTTTTGGTCTCATACCAGACGAAGTTATTTTTATTGTAATAGTTAATATGCTTTGCATATTTTTTATGAAAAAATAATAGTAAAGGAAATTTTAGGATTAAACAAGATCATTAATTAATTAATGTGTTTAATTTTATTATTTGGACACTTAAGTTAAAAGAATAGAAAAGCATAAAAACATTTACAGTTTTATAGCATGCTTATTTCTTGTTGTACCCTATGTGCGTGATTTCTCAAAGACCAAAGTCTTTGGAAATTTTGACAAAGAAAAATATTTTTCTTAAATCAAATGGTTAATTTTTATTTGAACAAAAATTAATTCTTGGTTATTTTCTTGAAGGATTTTATCTTTGACATAGAAAATATATTGAATTTAGATATTTTTGTGAATTAAAATAGAAAACCATTTTGATTGAATTTTAACCAAAAAAAATTATTTTTGTCAAATTAAACTTGCGATCAAAATCTCTCGAAATTTTTATTGAATTTTTTTTGAAATTATTAAGTTTATTAACTTAAATAAAATTAATCATTGGAAAAAAATTTCAAATGGTATAAACCTTGACATAGAAAATTTTTATGGGTTTAGATATTTTATTTTGAGTTAAAAGAAAACTTAATTGAAATTTTCAAAATATATTTTCCAAGAAAAACTCTTATTTTAAAATTCTAAGTGGGAGAGGGGTTTCAACGGCCCTACGGCTTCCATCACAATCCTCAATAAAGAGCGTGGGTCCCCTCGAGTCACCCTGAGAGTGAACCCGTGTAGGATGGGGATACCACAAGGATCTAGAACTAATGGATGGATGTAATTAATAACCTAGGACACGTGCTATGATCGGCCAGCCCCACGTTGGAGATTATATTGCGAGGAATGTCCATAGGAAATGAGAAGAAACGGTTATCCCATGATAGAGTTATCTTCTGGATCATTACCTAAAAGGGAAATTAATTTGTGGTGGTTAATATATTTAGCTTAGAAAACTGTTAATCTTCACAAGAAGCTATGTCAGTTTTTCTAAAAGCTAACTCAATCATTTTAAAGATAATGGTGATAAGGTTAACTATTATCGGATTTAATACAAGGATAAAGTCACAAATTATTTTTTTTTTTACAAACAAAATTTTCTTTTATTTTTGATTTTTTAGAAATGGTTGGTGGAGGTTCTTTCAATCTTTTGGCTGTTATTCTTCGTGAGAATAAGCTAACGGGTCCAAATTATGTGGACTGGAAAAGGAATTTGAACATAATACTCACAGCTAAAGAGTATAAGTATGTCCTCTTTGAAACCTGCCCTGTTATTGGAGAGAGTTCTACCGCGGAGAAGCGTGAGACTGAAAAAGCATGGAAGAAGGCCAACGAAATGGCTCAATACTACATGTTGGCCTCCATGTCTAATGTGCTCCAGTCAAAACACGAGCACTGCATATGATAGTAGCCAATTATTAGCCACGATATTCGCCGATAAGAGCAGGCCAACAAGGTAGGAAGCTCTTAGGACGATCATAAATACTAAGATGGATGAAGGAGCATCAGTCAGGGAGTATATACTTAAAATGATTGTTGCTTTCAAAGAAGCAGAGGGACTGTTGTTGACCCCAAGAGCCAAGTGGACATGGTTCTCGAATCTCTGCCAGGCTCTTTTACTCAATTCAAGTTGAACTACAACATGAACAAATTGAACATGACTTTAATTGAGTTAATAAAAGAGCTCCAAGTGGTAGAGAAGGTTATAAAGCCACAGTCCAAGGCTATGATTGCTAGGACTTTTCTTCTAGAATTGGGCCCAAGCCCAGGAAGTTCAAGAAGAAGAAGGGAAATGCACAGGCCCTGCCCAAGAACCAGCCCAACAAGCCCAAAAATAAATGCTTCAAATGTGGGCAAAAGGGACACTGGAAAAAAGAGTGTCCAAAACTTCAGGCCAAGAAAAACCCTACAGGTATTGTTCTCTATCTAAAGTTTATTTCAATGGTTGGATCAACTTTCACTTAGATTGTTGATTCTAGTTCCACTGATCATATCTGTAACTCCTTGCAGGGGTTTCGGAAGATAAAAAGACTCCAGAAAGGCGAGCATGGGCTACGAGTAGGAAATGGAGCACGAGTATGGGCCCTTGCAGTAGATGAGCTGGATCTTGTTTTTTATTATAATAAAGTAGTTGTATTAAATGATATTTTATATGTACCCGATTTTATACTGAATTTGATTTCAATTGCAAAACTAAAAAATCATGGATATTCTGTTTCTTTCCATTATAGTATTACTATCAGTAGAAATGAAGAAGTTTTATGTACAGGGCACATGTATGAAAATTTATTCTTTTTAAATCATACAAACAATCAAATAAATAACGCTCAATCTGAACCTTTAAGTAAAAAGAGAAAGACCAATGTCAATGACTCATATCTTTGGCATCTAAGGTTGGGTCATATTAACTCAGGATTTAGAGGTTAATCCATGATGGGCCCTTGGGCTCATTAAGAATGGAAAGTTAGCCTCAGTGTGAATCCTACCTTATGAGAAAAATGACCAAAAGGTCGTTTACCCAAAAGGATGATAGAGTCAAAGAAATATTGGGTCTTGTTCATACTAATGTGTGTGGTCCTTTGTCTACTCAAGCTAGAGAGGGCTTTGAATACTTCATCACTTTCATGGATGATTGTACAAGGTTTGGTTATATCTACCTAATGAGGCGCAAGTCTGACTCTTTTGACAAGTTCAAAGAGTTTAAGGCTGAAGTGGAGCGTCGGACTGGTAAACTGATCAAAACCTTACAATCGGATCGTGGTAAAGAATACCTCCTCGGTGAGTTTAAGAATTACATAGTACATCATGAAATAGTATCCCAACTCTCTACACCGAGTACACCCCAGCAGAATGGAGTAGCTGAGAGAAGGAACATGACATTAATGGAAATGGTCCAAAGCATGATGTCTCAAGCTACTTTTCTGGTCTCTTTTTAGGGATATGCTTTGGAAATAGAGGCATACATTCTGAACTTAGTGTCTTCCAAGTCAATACCTAGGACACCCTATGAGATGTGGACTGGGCGTAAACCAAGTCTAAATCATCTCAGAATATGGGATTGTCCAACTTATGTATTGATCAAGAGAGACAAGTTATAACCAAGATCAGAATTATGCTACTTTGTTAGGTATCTAAAAGGGACAAAAGGAAGTTACTTTTATCATCCCAAGGAGCAGAAAGTACTAGTAAGTACTGATGATAGCTACTTGGAGGATGATCAAAGTACTTCCACCAAAGGTTCAACAAGGTTGGAACTCGAGGAGAAGTTATCTTTGGAATCAACTTCTTCAAACCCAATTATAGAACAAAAAGAGACACAACCTCAAGAACCTATACAAATGGAGCTTCATCATAGTGGGAGGATATCTAGAGTTCTAGAAAAATGGACAGGAGAGGCTTTCGAGCTGGTCTCTGACTATCAGGAACAAGATCCTACTAGATACGAAGAAGTTGTTGATGATGCCGATGCAAATCTATGGAATGAAACAATGAAAGTCGAGATTGAGTCTATATACTTCAATTAGGTTTGGGATCTTGTAACTTAACCTGAAAGGATAAAACCCATTGGGTGTAAGTAGCTATACAAGAGGAAAATGGGAGCGGATGGAAAGGTTGAAACCTTCAAAACTAGGCTTGTGGTGAAAGGGTATCCTCAAAAAGAGGGAATCGATTATGATGAAACCTTTTCCCCGATAGCCATACTTAAGTTCATTCGTATCCTCCTTGCCATTGCATGTCATTACGACTATGAGATATGGAAAATGGATGTTAAGACAGCATTTCTTAATGGCCATCTTAACGAAGACATCTATTTGTCTCAACCAGAAGGTTTTATTGCTAAAGTTCAGGAACATATGGTCTGCAAGCTTAAGAAGTCCATTTATAGACTTAAGCAGGCATTTAGAACATGGAACATTCATTTTGATAAGACTATAAAGTCTTGCTAGTTTATTCAAAACGGGGATGAACCATGCGTGTACAGAAAATTGGAAGGCATAAATGTAATTTTTCTTGTCCTATATGTGGATGACATTCTACTTATTGGGAATGATGTAGGGACACTGTCATCTACTAAGGTTTGGCTGTTTAG
This sequence comes from Voacanga thouarsii, assembly GCA_026120185.1. Classification (NCBI taxonomy): domain Eukaryota; kingdom Viridiplantae; phylum Streptophyta; class Magnoliopsida; order Gentianales; family Apocynaceae; genus Voacanga; species Voacanga thouarsii. Next base: position 100,831 of record JANUWF010000210.1, read on the forward strand.
TCAATTTAGTATGAAGGCCTCGGGAGAAGCCAGTCACATTCTCGAGATTAAACTTCTTAGAAATAGAAAGTAGAGAATGTTAGGATTATCCCAAGCGACATACATTGACAAGATGTTGGCCAAGTTTAGCATGGACTTATGCAGGGGTGCTCTAATCCCTTACAGACATAGGTTGTCTTTTTGTTCTAAGGACTGACCTAAGTCTCAAGAGGAAAAAGACAGGATGAGTAGGATTTTCTACGATTCGGCTGTGGAAAATCTCATGTACGCCATGTTGTGCACTAGGCCAGATATCTATTTTATTGTAGGCTTAGTTAGCAGATATCAGTCAACCCCTGGGGAAATTCATTGGAAAACTGTAAAACATATTCTTAAGTACCTCAATGGTACGAAAGATTATATGCCGGTTTACAAGGCTGACGACTTGGTTCTTACTGGATACACAAACTCAAATTTTCAGGCAGATAAGGATGAGAGAAAATCCACTATTAGATATGTCTTCACCTTGTCTAGAGGACCTGTTTCATAGAGGAGTATCAAGCAATCTTGTATTGCTGACTCGACCATGGAAGTTGAGTATGTGGCAGCTTCGGAAGCATTTAAGGAAGCAGTTTGGCTCCAAAAGTTCCTTTCAGAACTTGGAGTGTGCCACACATGGACAGACCGATTATGGTGTATTGCGACAACTCTGGAGCAATCTCGCAATCCAAAGAACCCAGAAACTACAAAAAGATGAAGCACATCCAGAGGAAGTACCACCTGATCCGGGATTTCATTCAGAGATGAAAAATCGTGGTGGAATAGATAGCCTTGGAGAACAACCTAGCAGATCCCTTCACCAAGCCTTTGGCAAAGAAAGTCTTCAAGAGACACTTAGACGCCACAGAGGTGGGCACCTATGGATTTTTTTAGTCTTAGAGTGCTAGTGGGAGATTGTTGGAATATATGCCCTCTAGACTAGTATGTCTGATGTAATTATCGAATTCATTAATAAAAGAATTTATTCTCAAAATTTGTTTGTGAATTTACATTTTATTTATGCACAATTTTCATTTGGAAAGGACCTATTGTATTTAAGTCAGTGATCCATGTGAATGGTGGTCTTTCATAATAATGTATGGATCACGGGTTACTTAACACATAAATGTTTGTTCTTAACCGATTGATGAGAATGGGAATCTCATCATATATAAGTTATTGTGTTATGAATTTCAAATAGGGAATGGCTCACCTTTAGCCAGTGAGTAGTCCACTCATTTTATAGCATGAGCGTATTTCAAATACGTAGAACAGGACCTATAATAGTAGTTTCTAAAAGCACTATTTAAAATAAACCCAGACTATTATTACTACAGCGTGGACTAATACTCTACCGCTTGAGTATGAGTTGGTAGTTTGATGAAGGTAGAAGCATATGCTTTGATATACTGTAGTTGAGGTTCTTTCATAGAACCAATATACTTGTATGTTGAGTATATGTGACTAGTTAGTTAAGACAGTCTTGTACAAGGTAGCTTTTACGCTATATCGTCCCTTATGACTGTTCAAATGATCTAATTATCTAAGGCCGTGGGGAACATGACTTGGATGTTTACTTTATAGTAGCTCCCTTGAAAAGTGAAAACATTCCAGGAGTCGTGAATCATTGGACTAGAGGTCTAAGAATGGTAGATGTCTATTAGAGAAGTATTAGTACACTCTTCCTCTCAAATTGCACGACGATGAGTAGAAGGGTATTTTAATCATTACACTGTAGGTCGAAGACTTTGCTAACGCAGTATTGTCCTTGGGGTTAATATTTTCTTATGGTGATATTAGGAAATATTTAAAATGTAAAATATAGATATTTATATAGTAGGGGTATTTTTATCATTTTAGTAGCCAAGGCGATGTGTCTTTTGGTCCCCGGAATGGCCCTTAAGTCATGAAAGATTTTGGTTAAGAAATTGGTCTTGATAATTATGTGTTTTTATTTTATTAGTCTAATTTATTATTGGATTAGAATAAAATAAAAGGTCCGAGTGAGTATTTATTTTATCGAGTTTAATTAGTTAATTAATTATTCAGGACCGAAGGCCCAGATTGAATAATTAAAAAATTAATTTGGATATAAACTAGATAAAAGGTATAAAATTTTATGTTGGTCTATTTGGACTTGTTAATTATTTATTGGGCTGTTTAATATAGCCTAGAAAATAAATAATTGATAATTATTATTTATAGGTGTTCAAGCCCAAGAATAAATAATTTTTTCTGGCCCAATGAATAAGACCAAGGGTAAAATAAAATTTTAAAAATAATAAAAAATAAATTAATGAATTATTAATTTAATTTAATTAATTAAAGTAAATAAAAAATAAAAAATAAAAAACACGGGATGGAATCCGTGTTGTTTCACGTGCAGGATAATAGAAAGCATGGATGCTTTTTGTTTGCACACAAATGTCTTCTCTCTCACGGATGGATTGAAATGGATGGTATATGAATTGAAACAGAGGCTTGGTTCTAGCACTTCTGTGAGCTTTCATTGAAAGAAGAAAAGCAAAGAAAAAAAACAGCTCTTCATAGTTCATTTTGATTCATAGAAAACAAACCCATTCGACCAAGCCTTCAAGGCTTATCAAAACTCAATCTTTAAACATTCACTAACTGTGCTACAGGCACCATTTCGGAATATCAAAAGCTTCATATGGATAAGATGCAATAGACGTTTGCAAGGGCGTGATCCAATAGCCTCAAATATCCTTGTACAGACATCTACACCAGTATGAAGAGGGCCATTCAATCACATAGGTAAATTTTTCCTTTTCCTAACAAGCTTTCGTTTTGATGATTTTTGACATCTTGAACCTTCATTTTCATGTTGTAGTGGGTCTTATCTTCATGGGATGTCGCTCCGTCTGATCTCCCAGACAAGTGGTCTTTATAACGGATTAATAACTTAACACTGCGGAATAATTCTAAACCTTGAATGAACCTGTTATTCACTATAATTTTGAAAATACAACTCAAGTATGTACAATATCTTCAAAGGATAAACTAATAATAATTTCTTTAACATCGCGCTTCTGTTGTACACTCTGATCATCAATCTGTACCTTTGAGCCAAAAAACATGTAGGAAAATATATGAGTGCAAAATACTCAGTAAGCCCCGTGTATGCTTATAATTTTCAGATAAAATAGTTTTACGGTATTTTTCAGCAAGACAACTTCTCAACAACACATGAGATCTCATGCTTGACACATAATAAATATTTTCTTCACATAGATATTAATATTCCCACTATCTTTTAATTTTACATTGCAATCGCATTCGGAAGGAACATTAATCTAACTGCCATTAATACCATAGGAACATTAGTCCTGTGAATATAAACATGACATATTTCATAATGAGAATGAATCCAGTGGGGACATAAAATATCCATGTTCATAGATTTTTATATTTTTCAGAAAATTACTTGCCAAAAATGGTTTTCATAAAATAAATGGGAGCTCACATATATTTTAGAAAATCACTTAGTTAAAACGAGGTTTGAAAAGTCAGGGGACTCACCTCGTTTTTTGCTAAATCCTCAAGTCAAGTATACTTATATTAATGAGCACTATTTCTTTATCTCTATTCTCTTTTCTCTCTTTTTTCTCATTTTCTTTCTTGCTCTTCTCTCTTCTTCCTTTCTTTCTTGTTCCGGCTCACTCTCTCTCCCTTCCTTTCGGTTTTCCTCTTCTTCTTCGTCTTATTCTTTCTTCTTTCTTTCCTTTATTTCTTCTCTCCAATTTTCATCACTCTCTCTCTCTCTTGCTTCTTATCTATTTATAGGTGTTAAGAAGTTTAGGGTAGAATCTTTGCTTATGTCATGACTTAGGTACTGTGCTTATATCAAATATTTGAGTAGGAAGCTTTGAAATATGATTGGAACACATGAAATGGTGATCATCACTTCTAGAAACCTTAGAGTTGGCATAATGACTCAACATATCTAGAAGATTACGGAAGATTATGCAAGAATTTGGAAGACTTTACAATAATGTAGAAACTTTTAAAATCTTTTAAAAAATATAAAATAATGAAAATAATATGATAAATATAATAAATATCTAAATTATAATAAAGGTTGTGAGTCCCACATAACCCCTATGCTTACTTTATTAAAGGTGTGGGCCCACCTAATTAATGAAAAGATTAAGTACTCAAATTAGATTTTTCTTACTATAATAATAATAATAGAATATTTATTATAAAGTATAGTATATAGAATATATAATCTTTCTTATCAAACTAAATATAATATAATATATGAAATATATATTTTTATCAAATATTATATATATTAAAATATATTTTGCATAAAATATTTATTGCATAAATAGTGACTTTGCTTGAAAATAAAAGAAAATTGTTTTATAAAAAATTTTACAAAATTCAATAAAATTCTCAGAATATCACAAATATAATAAAAATTACCTATTTTGAGACGGTTCAAGGCAGGATGTTATAGGTACTATTCCCTGCCCTTAGATCCGTCTCTAGTGCAATTGACTCTAAGATAATACCAACTTATTCCGACCAATAAAATAAGTTAATAATGGATCTTCTATTTCTCAAATTAAGAAGTTTGTTGTGAAAATTTAGAGAGTTAGGGCATGTTTGATAATCTAATTAAGTGTTTAAAATTAATTAATTAAGTACTTATTTCATTAAGTGTATTTGATAATGGATAATATTAAGTGCATTTGATAACTAACTTTTACTATTAATTAATTGATTAAAAAGTATTGAAATCCTATTATAAGCTTTAAGTGAAATGTAAGTTACTTAAGTCTAGAGTTTGAAGATATTAAATACTCATCTAATTATTAATATTCGTTTATATTTAATCTAAATTGAAGTAAAATATAGTGTAACAATGAATTAAAATTAATTCAGATTTTAAATTTCAGAATTTAGTCTTCAAACTCCGTTTTTATAATTCAATGTTTAAATATTCAAATTTCAGTCTTCAAATTTTAATTTTAACAAACGAGTCTTAAATATATTTATTTTAATAATGAATGGATATTTTTTTTTATCAATATCATAAAATAGAAATATAGATATTTGCTTCTATATGGAGGGAATATTTATAAACATATAAATAAATGGATACTCCCTCCGTCCCTATTTATCTGTCACAGTTAACTTTTTCACACAGTTTAAGAAAAATTAGTCAGTCTCTTAAATTCATACAAGTTTGCTTATACATCCCAAAAGTACCCTTAGATTTAATGTTCTCCACAACTTTTTTTTTTTTTTTTTTTTGCTTTGTTTGCTCAACTCTCTCTCTAAAGTTATTACACTTTCATTTTTCAAGGCTATTTAATACAATGGTACAACAGTAAAATTAACATTAATGGTACCTAAATTTTTTCAATGTGACAGATAAAAAGGGATATCAAAATTTTTTAATTGTGACAGATGAATAGAGACAGGAGAGTATTTGTTTTCCTTGAAAATGATTAGAACACCATAAATGTGTCACGCACTATCAATCTGTCCCAAGATAAAATGAAGAGTTTGCGTTTACAATGACAACTATTTATTTGTGGCTTTGCATGACAATGACGATGGTATTAACTATGTATGCCTGAAAATTTGGAAATGGCTAAGAAATTTCCATAGACTTCACATCAGGTAGCAATGCTGAGAATTTTGGTTTATTGTCTTTGCTTTATCTTGTGGTTTTGGCACGTGGTTCCACTAAACCAATCCATTTTGGTCCTTAGTGTTCTGCACGAACAAAAGGGTATTTCAAAATATCTTCCAAAAAAACTTGACTTTATCGCATGTTACTATTGAACTTCATTGTTTCTTAGTGTACACAATATTGGCAGTAGTATATAGTAATCTATCATTTTGGTTCGTTAATTTTATTTGTGATACTTTCTTTTCTAGACTTAAACATTACAATTTTCAACATGTCCTTCGATATCTGTGAACTGGATTTTTATGGTTGTGAAAAAACTATGTTGGGCCTGCCAGATCTGCTTTTTGAATTTAATAAAAGTAAATTGTCAATATTCTTAGGATCAAAACTTGTTCCACGGACCCTTGAATTTTGTAGCACAACATTCAAACTATATAGTATCCTAATTAGTCAATCAGTTGTTTGTTTGTCTCTATGGTTTTTGGTCGCTGTGGCCAATTGCTGGCCTCAAGACATGTCCATTGAAGTTTGGACAACATGACTTGCTCCCAACTCCCAATGGTCGACCCCTGTGTTCTACTTTTCAATACTGACCTCCCTGCTAAAATATATTACACCAATACTGCAAAATCAGAATTACTAGCATTAGCATAGTTGTAATCTTACATATCATCGCGTAAATCCAAGTAGCAAATAGCAACATTGCTTTGGCTTCTATGTGACCGAGATAAGTGTTGGGATGGACAACGGAAGCAACATACAAATATATAAAAAAGATGAAAGAAAATAAATAAATAAAACACAACACGAAAAATTTAACGTGGTTCAGTCTTTCAGTTAGACCTACATCCACGACCCCGAAGGGAAACACTCCACTATGTAATTTTTGGATGGACAAAATTACAAACCCTCACAAAATAACTCAAGGCCCAAAAACTCCTAATTTATTAGGCTTAATGAGTTGGTGTACTTTCCATAAAACAATACTAACCTATTTATAGGAAAAGCCTTCCTTACTCTTCTTTAAATTATCCCATGTGGGATTGAGAAAAACCTAACAAATCCTCCCTTTTCTCAATTTCGCAAATTACAACAGAATCTGAAAACCTAACTCTATTTCCAGTCTTTGTAGTCTTCTTCTTTGTTGCTTCTTCCGTTTTACTTCCTTCAAGTCGCTTCTTCAAGGAATGACCATCAAGATGGTAGATGTTTTTGCTCTTCTTTCTCCCTTGCATAACCAGACAGATCCCTTTTTATATTTTGCAAGACTTCCCAACTCCAACATATTTGTATCCTTTTGATGCCATCACACCTAATGAAATAATGTTGACACTAGAATCAGGAACATACCTTACATCAGAAAGTATTTTGACTTCATCATTGTGGAGCTTAAGGCGAACTCGTCCAACGCCTTCAACCTTCATCTTAGAGTTGTTTCCCACGTTGATGTGGCCAAAATTCTCCAATTGCAAATCATCGAACATGTCTTGGTCCTTGCAAATATGCAAGTCTAATGCAAAATCCATTATCCAATTTGAATGCTTCTCATCAACAGTATTATCCGAACATCTCATCAATAATAGATCATCTCTCATGACCATATTTGTAAAGGAATCACTTAATTTTGCCTTACCCCTCATTTCTTAGAGCTTTTAAATCCTCTTTCATTTTTGGGCAACGACTTTGGATGTGACCAATCTCCCCACAGTAATAGCACTCAAGGTCGCTATTATCACTTTGGTGGGATTTTCCTCTTCCTTAATCACCTCTTCTTTTGCTTCGACTCCTCCCTCTTCTCCAACTCTTTGTAGCTAATACTCGACTATCTTCACAATGATTTTCTTTTATCATCTGGTGATTTTCTTTTAACGACTTCGACACCTCATTCAGTTGTAGTGTGCTTTTTCCTACTAGCAGTGACTGCACCAATGGCATGTAAGATTTGGGTAGAGAAGCCAACAAGAGCAATGCTTGTTCCTCATCTTCAATCTTCTCTCCTGAATTTTCAAGTCGAGATACTAACTCATTAAATTTATTTATATGGTCAAGAATGTTACCTCCTTCTTCCATCTTAAGCGAATATAGATCCATCTTCATCATCAAGTGGTTAGTCAGTGTCTTTGATGCATGGTTTTTATCTAAATTCTCCCATATCTTCTTAGGTGATGTCTCCTTCAACACTGTAATCTTAATATGCGGAGCCAATGCTGACCGAATAGTACTGACTGCCCTTTTCTGAATAATACTCCAATCTGAATCCTTAATCCCTTTTGGTTTCTCATCTTCTAATACAGAATCAAGACCCTGCTGCACTAACTAGTCTTGAGTTGTGCATTGCCATAGAGTGAAGTCAATCTTTCCATCAAACAATGGAGGTAAAATCACATTCTTCATATATGTGATATTTAAAGAATCCATAATAAAATATCTTACCTCCACGTGATACAAAAAAATTACCTCTTACTCAGGTACTGCTGATGAAGTACCTTCTGCTCTTTTTCTCTCCTCCCTAAACCCAAACCTTGCTCTTCTCCCAAGTCGGAACCTTTGCTCTTCTCCCAAGTCGGAACCTTTGCTCTTCTCCCAAACCGGAACCAGGCTCTGATACCACTTGTTGGGATAGGCAACGAAAGCAACACACAAATATATAGAAAAGAGGAAAGAAAATAAATAAATAAAACACAACACGAAAAATTTAACGTGGTTCAGTCTTTCAGTTAGACCTACATCCACGACCACGAAGGGAAACACTCCACTATGTAATTTTTGGACGGACAAAATTACAAACACTCACAAAATAACTGAAGGCCCAAAAACTCCTAATTTATTAGTCTCAATGAGTTGGTGTACTCTCCCTAAAACAATACTAACCTATTTATAGGGAAAGCCTTCCTTACTCTTCTTTAAATTATCCCATGTGGGATTGAGAAAAACCTAACAATAAGTTTCTTGAGTTAATTTCAATGGGGTTCTTAATTTATCTTTCTCTTTTAATGATACAAATTTTAGCTCCTCTTCCAACTGGGTTTATAGTTTTCTTGGTTCACAAAAAAAAAAAAACTCCGCATACAATGCTAATTTTTAAGGCGGTCCGAGAGCCATCACAAATGGCCATTATATACGACAAGCCATCATATTTAATAACTAAATATGACACTAAATGTGGCTGTCATGTTTAGTGTAGTATTTCTAATAGACCATCCTTTATAATAGGTTAAATACGACTGTTCGTCATTAAAAAAACACTATACACTACAACTTCCAAAAAATCGTCATTTGAAATAATATATATGGTAGTTCAAAGACTGTCATATGTAGTGTGATATCTACGATGGTCTTTTAGATATTTATGGTGGATTCGACCATCATAAATATGCCATATATACCACAGTGCATTTACATTAGTTGTCTAGCTGCAACAAAAGAATTATAACATTTTTGCTTATATCTTAAAATTGTTAATTAATATTCAGTTAGAAGAAAATATAATTGATTTAGGAAGTAAAGAATAAGCTTTACACTTTGTAAATAATTTGAAGGGAAAAAGGAATTAAGAGGGAAAAATTGATCGATGTATATATATATTTAAAACTTTTTTAGTCCAATGTATATATGCATATGTGTAATTATAATTATATAATGTAGTGTATGAACATTAAATTTATTCAAAATATAAATTAATGATTTAATTAAACTACCAAATAAATTTAATTTATTTGTAAAACTAGTTAAATAAATTTATTTATTTAAAAATAGAAATTTAAATAAAGAAAAACAGTTATTTGATAAATTAAATTAAGGAAAGAAAAAAGATGTTCGTCTTTTTGGTAGAAATCTTACCACCTCACTTTGAAAAATTTCCCCTTTCCCCTTTCCCTTTTACTGCCTCACTTTCCCCACTTTCCCCAGCTAAAATTGAGACATCACCATTGTCCTTCTCACCTCTCTCAAACCTTGAAGATTTATCCAAATCAATCAGTCTTGCACATAACAACACACACAAAACCCTACCTTCTATGCTCTTGCAATGACTTGTACTAAGCAAACCACTCACAAGTTAACTAATGGCAAGGCCCAATGAAGCAGTGGCCACCAAATGTTCCAATGTTTGGCTATGGTGGTAGATCTAAGGATCCAAAGCCTTGTTTATGAAATCCATATTTCCACCGGTGATTCTTCTTATATAAAGAACTATTTTTTTATTTTTTTTTGACATCGTTTGGTGGAATTAGAGTTCAAGTTCGGGATGGAATATGGAGAAGGAGAACCCATCAAATAGCAATGGCACTAATGGCTTTCACTCGTAGGTATGAATGGTTTTGTCTTTTTTTTTTTTTTAATCCTTTTTGTTCCTTCCCTCCGTTGGGGGTTTTCTAGGTGGCCAAATTTTCATTCTTTTTAGGAGTTTTCTACCATTGGGGTGTGGGTGTGTTTGATTTTTGTAGTTTGTGTACTCTTTTATTTCTGACACTGGTGAGTCTTTCTTCCTATGGCACTTACTGTTAGAAAAGTAAACACGAAGAGCATAGAGAGGCAACATAACAAAATTAATAAGCACTGCCTATACCTGACCATAGCTCTAACAAATACAATTATCAGTTATCAAAGATGCCAGTAAGGCCAAACAGTCCAAGTGCAAAGCAACCAACTAGAATAAAATAGATAAACAAATCTATGAACGAACTTAAAGCGCAAACCGAAGACTTATCTCTTAAGACACGCAGACCGAACACTAATTCAATACTAATTTACCTTCAAAAAGTTATTCGCCCTACTTACTAGTGCGACGAGTACAACGACTCTCCTTGTAGGATAAAACAGTCTCAGATCTCATTGACGCACTCCAATAGTGATCACCTCGAAAGCCTTCTCAATTCGTTGGTTTCCCAAGTCCAAAAATTATGGAGCAAAGAGAGAGAGAGAGATATATATATATATATATATTTTGTTGTCTACAGAAAAGAATATAACCCCAAGAGAACCCAAAACTGATCAGGACTAGGAGACCTAATCTAGCTAATTAATAGTTTTCTCCCATGTCTCAATTTTTTGTACAAATTAGAGTCAATCGAGATAAAATAAAAAAAGAGGAGTGTGAAACATTGCCAAGCCTAAGACCAAACCAGGTCACGTAGGCAGGTGGCACACACGTGTGTGCAGTAGTGTAGACTACCACCTTGGGCTTTGTTTCAAGTCCATGGAAGGCCTTTAACATATAAAGGCTCCAATAATCCTCAATTTTTCCCATGTGGGACTCATGTATATCATGAGTTCACAAATGGTTAAACATCTAACTTTAATATCCATTAATTATGGACTCCCACCATTAAAATAGTTTCTACCATAATCAAAGACAATATCTAATATAGCAAGAACAACTCCCAAAAATTATTTTAGTCTAATTATTCATAAGTTTAAAAATATGAACTCCTAAATTTACCATTCTCAAAATCCCCAAAAATATATAGTTAAAGACTATCTAGGACTGATATAATTTGCTTTTGATAATAGCACCTTCCTGTTTGAACCACTACCTAAGTTATCCAACTTATACCTCCATAGAAACAGATGGACATAAGCCATGAATCTAAATATTGAGTGTGACGACGTCTACTGGCAACAACAGATTATTGGCTATAGAGAAAATTTTTAAGGTTGACACGTTATGACCATGTGTCTTGATCCTGTCTCATAAGCATATTCAGATAAAACCCAATTCCCTTTAGTTGTAGTCATACAACCACACTCATATTGTATACTAAGTTGTAATCTCTCCATAATATGTGGATAGCTTTTTAGCATGAGAATATTCTCTCTGTTGGACTTTCCTTTTTTAGACTAGTTTTCCCCCATGGCGGCTGATCCACCTAGCCACCAATCCCGTCCTCTTTGCCGACGATTCCAGATCCATGGAGTCGACTGTCCTTTGCTTCACTTTTCTCCTATGCTACATCACCTACTGCTCCTCTGAAACCATTATCTCAATTCAAAGGTGAGCCTGCCATCTTTTTCTCCTCTTCTCAAATTGAGGAACTCTCAGAACCATTCAAGTATGCTTTGGTTGGTAAGTTCCCGTATAGAGAAAATTTTTAAGGTTGACACGTTATGACCATGTGTCTTGATCCTGTCTCATAAGCATATTCAGATAAAACCCAATTCCCTTTAGTTGTAGTCATACAACCACACTCATATTGTATACTGAGTTGTAATCTCTCCATAATATGTGGATAGCTTTTTAGCATGAGAATATTCTCTCTGCTGGACTTTCCTTTTTTAGACTAGTTTTCCCCCATGGCGGCTGATCCACCTAGCCACCACTCTCGACCTCTTTGCCGACGATTCCAGATCTATGGAGTCGACTGTCCTTTGCTTCACTTTTCTCCTATGCTACATCACCTACTGCTCCTCTGAAACCATTATCTCAATTCAAAGGTGAGCCTGCCATCTTTTTCTCCTCTTCTGAGATTGAGGAACTCTTAGAACCGTTCAAGTATGCTTTGGTTGGTAAGTTCCCGTAAGGGAAACCCTCCATGGATGCCATAAAGAGGGAGTTTCAAACTATTGGTCTCAAAGGCAGTGTAAGCATCGGTTGGCTTGATCCAAAGCATATTTTAATTCGGCCTAATTTGGAGGAAGACTTCATTTGTTTATGGCTCAAAGGATTGTGGTATCTTCTTAGTTTCCCCATAAGAATACTCAAGTGGACCCCAGAATTCAGGGTTTTTACCAACCCTGTGATTGTCCCGGTGTGGATTGCTTTGGAACATCTTCCTATTCACATGTTTACTAAACAAATTCTTTTCCAGTTAGTATCCACTATGGGTAACCTCTTGAAAATAGATGATGCCACTGCTATGCTTTCCAGACCTAGTGTAGCGAGGGTGTGTGTCAAAGTGAATCTGTTTAAGGTTAACCCTTCTCGAATCTAGATTGGAGCAGGTTCATTAGGGTTTTATCAATCAATAACATATGAGAACATGACATCATACTGTCCAATTTGCTGTAGGATTGGCCATGATGTTGCAGGTTGCAGTCAGGTTTCGACATCTCAGAAACAGGTTTATCATCCTCCCCCGAAACCCTCGGAACAATAGGTTCCGAAGAAGGCAACAGAAAGCAGTCGTCGCCAACCCCTTAAGTGCAATCCTATTATGACTTCTTCCCTTTATGGAGAGGCGGATAACCCTAGTTTGGATGTGGGCATGTCTCGTAATAATGTGACCGGTACTCGGGAGACCCAGTTAGGTAATTCACACACTGTTGAGCCAAACGTAGCCAATGGTCAAGCTAATATGCATCTTGATGAGCCGATCAGCCGCACAATGCCCAACAATACAGATTCAAAGATGCCTTTGATGAGTATTGCTCCAGTCAGAGAGACAGTCAAGGAGCAGCCTTCTTCACCATTAATCAATGGGACCAACCCGGAGCAAGCACTTTTGGCCGACAGTGATGGAATCACGTCAGAGGTAGTTCTTCAAGGAATGGAAGATTTGATCCTAGCGGAGCCAGCTTCGGTTTCGACAGTCTTGATTCCCAATATGGTTCACTAGAAGGAAGGGCTAGTGCATGGGTTATCTACTTCGAGACCTACTATAAGTCACATGCTAAGTGATCATTATACCATAGATGAATCAGATGTTGAGCCAGGATATTTCTCTGATCAGGATGTCGTGAGCTTACATCCAGAATTCTTAAAACTGCTTAATGAGGCAATCCTCCAGAAGCAAGAGCAACGCAGCCCAAGTATCGTGCAGACCCTTCCGAAAACCTCTCAGCCAAGAAAGTAATTACCAACCCGTAAGGCTAAATTGTCCTCTGCCTATTACCGTCCATCCAATTAATATGCATACTCTCATATGGAACATAAGGGGTATGATTGATAGATTTTCTAGAAGAAGATTGTATAGGCTAATTAGTAAACATAATTTGAATATTTTACCAATTTTGGAGCCAATGGTTAGTGCGGATTACATTCACAAATATGCACAAAATTTGGGTTTTCAAAAGTGTTTTTCAAATTGCATAGGTAAAGTGCGGCTATTTTGGAAGGACTTCATTGACTCTTCTATTCTCATTGATTATGATCAATTTATACATCTTAATCTTACAATGGCCACTAGAGCCATTTTTCATTCCACAATTGTTTATGCTTCTTGCACAAAAGCTGGCTGCTTTCCTCTTTGGATAGCTCTAGTGGATATTTCTGCAACATTGCAAGGTCCTTGGCTTGTAGGAGGTGACTTTAATGCCATTATGGAAGTATCCAAATATTCAGGTATCTCAACACCTAATTATGTGGCTATGAATGATTTTACTACATTTATAGATGCTTATGCTCTTCACAGTCCTCCTTTTACAGGAAGTCGATTCACTTGGGTTCGAGGCGGTGATCACCCTTGTTATGAACGGTTGGAAAGAATCCTCCTAAACTCTTCATGGATTTTCTCAGTCTTCTCCACAAAGGTTGAGCACCTACATTGATCTGGCTCTGATCATTCTCCCTTACTGATATCCCTTTTTTTGTGGCTCCTGCCACTAGTCCTTCTTCTTTCAAGTTTCAGAAAATGTGGCTTCGTTACTCATCATTTCATTCAGCAGTTGGGCGGGAATAGAGGAAGCCTGTGGAAGGGAATGGTATGTAAATCCTTCTTGGAAAACTTATGCTAGTCAAATTAGCTCTTCATTCTTGGAACAAGGAGGTCTTTGTCAATGTCTTCTCCAATGTCCAAAAGGCAGAGGATAAGGTTATTCAGGTAGAAACCCGATTTGATCTATCTAACTCACCTCAGCACAGGGAGCAGTTATAGGAGGCCAAGGCTCATCTGGCCTTTCATTTAAAAGCGGAAGAGGACTTCTGGAGGGATAAATCACGACTTCGTTAGGTGAAAGAAGGCGATTCTAACATAGCTTTTTTTCACTCATACTATCAACATCGTAGATCCAAACTTATTATTGCTTTCCATTACTGATTCTGATGGTGTGAGGTTGACTCATCAATCAGATATTAGTGCAGAGACAGTGAGATTTTTTTCGAGCTGTTATCATGTTCTAATGCTACATCTCCCCTGGTGTCTCCCCTTCTGGATAATATTCCTCAATTGATTTTCGATCAAGATAACTTAATGCTCTCCAAAATTCCCAGTAAAGAAGAGATTAAGCAAGCAGTAATTAGTCTCGGTATTGATAGTGCCCCGGGACCTGATGGCTTTTTGGGTCATTTCTTCACTGCATGTTAGGACTTGATTGCTTTAGATATGGTTACTGTTGTTAGCTATTTCTTTGCTGGTGTTCCCTTCCCCAAAGGTTTTACTAGCACACTTATTGTTTTGATCCCTAAAAGAAGTCCTCCTCATTCTTTTGGAGATTTTCAGCCCATTATTTTGTGCAACTACTGTAACAAGATTGTGACCAAAGTTTTGGCTTCTCGACTGGCTCAAGTGTTACCAAAAATTATTTCTCCTAATCAGTCCGGTTTTGTGCAAGGGTGAGATATTGTGGACAATATTCTTTTAGCTCAAGAGTTAGTTCATTCCTTGGATGAAAATCCAGAGGTGGAAATGCCATCCTCAAATTGGATATGCAGAAGGCCTTTTATCACATTTCATAGCCTGCCCCTTTTCCAAGTTATATCTCGGTTTGGTTTCAATCAACATATTCTTCTTCTAATAAATCACTGCATTTCCAATTGTTGGTTTTCTGCCCTTGTTAATGGTCAGTCGCATGGGTATTTCAAATCAACTAGAGGTCTTCGGCAAGGAGATCCTCTTTCTCCAACTCTATTTATCATTATGAAGAACTTTTTTCTAGAGGATTGAATCATCTTATGGTGAGGGTAACTTTTATAATGTTCCCCATTCTTGTCCTAATATTTCTCATTTAAGTTTCACTAATGAAATAATTATATTCTCTAATGCCTCCAATAAAGCTCTCATGGCAATCTCAAATGTCCTTCAAGATTATCAGGTTTTCTTTGGCTAGTTTATCAACATTGACAAAAGCTCTTTTAGTGTGTTGAAGAAAGCTCCACAGGCTGCTATTGCTTGTCTTCAACAGGTTCTGGATTTCTCGTGAAAGCATCTTCTTTTTACTTATTTGGGCTGCCCCGTGTTTAAAGGAAAAAAATAAAAGGATTCACTTCCAACCAGTTCTGGACAAGCTGCTTAAACGTACTCAATGGTGGAAATTCAAATTTTTATCCGATGCGGGGCGTTTGCAACTCATTCATTCAGTTCTATATTCTATGCCGCTACACATTTTCCACACAATGGAGCCTCCTCAAGTTATTCTAAAAGTGATGGAAAAGGCTTTCACTGATTGCTTTTGGGGCTATTCTCTTTTTGGGAAGAAACGGCATTGGAAGTCCTGGAAATCCCTATGCCTTCATTGAGTGAGAATGGATTAGGGGTTTGGTTTTTATTTGATGTGAGTGTTTCTTTTGGGATAGACTTATGGTGGAAGTTTAGGCAAGGCGGTTCTCTTTGGTCCCAATTCATGTATGCTAAATATAATCCTAACGGGCTACATCCTATGTTCTTATCTACCAACTATTCTTCTTCTCAAGCCTGGAAAAGGATGCTCAAAATTAGGGAGATTGTAGAGGACAATATCGGCTTCAGTCTTAGCAATGGCTCGTTTTCTTTTTGGTTTGATTATTGGACGGGTTCTGGGAAGCTTTGTAATTTGAATTCGGAGGTTGTCCAACCAAACCTGAAAGTCTCTCATTGCTTATCCAGTGGTTTTTGGAATGTAAATATGATCAGGCATTTGTTGGATCTTAGTTGGGCATATAAAATTACTACCATGTTGCCGCCCTTACTTACTACAGGTGCCGATGACACTATGATTTGGAAACTTTCTAAGAATGAGAGCTTTTCTTCCACCTCAGCTTGGCAAGTGGTTCATCACAAAGGCAAGGCTCATCAAGCAATATCAGACGTTGGGGATCTCAAAATCCAGCCTTCCAGTAAGGTGTTCTTGTGGAAATTGCTCAATGGTAACCTTGCGTCAGATTCGCAACTTAAACGATTGGGGTTTGAGCTCCATCGTGCTATAATCTGTGCTGGGCAGCAGAGGAATATGCTACTCATTTATTTTTTGAGTGCACCGCGGTGAAGGAATTTTGGAATCCGCTGCTGCTCATCTCCCCAGACGACGAACTCTGAGTCGTTGGTGCTCCTTTGTCGAGTTCTTTAATTATTGGTGGAGGGGGACAACTTCTTAGTCAGCTATCCACTTGCACTTCTTTGCTTTCTCACTATAGGAAATCTGGAAGTACAGGAACAAATGCAGACATGATAATCTCCATTTTCAATGTCAAAAACTATATCTTCCAGTGGATAATACATTTGCGGTTAATATGCAAGCTTTTCCTATTCACTTCTGTTCGGGATTTGAGGACTTTTCTCAGTTCTTCCCTATTACATGGAAGGCTTCAAAAACCAGACAGGTAGAGGCAGTCGTTTGGTTGATGGAAGGACACAATGAGGTCATTCTGAATATAGATGGAGCATGCAAAGGGAATCCCAGTTTATCAAATGTCGAAGGCATTCTGAGACATGGTGACGGCAGATTTATCCAGGCTTTTGCTCAATCTATTAGTTAGTCGGATAGCTTCACTGCTGAGCTTTCGGCATTGGTTGAGGGATTTCGGTGGTGTCTCGGGCTGGGTCACTTCGATATTCTAGTACAGTCTGACTGTCAATTGCTCGTAAGGCAGATTGCTGATGGAGCTCAATCGAACTGGAAAGGCCTCCAGCTCAGACGTTTACTCGAGCTGCTCTGGGGGAAATTCAGACGATTCACTGTTACTCATATTTATAGGGAAGGGAGTCAAATTGCAGATCAATTAGCAAACTACGCATTGACTCAAAATGGGCAATTTTTTTTTCTAACTCTTCAGAGTTACCTAGGCCTATCACTGATTATACCTTATGGACAAGATGCAAGTGCCTTCCATTAGATCTTGTATTCGAATAATTCAAAGTTCAGGCTAAAGCCCCCCTTCTTGTATTTCCCTTTAATCTCTCAATAAAATTTCCCACTTATTGGGTGGTTAATAAAAAAAAAAGAAACCCACTCACATAGTTGGCAATCTATAAGGATATACTGCTAGCTTTTTGTCTAAAAGACTTGATCCCATTCAGAGTCAAAACCCTTACTAGACTTGCAGTAAACGCACTTTTAGGCTTTCAGAGAAAGAGCATAGATACCAAGGTATCAAAATAGGTGCCCAATTCACTTAGACAGCTTGTTTATGCCACATTGAACTACCTTGTAGGATCTCCACTTGGTCAGTTGGGTTGCCACTGTAGGTGAACCATTGATGGGTTATCAATCCTATTCCCAGCCTAGATTTAAGAAACAAGGATGTTTCCAGTCCCTTAGTTAGGGGTCCGCAATGTTATCCTTAGATCCGACAAAATCAACGGACACTAATTCTCTTATAGACTTCAGTCTAACTTGGATCTGTCTCTTGGTCTTTTGATTATACTTGGTACTCTTTAGTTTTTGGAATTGTAGTATGATTATCACAATGCACAAATATAGTAGTAATGGACTTGTTGATTATTAGTAAAGAGGACAATGGCCTATACAACCATCTAGCTTTCGTTGCAGTAGTATCTAATGCACATAACTCAGCCTTGAAGGTTAACCGAGTTATCAAAGTCTATTTACAAGACTTCCCGACAACTACTCCACTACCTAATGTAAAATAAATCTAGTATAACCATTGCTACCAGAGTTCTTAACAATTCAACTTGCATCACGGTACCCTTTAAGTACAGTAGGGAATTTCTTATAATGCAATCCAAGGGAAATAGTTCCCTTCAAACACCTTAGTACTCTATCCAAGGCCTCCCAATGAGTCTGATTTGGACAACATGTATATCTGGCCAACTTAGACATAGAAAATGAAATATCTAGTCTTGAGTCATTTGTAAGATATTGCAAACGTCCAGTAATTTAGAAATATCGTAATTGAGACACTGGAATACCATTTTCATTCTTCAATAAAGCTATAGAAGAGTCACTTGGAGTTTTAGCAATTCTACAATTTTGATAACCATATTTCTCAAGAACACTCTCGACATAGTGATATTGAGAAATAGTTATCCCTTAAGTTGAGCGAATCAACTTAAGACCAAGAATCACATTTGCAAATCCCATATTCTTCTTTTCAAACTTGCTTTTCTAGAATGATTTAGTCTCACTAATTATCTCAATATTAGACCTAAATAGCAAAATATTATCTACATTCAGGCACAGTATAGTACATGGATTGTAAAATCCTACCTAAAACCCACCCTAGAGTAAGGGGGATGGGATGCATATCATGCCATCATGTATAAAATATATCTTTTGAATGATTTTTTGTGTCTTAGAATTGTAGTTTATAGGTTATATGATTTATTTTTACTTGTTGAGTATAAATGGTAAAAAGGTAATTTTGCTTGAGGTCGAAATGAGAAGATGGCTTGAGGCTTAGATAAGGAGAATATTTGGTTGAGAAAATAAGAACAAGAATTAATGTGGTTAAGTGGTTAGAGCTTTGTGATTAATTTCTAAGGTCTTGAGTTCAAATCTCATCACTTAAGTTTTATTCATATTTATCTTAACCTATATTTGAATTTTCTTTTTGCTTACATTCCTTAAAGCTAGGAATGTTGTCTTAAGGTAGACATAATGGTAATGTCTTGACCATGTGGTCTTGTCCTAAAAAGAATTCTAAAAAAATTCTTGTCTCCATTATTCTTGCAAGCCTTGTCCTAACCTCTTTGAATTTAAACTATTCCTAAATCTTTAATTCACTTTTTTTATATCCATAAAATTCTCGGATAATTCCTTGCTAGGAATTTTGAAAATCCCAGCTCTTGTAGGATAGGGGTGGCCGAAAATGAGAAGGGGAAATAGGATGACATTTCAAGTAAAACACCATAGCTATTTCTTCAAGAACATCATCTTCTTCTTGTTCTTGGATTGGTCAAAAATCTTGAAAATTTTCCAGATTTCCTTCAAGGCTGTTTTCAAAAAATTACAGCAAGCTTCCCTACCCAATTCTTGCAAGAAACCAACCATCTTGTGTGAGGATGAAGGCTGGAATTCCTTGAATTTTTGCAGATTCACAAACAATGCCAAACCAGAATTTTTTTTTCAGCAAACTAGCAACATTGAACATGAACTTGAAGCCATCCGTTAGAACATATGAACAGCTAGAACTTTTTCTTTTCTTCTTCAAGATGATGGCGGAAAAACCACCATTAATGAACCTTCAAACATCCTTAAATTCCAGCTGCAATCTCATTTCAAAGTGGACCAAAAATTCTGCACCAAAACCATTTCAATTCCAAGTGTTCTTGAGCTTCGATTCCAGAAATTTTTGTCCAGCTTTGCCTCTTCATACTAAGGCCAAAATTCTTTAGCAAACTTCACCAAATTTCGGCTCTTGTACAGCAATGAACTAAACCTCTTGGCTTCTCCACCAACCTTCAACAATAGGACTCCATTATCATACCTCAAAATGCTCCTATCTTCACTCTATCCAAACTTGTTCAAGCTTCAAATTAAAATTCTAGATTTTGCTTCATTAAAACACTCCTTTAGCTATTTGATAAAACCAAAAAATCCTCTGCCATTCCATAGCTAATTTTGGCCAACCTAAGCCTGAAACAACTCTCCATTCTTTAGTTAAAACATAGCTAGTTCAGCTATACACCATTGAAGGATAAGAAACCTTCCAAGAACAAACACCATTACCCAATCTTACACCTCAAACATCTCCACTTTTCTCTCAATTTGAATTTTGAAAAAATATGAAATTCTCTCTCTCATTCTTGGATAACTGAAAGTTCCCCCAAGGCTAAGCCATTCGGCCATCACTCACACAAGCACACACTAAATTTCATTTCCTCTCAAACTCTCTCAAAAACACAAAGAACACCAAGAACACTAAGAACACACACTACACATCTTCAAGCTAAAATCACTTCTAAACATCTCCAATAACTCCCAAACTCTATATACCATTAATATTCAACCTATATTCTTCATTGGTGCACTTTATAACACCAAAACACACAAAGTCGAACCTTCAAACAGATCAAACCACCCTTTTTGCTAAAGATTCAAAGAAGACTACAAAGGTACAATAAGAACAATCTTCTTGTTCTTCTTCTCACTTTCATATATTCAACTTTCATATATTCTTCTCTTCTCACTTTCACTCGTCTCTCTCTCTCTCTCTCTCTCTCTCTCTCTCTCTCTCTCTCTCTATTGGCCGAAATATTGATGAACAACCATAGACAATCTTCGGATCATTAAAGCCATCAAGCACTCAAGGATCTCCACTAAGCAAGGTCAAACCTTCATCAAACGTTCATCAAATCAAGTATTTCTTTCTTAATCTCCTCTTTAATTCTCAAAATCAAGAGTCTTAGATGTTGATAGGTTAATTGAATAAAGTAAGGGTTGAGGATATGTATGTAGGTGAAGGGAATGGATTTAAGACAGGAGAATTGGAATGAATGTTGTGACTTACGGATTTTTCTTTAGAATCACCGTATGTTCATTGTGATTAAGAGTTTTATGGATGTTTTGATGCATGTTAGACATCATGACACCATTGTTGATTAGGCCTTCATGATATTATTTTTCAATAAAGCCATAGATAATATTATGCCTAGTAGAATATCATCCATGTTAAGTGTATGTTAATTCAAGTCTATATTTTTGGATGGATTAACATGTTATTTGTTGAATCGTTGTGTGTATGAATATGTACATGGATTTTCTCTTTCAATAAAATTACTGTAAGAACTGCCTTTATTGCTTTTAGAATTATTCTTGCTATCATTATTATTATTAAAATAATTAATATTATTATTTTATTTTATTTACAAAATTCAAAAAACATTAAGTAGGTTCGAAATAGAAGATTATTTAAA
The DNA here is from genome assembly GCA_026120185.1 of Voacanga thouarsii. Classification (NCBI taxonomy): domain Eukaryota; kingdom Viridiplantae; phylum Streptophyta; class Magnoliopsida; order Gentianales; family Apocynaceae; genus Voacanga; species Voacanga thouarsii. The sequence continues at coordinate 122,461 of JANUWF010000210.1, forward strand.
ATATTGTTATTTTATTAGTAAACAAATAAAATATTTTTATTAAATATAAATAATAAAATATTAGAATTAATTAATATCAAATGACGTTTAAAATATTATTATTAGATAGTCTTACTAAAAATTTTATCTACACTCATAAATATTATTTATATTATAACTTATTTATTATTAGTTTTATTTGTTACTTACTATTTATCATTTATTAATTAAAATTTAGTATAATTTATATATTATTAATTTTATTTGTTATTTATTATTTATTAATTAAAATTAAGTATAATTTATTATTCATAGTAATACTATTTAAATATTATCTATTACCAGTATTATTTAGGATTTATTATTATCCATTATTTATTGCTAGTTTTATTTGTTATCAATATTACTCGTTATTTATTATTTGGTAATAAATAGTTAAAACTATAATTTATTATTTATTTATTTATAACACCTATTTTTTTAACTTATCAAGCTAATTTTATTTTATAAAATACTTTATCAACTAGTATTAAAACTTAAGACATTGCTGTCATGGTTAGATATTATTGCGGCTAGTTGACCTAAGAATTATTTTTTTAAAGCAAGTATTGTCTGGATGTTTGTCTTATACCTATACAAGGTTAGGTTGACCTGAATTACCTTGGAAGACTTTTGTACCCAAGAAGAGCAAAAGATCAGGTAAGTTCTTGCATAAAGCTGTTTGAAGACCAAAGTTACTTTGGCAAGTCAAAGTCATTGTATACAAGTACTTGTACTGTAAATGCAATTATGGATAATTTTCCTTTTCTTTTTAGTCAAACAAATTATTTAAAATTGAAAAAGCAATTTTATACAAAATGCTAAACTTTCCTCAAAACCCAACTTTGACAAGAATTTTGAAAACCGTAATTGCTATTTCAAAAAGAATCAATGTATGATCTTTCTTTTCCCATGTGGGACAATCACACGTTGAGTACTCAATAAGAGTAGACTACTAAGACTAGTTTTTGAAGGTTTAGGATAAGTCTCTCAGTAGGTGGCCACCTCTGAGAGGTGAGTCCTTCCCGGATAGGATGCCAATACTGTAGGTCGTACAGTCCGAGCTAGCAAGTTCAGTCAAGTGGACTATGTTTTCGGAATGGACAACTGAAAAGTTTGGATGTAGAGATGCAGGAGTATCTCTCCCGGTAGGCCGTACACCTACCTTGTGTCAGTATGCACAAGTGTGCCTAAATGTTATATTATCATAGTACACAAAGTGTGGTGCCATAGCTACCTCTATTGAGTGGTTGTATTAATTATATACATGTATGATTTGAAAGGAAAACACCACTCTTCATTTATAAAATTTATTTGAGGCTTGTCAGCACTTTCTTTTAGAAAAATTTCTCAACTTGTATACATGAACTATTTTACCTAAAACACTCAAAGCACACACAAACTTACTGAAATTTATTTCTCACCACCTTTTATATCATGTTTTCAAGTATGTCCTGCTATGAAGATTATTAAGTAGAGAGTACCTATGTTTTGAAGACTTATTTCTTTTCCTATGTATTTTATTTGAGAGACTTAGCAGACATTTATTTATTTTTGGAACCTGTTCATGTATTGCTTAGGTTATAGTAAGTTTAATTTTGAATTATTTCTTTCCTTTCTTTTGTGAGTCCTAGTTATACAGACCCCTTGTCCTATGGACGGGGCGACATTTCCAACCCTGATAGGGTATGTAGGTAGTGGGGTGTTACAAGTGATATCAGTGCCAAGATTTAGGCAATTACTGACAGTATTTGCTTTATTTCATTAAGATTAAACTCTTTTGACTAATCTGTGTTATTTATGCTATAGGATGGTTAGAATAATTAGAATCACAAAAAAGGGGTAGCAATGGCACCTACCAATCCCTATCCACCAGGAAGACTTCCTAATGCCACAACCTGTACCAAAACCTCCACCCCAACCGGTCATACCTTTGGAAAAGAGTAGTGATGATGAGGTTCAGATTATTGAGCCACCTCTTATACCTGTAAAAGACTTGGTTACTGATAGTGAGGATGAGGATATTGACATGGAGTATGTCCCAAACCCACCTAGCCCCGTGATTGACTTGACTGCTGATAGTAATGATCCAACGGAGATAGACTATGAATTTCCACCTAGACCTTCTTTTATACCTCTATCCAACCATGTTGAAACTATGGAGAGTTCTAGGAGACTTGAGAAGGAACTAATGGACTATGAGTTCGTGAATGGTGCAGGGATAGACTTTTCTAAGAACACTGGAGGTTGGTCGTATGATGCTGACACCAAGGATTCTGATGAGGATTAGGGGCAAAATTTTTCCATGTTTAGGAAGTTGTTATTTATTGCTTTCAATATACTCCTGTGCTAGGGGTTCATTTATATTTAATGTTTCACTTCAAAATTTATGCAAATAAGAGTACCTTGGCATACTCTAATCTTGAAAAATGCAATTCTTTATGCAAAGCTTGCAACTAATTTTCTTTTACTTAAAGTATGAATATGAATTCATGCTTAATTTAAATATTTTAAACTCTGATGCATAAACTCATTATCTGGGGTCATGGTTTAGAACAGCGCCAAAGCGTCGTGCAGCAACATCCAGTAGAATGGTTCCTGAAACAGAATATGTGACTCTGGAATTGGATGCAACTTAACTATCGTCGCCAAATCAGGGGAATGAGAATGAACCTGAGCAGGAAGTGGGATCTGAAGAGCCTTCCAGTGTGACCCTGGGGCAAGCTTTTTATAGGATGATGAAGATTCTGCAAACCCTGTCTAAACGAAGAAACCTAAAGAGGGAAGATGCAACTTTCGAGAGGTTTTTGAAGTTTCAACCTCCCACTTTCTTGGGAGAAGTCGAGCAAGACCAGAAAGCGGAGCAATGAGTGGAGCAAATGGAGGACATCTTTGCCACATTCAATACACCGAGAACAAATGGTAAAATTTACTGCGTTCTGGCTGAGAAGCCCAACTCAGGCATGGTGGTAACAAGTCCAACAAGACTGGGAAATGATAGACGAGGACTGGACATGAGCTAATTTTATGGAGGCATTCACAGCGGAATACATCCCTCAGTGCATAGTAGAGAAAAGAGAGGACGAGTTCCAAAATCTGAAGCAAGAGAGCATGACCGTGGCCCAGTATATTGCTCATTTTACCCAATTGTCAAAGTACTGTAAGAGATTGGTAGACACCGAGCAGAATAGAATGAGGTAATTTGTTAAAGGATTAAGGCAGGAGCTGAGAAGGGCTTTAGAACCTTCTCCACCGACGACTTATTCAGGGGCGGTCGACGCAGCGACTCGGAGTGAGAACGAGAATAGAAGTAGGATGCTACCAAAACCATTCTTGTTGTCGAGGTAATCACCGAGACCCTTTCAAAGGCAACAAACTAATAAGCGACCTGCCCTCCAGCAATGGCAGAACCGAGGAAAGCAAGTGCGAACGACACCAACTAGTCCTACACAAAAATCTCCTGTCGTGCCGACACTGCAAGAAGAAGGGTCATGTAGAGAAGAATTGTTGGTCCAAGGGAGCTGAGCGAAAATGCTACAATTGTGGAGTTCCAACACACCAGCAAAATGCCTGCCCAAAACTTCTCCGAATTGGGAAACGAAACCCAGCCCAGACAGCGGGAACTAATCGAGCTAATACTGCAGGAGCCTCCGGAAGTGGAACTCAGAAGCCGCAAGTCAAAGCGAAGGTTTTCAGTCTTAATCGGAAGGAAGTTGGAACAGATGCAGCGGTGGTGGAAGGTATGTCTACTATCCAAAGTCGTTCAGTTAATGCATTGATAGACCCTGGATCTACCCATTCCTATTTAAATAAGAATTGTGCATATCATTTGGGTTGGGATGGAGTAGAAATACCTTTTACCTTGTTGGTGAGTACGCCCTTGGGGAAAATGGTGCAAGCGGATCAGTATGTGTAGAATTGTAAGATTGAAGTGGGGAAAGAGAGCTTGGTGGGAAATTTGGTAGTCTTAGCTATTGACGACTATGACCTTATTTTGGGTATGGATTGGCTAGCTAAGTATGGAGCTAAAATAGACTGTAAGAATAAGTCTATCTAATTTATTAGACCTGGATGTAAGGTACTGGAATTCAATGGCAAATAGGTAAAAGAGTTGAAATTTTTTATAGTTGGAGCAAAAGCCCGAAAATTATTGAAGCAAGGATGTCAAGAATATCTAGCTTATGTGATAAATAAGCTGAAGGATCAGTGCAATCTGGAGACACTACAAAAAAAGTGACTTTTGGCAACGCGAGAGAAAGTGTGGCGAAATTGACCAAAACTGTGACAAATACGTTTTTGTCACGGAAATGCCACGGTTTTCGAGGCGTGGGCGTTACGGCTGTTGCAAAAAGTTTGGCACAGTTGTGTAGCCGTGGGAAATACCTTTTGCCACAGATTTATCACAGTTTTGGAGTCGTTATAAATAAAATATAGTATTTGTTCATGAACTTTTGCCACAATGTTTTTCAACGGTTATTAACTGTGGACAAATATTTTAATTTTTTGTCACGGTTTTTCCAACATTTTACAACTGTGATGAATATTATTTGTTACAATTAAATATCTATTGGAAATAATCCTTTTTGTCACGGTTCTTTTCTAAATTGACATAACCGTGGGTAATGCCCATTTACTACGATTTCCTTGCTGTTGTAATTAATATTTTTTGCTACGATTTAAAGCTTTCATAGTGATTACTTTTTGCCATGATTTTACCACAATTTTTGGACAAATTTCAAAATCTGTTACATCCGTAGTGAATAAACATTGAATTCAATATGATGATATTGACAAATTTTTTTACATTCGCATTTTAACAAAAAAAAAAAAAAAAAACTCCCTCTACTTTAACAAGATCATCATCTACTGTACATATAGAACTATGAAAGCCTCTAATATTAACAATCAACTATCATCCATTGAATGAACATTCAAAATGCCATCTTCCATTAATAATAACTTAATATACACCAAAAAAACTAAATGAATTCTGATAAGTATCATGAATCTAATCATTGATATTAATTCAAAATAGTCCAAAATAAAATCACAATTCTAACCATGACATCCATCAGAAGTTATACAAATTCATTAAGGCCAAAAAACAATGCTATACTTAAATAAACCTTCAACCACCTTGATCTTCATTCCTCCTGTCATTAAGAAAAAAAGGTACAAGATTACTTCTTAATAAAGCTACAAATCTGAACTTCTAAAGTCACTACAAATCTGGTATGAGATATATGTAATCATCCACTTTAACATAAAATTCGGAATCATAAAGAATATAAGCAGCTTTGAAGAAAGCAAATCTACATTAACATTCACATGTTAATGTAAGAAGATTGATTTAGCAATAGTTAAAGTATCCAACCATCAAATCTAAGACCTAAATTCTTCCGCAAATTAGAGAAGTACTTCACTGTTCGACCAGAGAAAAGAAGGGCAACATTGGCTTCTTCAACCAAAAAAAAAAAAAATTGAACTTGATTGCAGTTTAGTCCTAATGTTTATCAAAGAGAAAAAAAGATGCATCATTTATCTTCTAGAAACAAAATCTGAGTAATAAGTTACACCCACTGTAAGGTATATATTATGGTGGCCAAGATGATTACTAGGCGTATATAAGCATAGTAACACATAATATAGAGGATTGGAACATCTAGAATTAAATAATGATAAAGAAATAGAAAAGAGCACCAAAATGTAGTACAGAAAAAAACAAAATAAGAACATCTATAGCAGGTAGAAGTAGAAAAAAGGGGATCACCAAGGAATAAACTCTAAGCCACACTGAACAAACTCCACTGGAATTATTGCACATGGTTTGCTGCATGCATCCTTTGAAATAAAAAGGAATAAAATGAAGAATGAAAAGATTCCCAGATATCACTAACTAATTAATTGCTAATGCAGTTACAAGCAACAAACACAATGCATATTCAGCATTTTCAGCTGAAAACTACTTAGCATTTTCAGCATATCACTACTCAATTACTACTTAGCATTTACACAACAAATTCAGCATCAACACTTAGCATTTACACAATATTTTCAGTATCACTACTCAGCATTTTCAACATTTTCAGCTAGAAATTACTCAGCATGAAGCTACAGATAATTTTCACTGAATACATGAAGAAGGGAAGGAAGAAGACATTAGGACTAAAAATATATATATATACATAATTTGTCCACTGTTAAACACAGATAATACTCCAGATATGCAGAAGGGGATTTCAAAAGCTCCACGACAAATGATTAAATAATTTTGCAAGACACCACAAATAGCTTTCAATAGCTAAAGTCTTAAACCTAATAACATTAAAAAAAAAAAAAAAGGTCTTTAGGGTGCAATCTTTTAGCTCACTAGGACAAAAATCTAAGGTAAGCAATACAAGAAAATCAGGTTCCAAAAGCAGGCAAATGGATAGAGAGAAATTACAAAGTCTACATTTAAAAAATGATTATTGGCACCAAAATACAACAGGAAAAGAAAAGCATAAATTTCATAAAATCATTAATTATATAAGGCCACTGCAATGAATTCTTTCATTACAATTAAAGGCTCATCAAGTCTAAACTGTTGAAACAAATAAACTAGAAAAAAGCCAAAGTTGAAAACTTTGCCCTCTCAAACCATTTCATCAAAATTGTGGCTTAGATCGTTGGCATCTGCTTCAATGTAAAGTCACCCAAGATTATCATTTGAATGGAAACATTCGTTCACCAAGATCATAACTTGCAGATGGAACTATGATCTTTTTGGATCACCCAAGCAAATCCATTTCTTTAAATAACATTAAGTAAGACACAGTCCACATCTTCTGCAAACACCAAAAATAACAAAGAAATAGAAATATGTTCTATGCATACAAACTTTCAAATAAAAGCACCCCAACACATCACTACTCAGCATTTGGTATTCCGCATTTTCAGCATCTCAAAGTTCCAAAGATGAAAATCTTACTAAACATTTTCAACATCACTACTCACCATAATGTGAACCACCAACCTGCTTCCTAACCAACAAATAAATAAATAGAAGATGATGAAAAAGAAGTGTGGAAGGATTAGGGATCTTTTCTTCCAGATCTATCAAATCCCTAAGGAACCATTCCAACATTATTAATTTTGTCCATGAACTTACTAAACCACTAAGATTGACCTTTAGCTTTTAGAAAATAAAATTGCAACTGAATGAACTTACTTCATGTTCAATGCTATCTCTCTCCTGTTCTGTGGTGCGGTGTATATCTATATAGTCTTTCTTATGATTCATTAAGAACTTTTCCAAAGCTTCAACACTTTCAAGCTGAAAATTGAACACAAACCTTTTATCAAATGATCATGATATCCATAGAAGCAAATGGCACAATAAAACTGGTTTTAAAAAAAACAATTATTTTGAAATAATGTACTTTGACATGCACTATATCTACTTAAAGAACATCATGAGCAAATAATAGTAAGTAACATCGAACATAAGAGGAGAAGTATCTGAATTCTGAACAGCAATTTCTTACCGTTTTCAATGCAGCTTTCATAAAAGATGTTCTTTCCCGAGGTTTGCGCACAATAAAAGAAGCCATTATATTTGCTGTTTTGGATTGTCAAGGGGAAGCAAAAGTCAGAACACACTGATATACCCAAGTTATGTTTATATGCACCAACATACAGATTTCAGGGTGACAAACACAGAATTGAAAATGACAAATGTTAATTTTCCTTGTTTTTTGGAGGATGTATTGAATGAATAAATCAGAAAAACTTGATAGCCTCAAGATCACAATTTGAAGTAAATTTTTAATCATGCAATGCCTAAACAACATGCTCCCTTCTTTTATTTGAGGCTGCGGATGGAAGGCAAAGAAGCCTATACTACAACTAGAACAATTAGCTATCAAGGTCAAGTAAACTGTTTATTCTAGAGTAATTCCACAACAACTTGGCGTGTCAATAGGAATGGATCAAAATCAGTAGATCAAAGACGTGAAAGTTCTACAAAACCTAAACATTTCCAATAACGTATATACTGCACATACTAAAATCAATCACACGGAGGGGAAAACGGAATTAAAGAAGAAGAAAAAGAAAAAAGAAAAAACTGCAACTAGATCACTAGTTTGAGGCAGAGAATCACTGGATCACAAATTTATTTTTCCAGATGATTAATGACCATCTTATTCATACCTGAACCAATTGAAAACATGTTACAATAAAGTAAGAACTTTCCTCCAAAAAGACACAGAAAATACATGGAAAAGCAAGGGCTAATTGTAATTTATTCTTAATTTTCCATGGAAATTTCTACAAAAATCAATCATATCCACCTCTGGAGAACGTTATTAATTCCTTAGAAGCACTAATTAGCGCCCTGAAAAATTCAGGGTGGGAGAAGCCAGGGATTATTTAGCACTGAAGATTTTCAACATTTTCCTAAGAATGCAACTGTCAATTGTGTAGACAGCATTGCTTATGATCCCGAAAACAGGTAATGGTAGCATTATTACACCTCTAAGGAAGCAGTGAACAGCTTTTTCAAATCGAAATCTGAAGATAATTCCTGAGTATTCCAAAAGCACAACAAGCTAAAACCCTAGAACAAAAGATCACTCCAAAGTAAAAAAGGATTCCGTAGTTCTCCAAATGATTGAGGCCTAGAGCAGAAAGTGAAGGAAAGGTGTTAATATGCTTACCGTGTGGGCCGAGCGAAGTACGGGTGATCTGGGAAAGTTGTTTACAGGCATCGATGTTTTTGAGGACGGCTTCGTCGATGCCCGAGAGATGCTTGTGGACCTCCTTTAGCATTGACTGTATGTCGTATGGCTGCATCCCTAAACCCACCATTTTCCAACTACTCTGCTTTTCTGATCAAACAAAACCCTTCTTATTGATGCAAATATCGCCACTCGATCGGCCAAAAGATTCCTTTTCACTTCTGTTGTTTATATATCTTCTCTTCATGCTCAATACCAGGGGAAATAGAAGGGTGCGTAAGAGTGTCTGTGTGTGTTTGCACAGTAGCAGACAGAAGAAGAAAAAGGAGAGTGAAGGGAATGCCCTAGAACTCCAATTCCCCTTGGCCGATACCCTGTGGAACGTCCAAGAAGGTCTACCTGGTTGAGCAATTGAGTAATTTTAGATTAAAATATAAATTCAGTTGAAATAGTAACACAATTGAGTTGATTTTTGTGATAATATAATAAAAATTATTAAATATATAATATTTAATATTTGATAAATAAAATACGTTTGTATTATATCTATGTTTTTTGTCAAAATATACCTAAAGTAGTATTCTTTTGAGAAGAATTGATAATTAATTAATTTAGCCCATTAATACAAAAATATTTTAACTTTAAAATCTAACAACCAAATGAATTTCATCGAATAAAATTTTTTTAACTTGTTTTAAATTTCAATCAAAATTGGCAAGTTTAAAAATATTTATAAGACATGAATTAATCTATACTCAAGTATTATAATACAAAAGTAAATTACAAAATTGATTATGCAAGCCTCACTTTTAAATTTGTTAAAATTTAATAATAATTTCACTAGTATATCTTATTTAAAGGAAAAAAATATCAGATACGAAAAAGCTTTCATGTAATATTATACTGCCTCATTTGTTTTACCAAAGCAAAAAAAAAAAATATATGGTTTAACTCTCCTTCAAAATAATCTTTTGGACAAAATAATTGATCCCTTCTTTTACTATATATTACCTATTTATTTATTTATTTTATTATTTATTTCTTTTTTTTAATCCTTCTATTACAAACAAGAAAAAGAAATTAATCTTATTGTAAAAGAGCAAGTAATGTAGATAAGTAGGCAAAGAAGAAAATAAATATCAAAACAATCATACTGAATATCTTTTCATTAAAGGAATAGAGTGTGGTCTATTTTTATTAGTCTGTTATTCAATACTATATATTAATGTAAGGTAAATATTGTATTTATTTCTCTCTTCCTTTTTTTCTTTTAATCCTTCATCACTAAGAAAAGTGTTTATGAGAAAATTTAAAAGTCATTGGACATATTTTGGTACACAATCTAGAATAATATCAAAAAAATTCAAAACCTAACGCGTTTAAAAAGATATGCATATCAAATTAACGATCCAACCGTTAGATTTGCTAAAATTACTAAGAAAAGTGTTATGACAAAATTTGAAGGTAATCGAATATATTTTGACACATAATCTAGCATAATATCTAGAAAAATATATAAAACCTAATGCATTTAGAACGATAGGTATATTAAATTAATGATCTAATCCTTAGATTTGTTAAAATCACTAAGAAAAATGTTATGACAAAATTTGAAGGTAAAAGAATATATTTTGTCACATAATCTAGCATAATATCTAGAAAAATATATAAAACCTAACGCATTTACAATGATAGGCATATTAAATTAATGATCCAACCGTTAGATTTGTTAAAATCACTAAAAAAAGTATTATGGCAAAATTTGAAGGTAATCAGAAATATTTTGGTACATAATCTAGCGTAATATCTAGAAAAATTTTCAAAATCTAACGCATTTACAAAGATAGGCATATCAAATTAACGATCTAATCGTTAGATTTGTTAAAATTACTAAAAAAAGTATTGTAACAAAATTTGAAGGTAATCAAATATATTTTGCCACACAATCAAGTATAATATCTATAAAAATATACAAAACCTAATGTATTTACAAAGATAGGCAAATCAAATTAACGATCCGACCGTAAGATTTGTTAAAATCACTAAGACAAATGTTATGACAAAATTTGAAGGGAATCGGTCGGATATATTTTGGTACATAATCTAGCATAATATCTAAAAAAAATCCAAAACCTAATGCATTTACAAAGATAGGCAAATCAAATTAACGATCCAACCATAAGATTAGTTAAAATCACTAAGAAAAGTGTTATGACAATATTTGAAGGTAATCGGATATATTTTGGTACATAATCTAGCGTAATATCTAAAAAAAATATCCAAAACCTAACGCATTTACAAAGATAAGCATATCAAATTAACGATCCAACCGTTAAATTTATTAAAATTATTAAAAAAAAGTCTTGTAACAAAATTTGAAGGTAATCAAATATATTTTGGCACACAATCAAGCATAATATCTAGAAAAATATACAAAACCTAATGCATCTACGAAGATAGACATATCAAATTAATGATCCATCCATTAGATTTGTTAAAATTACTAAGAAAAGTGTTATGACAAAATTTGAAGGTAAAGGGATATATCATAATATCTAGAAAAACATCTAAAACCTAACGCATTTACAACAATAGGCATATTAAATTAATGATCCAACCGTTAGATTTGTTAAAATCACTAAGAAAAGTGTTATGGCAAAATTTGAAGGTAATCAGAAATATTTTGGTACAAAATCTAGTATAATATCTAAAAAAATATCCAAACCCTAATATATTTATAAAGATTGGCATATCAAATTAACGATCCAACCACAAGATTTTTAAAATCATTAAGAAAAGTATTATGACAAAATTTGAAGGTAATCGGATATATTTTGGTACATAATCTAGCATAATATCTAAAAAAATATCAAAAACCTAACGCATTTACAAAGATAGGCATATCAATTTAATGATCTAATCGTTAAATTTGTTAAAATTGATGATATAACCATTAGATTTATTAAAATCACTAAGAAAAGTGTTATGACAAAATTTGAAGGTAATCGGATATAATTTGGTACATAATCTAGCATAATATCTAAAAAAATATATCCAAAACATAACACATTTACAAAAATATGGGTATCAAATTAATGGTCCAACCATTAGATTTCTTAAAATTACTAAGAAAAGTGTTATGACAGAATTTGAAGGTAAACGGATATTTTTTGGTACATAATCTACCATAATATCTAAAAAAATATCCAAAACCTAACGCATGTACAAAGATAAGCATATCAAATTAACGATCCAATTGTTAAATTTGTTAAAATTACTAAGAAAAGTATTATGATAAAATTTAAAGGTAATTGGATGTATTTTTGCACATAGTTATATATCTAGCATAATATCTAGAAAAATTTCCAAAACCTAATACATTTATAAAGATATGTATATCAAATTAATGATCCAACCGTTAGATTTGTTAAACTTACTAAAGAAAAGTGTTGTGACAAAATTTGAAAGTAATCGGATATATTTTGTCACATAATCTAGCATAATATCTAGAAAAATATTTTAAAAACTAGGTAATTGGTCCAAAAAACTATATAAAAATTAATAAAATAGTAATATCAAGATTTGAACACACAACCACTTGAATATATACAATTACCTCAACCATGGTATCTAATGAAAGCTTCCATTTTATGTTAACATTTTTTAATAGATATTTGATAAAATAAGAAAAAATATGCTTTTTCCACAGTTTAGTAAAACTGTGGGTAATAAAATTTCTTTACCCACAATTTCAAATCTCTGTGGCAAAAATTATTTTTACCCACACAATTTTTAAATCTGTGGTAAAAAAGAATTTTTATCTACAGAAACGTAGCTGTGACAAAATAAAGTGTTACAAAAAATATTTATATGCCACAGAATTCAAAACTGTGGTAAAAACAAAGCTTTCACCACCGATTTTGCTATGTTGCAAATAAAAGCGTTGCCAAAAGCTACTTTTTTTTGTAGTGAGAATACTGAGGTGGTAAAAAATTTTGCCGATGTGTTTCTAGCCGAACTTACTTTCTTCCTCCTAACCAAGAAGTGGAGTTCACCATAGATCTAATTCCAGGAGCAGAACTTGTATCCCAAATCCCATATCGAATGGCACCAGCGGAGTTGAAGGAACTAAAGGAGCAGCTAGAGGAA